>OY992537.1:79459937-79522437 GCA_963921195.1 Pegoplata infirma | reverse complement strand
AGACAGACAGACAGACAGACAGACAGACAGACAGACAGACAGACAGACAGACAGACAGACAGACAGACAGACAGACAGACAGACAGACAGACAGACAGACAGACAGACAGACAGACAGACAGACAGACAGACAGACAGACAGACAGACAGACAGACAGACAGACAGACAGACAGACAGACAGACAGACAGACAGACAGACAGACAGACAGACAGACAGACAGACAGACAGACAGACAGACAGACAGACAGACAGACAGACAGACAGACAGACAGACAGACAGACAGACAGACAGACAGACAGACAGACAGACAGACAGACAGACAGACAGACAGACAGACAGACAGACAGACAGACAGACAGACAGACAGACAGACAGACAGACAGACAGACAGACAGACAGACAGACAGACAGACAGACAGACAGACAGACAGACAGACAGACAGACAGACAGACAGACAGACAGACAGACAGACAGACAGACAGACAGACAGACAGACAGACAGACAGACAGACAGACAGACAGACAGACAGACAGACAGACAGACAGACAGACAGACAGACAGACAGACAGACAGACAGACAGACAGACAGACAGACAGACAGACAGACAGACAGACAGACAGACAGACAGACAGACAGACAGACAGACAGACAGACAGACAGACAGACAGACAGACAGACAGACAGACAGACAGACAGACAGACAGACAGACAGACAGACAGACAGACAGACAGACAGACAGACAGACAGACAGACAGACAGACAGACAGACAGACAGACAGACAGACAGACAGACAGACAGACAGACAGACAGACAGACAGACAGACAGACAGACAGACAGACAGACAGACAGACAGACAGACAGACAGACAGACAGACAGACAGACAGACAGACAGACAGACAGACAGACAGACAGACAGACAGACAGACAGACAGACAGACAGACAGACAGACAGACAGACAGACAGACAGACAGACAGACAGACAGACAGACAGACAGACAGACAGACAGACAGACAGACAGACAGACAGACAGACAGACAGACAGACAGACAGACAGACAGACAGACAGACAGACAGACAGACAGACAGACAGACAGACAGACAGACAGACAGACAGACAGACAGACAGACAGACAGACAGACAGACAGACAGACAGACAGACAGACAGACAGACAGACAGACAGACAGACAGACAGACAGACAGACAGACAGACAGACAGACAGACAGACAGACAGACAGACAGACAGACAGACAGACAGACAGACAGACAGACAGACAGACAGACAGACAGACAGACAGACAGACAGACAGACAGACAGACAGACAGACAGACAGACAGACAGACAGACAGACAGACAGACAGACAGACAGACAGACAGACAGACAGACAGACAGACAGACAGACAGACAGACAGACAGACAGACAGACAGACAGACAGACAGACAGACAGACAGACAGACAGACAGACAGACAGACAGACAGACAGACAGACAGACAGACAGACAGACAGACAGACAGACAGACAGACAGACAGACAGACAGACAGACAGACAGACAGACAGACAGACAGACAGACAGACAGACAGACAGACAGACAGACAGACAGACAGACAGACAGACAGACAGACAGACAGACAGACAGACAGACAGACAGACAGACAGACAGACAGACAGACAGACAGACAGACAGACAGACAGACAGACAGACAGACAGACAGACAGACAGACAGACAGACAGACAGACAGACAGACAGACAGACAGACAGACAGACAGACAGACAGACAGACAGACAGACAGACAGACAGACAGACAGACAGACAGACAGACAGACAGACAGACAGACAGACAGACAGACAGACAGACAGACAGACAGACAGACAGACAGACAGACAGACAGACAGACAGACAGACAGACAGACAGACAGACAGACAGACAGACAGACAGACAGACAGACAGACAGACAGACAGACAGACAGACAGACAGACAGACAGACAGACAGACAGACAGACAGACAGACAGACAGACAGACAGACAGACAGACAGACAGACAGACAGACAGACAGACAGACAGACAGACAGACAGACAGACAGACAGACAGACAGACAGACAGACAGACAGACAGACAGACAGACAGACAGACAGACAGACAGACAGACAGACAGACAGACAGACAGACAGACAGACAGACAGACAGACAGACAGACAGACAGACAGACAGACAGACAGACAGACAGACAGACAGACAGACAGACAGACAGACAGACAGACAGACAGACAGACAGACAGACAGACAGACAGACAGACAGACAGACAGACAGACAGACAGACAGACAGACAGACAGACAGACAGACAGACAGACAGACAGACAGACAGACAGACAGACAGACAGACAGACAGACAGACAGACAGACAGACAGACAGACAGACAGACAGACAGACAGACAGACAGACAGACAGACAGACAGACAGACAGACAGACAGACAGACAGACAGACAGACAGACAGACAGACAGACAGACAGACAGACAGACAGACAGACAGACAGACAGACAGACAGACAGACAGACAGACAGACAGACAGACAGACAGACAGACAGACAGACAGACAGACAGACAGACAGACAGACAGACAGACAGACAGACAGACAGACAGACAGACAGACAGACAGACAGACAGACAGACAGACAGACAGACAGACAGACAGACAGACAGACAGACAGACAGACAGACAGACAGACAGACAGACAGACAGACAGACAGACAGACAGACAGACAGACAGACAGACAGACAGACAGACAGACAGACAGACAGACAGACAGACAGACAGACAGACAGACAGACAGACAGACAGACAGACAGACAGACAGACAGACAGACAGACAGACAGACAGACAGACAGACAGACAGACAGACAGACAGACAGACAGACAGACAGACAGACAGACAGACAGACAGACAGACAGACAGACAGACAGACAGACAGACAGACAGACAGACAGACAGACAGACAGACAGACAGACAGACAGACAGACAGACAGACAGACAGACAGACAGACAGACAGACAGACAGACAGACAGACAGACAGACAGACAGACAGACAGACAGACAGACAGACAGACAGACAGACAGACAGACAGACAGACAGACAGACAGACAGACAGACAGACAGACAGACAGACAGACAGACAGACAGACAGACAGACAGACAGACAGACAGACAGACAGACAGACAGACAGACAGACAGACAGACAGACAGACAGACAGACAGACAGACAGACAGACAGACAGACAGACAGACAGACAGACAGACAGACAGACAGACAGACAGACAGACAGACAGACAGACAGACAGACAGACAGACAGACAGACAGACAGACAGACAGACAGACAGACAGACAGACAGACAGACAGACAGACAGACAGACAGACAGACAGACAGACAGACAGACAGACAGACAGACAGACAGACAGACAGACAGACAGACAGACAGACAGACAGACAGACAGACAGACAGACAGACAGACAGACAGACAGACAGACAGACAGACAGACAGACAGACAGACAGACAGACAGACAGACAGACAGACAGACAGACAGACAGACAGACAGACAGACAGACAGACAGACAGACAGACAGACAGACAGACAGACAGACAGACAGACAGACAGACAGACAGACAGACAGACAGACAGACAGACAGACAGACAGACAGACAGACAGACAGACAGACAGACAGACAGACAGACAGACAGACAGACAGACAGACAGACAGACAGACAGACAGACAGACAGACAGACAGACAGACAGACAGACAGACAGACAGACAGACAGACAGACAGACAGACAGACAGACAGACAGACAGACAGACAGACAGACAGACAGACAGACAGACAGACAGACAGACAGACAGACAGACAGACAGACAGACAGACAGACAGACAGACAGACAGACAGACAGACAGACAGACAGACAGACAGACAGACAGACAGACAGACAGACAGACAGACAGACAGACAGACAGACAGACAGACAGACAGACAGACAGACAGACAGACAGACAGACAGACAGACAGACAGACAGACAGACAGACAGACAGACAGACAGACAGACAGACAGACAGACAGACAGACAGACAGACAGACAGACAGACAGACAGACAGACAGACAGACAGACAGACAGACAGACAGACAGACAGACAGACAGACAGACAGACAGACAGACAGACAGACAGACAGACAGACAGACAGACAGACAGACAGACAGACAGACAGACAGACAGACAGACAGACAGACAGACAGACAGACAGACAGACAGACAGACAGACAGACAGACAGACAGACAGACAGACAGACAGACAGACAGACAGACAGACAGACAGACAGACAGACAGACAGACAGACAGACAGACAGACAGACAGACAGACAGACAGACAGACAGACAGACAGACAGACAGACAGACAGACAGACAGACAGACAGACAGACAGACAGACAGACAGACAGACAGACAGACAGACAGACAGACAGACAGACAGACAGACAGACAGACAGACAGACAGACAGACAGACAGACAGACAGACAGACAGACAGACAGACAGACAGACAGACAGACAGACAGACAGACAGACAGACAGACAGACAGACAGACAGACAGACAGACAGACAGACAGACAGACAGACAGACAGACAGACAGACAGACAGACAGACAGACAGACAGACAGACAGACAGACAGACAGACAGACAGACAGACAGACAGACAGACAGACAGACAGACAGACAGACAGACAGACAGACAGACAGACAGACAGACAGACAGACAGACAGACAGACAGACAGACAGACAGACAGACAGACAGACAGACAGACAGACAGACAGACAGACAGACAGACAGACAGACAGACAGACAGACAGACAGACAGACAGACAGACAGACAGACAGACAGACAGACAGACAGACAGACAGACAGACAGACAGACAGACAGACAGACAGACAGACAGACAGACAGACAGACAGACAGACAGACAGACAGACAGACAGACAGACAGACAGACAGACAGACAGACAGACAGACAGACAGACAGACAGACAGACAGACAGACAGACAGACAGACAGACAGACAGACAGACAGACAGACAGACAGACAGACAGACAGACAGACAGACAGACAGACAGACAGACAGACAGACAGACAGACAGACAGACAGACAGACAGACAGACAGACAGACAGACAGACAGACAGACAGACAGACAGACAGACAGACAGACAGACAGACAGACAGACAGACAGACAGACAGACAGACAGACAGACAGACAGACAGACAGACAGACAGACAGACAGACAGACAGACAGACAGACAGACAGACAGACAGACAGACAGACAGACAGACAGACAGACAGACAGACAGACAGACAGACAGACAGACAGACAGACAGACAGACAGACAGACAGACAGACAGACAGACAGACAGACAGACAGACAGACAGACAGACAGACAGACAGACAGACAGACAGACAGACAGACAGACAGACAGACAGACAGACAGACAGACAGACAGACAGACAGACAGACAGACAGACAGACAGACAGACAGACAGACAGACAGACAGACAGACAGACAGACAGACAGACAGACAGACAGACAGACAGACAGACAGACAGACAGACAGACAGACAGACAGACAGACAGACAGACAGACAGACAGACAGACAGACAGACAGACAGACAGACAGACAGACAGACAGACAGACAGACAGACAGACAGACAGACAGACAGACAGACAGACAGACAGACAGACAGACAGACAGACAGACAGACAGACAGACAGACAGACAGACAGACAGACAGACAGACAGACAGACAGACAGACAGACAGACAGACAGACAGACAGACAGACAGACAGACAGACAGACAGACAGACAGACAGACAGACAGACAGACAGACAGACAGACAGACAGACAGACAGACAGACAGACAGACAGACAGACAGACAGACAGACAGACAGACAGACAGACAGACAGACAGACAGACAGACAGACAGACAGACAGACAGACAGACAGACAGACAGACAGACAGACAGACAGACAGACAGACAGACAGACAGACAGACAGACAGACAGACAGACAGACAGACAGACAGACAGACAGACAGACAGACAGACAGACAGACAGACAGACAGACAGACAGACAGACAGACAGACAGACAGACAGACAGACAGACAGACAGACAGACAGACAGACAGACAGACAGACAGACAGACAGACAGACAGACAGACAGACAGACAGACAGACAGACAGACAGACAGACAGACAGACAGACAGACAGACAGACAGACAGACAGACAGACAGACAGACAGACAGACAGACAGACAGACAGACAGACAGACAGACAGACAGACAGACAGACAGACAGACAGACAGACAGACAGACAGACAGACAGACAGACAGACAGACAGACAGACAGACAGACAGACAGACAGACAGACAGACAGACAGACAGACAGACAGACAGACAGACAGACAGACAGACAGACAGACAGACAGACAGACAGACAGACAGACAGACAGACAGACAGACAGACAGACAGACAGACAGACAGACAGACAGACAGACAGACAGACAGACAGACAGACAGACAGACAGACAGACAGACAGACAGACAGACAGACAGACAGACAGACAGACAGACAGACAGACAGACAGACAGACAGACAGACAGACAGACAGACAGACAGACAGACAGACAGACAGACAGACAGACAGACAGACAGACAGACAGACAGACAGACAGACAGACAGACAGACAGACAGACAGACAGACAGACAGACAGACAGACAGACAGACAGACAGACAGACAGACAGACAGACAGACAGACAGACAGACAGACAGACAGACAGACAGACAGACAGACAGACAGACAGACAGACAGACAGACAGACAGACAGACAGACAGACAGACAGACAGACAGACAGACAGACAGACAGACAGACAGACAGACAGACAGACAGACAGACAGACAGACAGACAGACAGACAGACAGACAGACAGACAGACAGACAGACAGACAGACAGACAGACAGACAGACAGACAGACAGACAGACAGACAGACAGACAGACAGACAGACAGACAGACAGACAGACAGACAGACAGACAGACAGACAGACAGACAGACAGACAGACAGACAGACAGACAGACAGACAGACAGACAGACAGACAGACAGACAGACAGACAGACAGACAGACAGACAGACAGACAGACAGACAGACAGACAGACAGACAGACAGACAGACAGACAGACAGACAGACAGACAGACAGACAGACAGACAGACAGACAGACAGACAGACAGACAGACAGACAGACAGACAGACAGACAGACAGACAGACAGACAGACAGACAGACAGACAGACAGACAGACAGACAGACAGACAGACAGACAGACAGACAGACAGACAGACAGACAGACAGACAGACAGACAGACAGACAGACAGACAGACAGACAGACAGACAGACAGACAGACAGACAGACAGACAGACAGACAGACAGACAGACAGACAGACAGACAGACAGACAGACAGACAGACAGACAGACAGACAGACAGACAGACAGACAGACAGACAGACAGACAGACAGACAGACAGACAGACAGACAGACAGACAGACAGACAGACAGACAGACAGACAGACAGACAGACAGACAGACAGACAGACAGACAGACAGACAGACAGACAGACAGACAGACAGACAGACAGACAGACAGACAGACAGACAGACAGACAGACAGACAGACAGACAGACAGACAGACAGACAGACAGACAGACAGACAGACAGACAGACAGACAGACAGACAGACAGACAGACAGACAGACAGACAGACAGACAGACAGACAGACAGACAGACAGACAGACAGACAGACAGACAGACAGACAGACAGACAGACAGACAGACAGACAGACAGACAGACAGACAGACAGACAGACAGACAGACAGACAGACAGACAGACAGACAGACAGACAGACAGACAGACAGACAGACAGACAGACAGACAGACAGACAGACAGACAGACAGACAGACAGACAGACAGACAGACAGACAGACAGACAGACAGACAGACAGACAGACAGACAGACAGACAGACAGACAGACAGACAGACAGACAGACAGACAGACAGACAGACAGACAGACAGACAGACAGACAGACAGACAGACAGACAGACAGACAGACAGACAGACAGACAGACAGACAGACAGACAGACAGACAGACAGACAGACAGACAGACAGACAGACAGACAGACAGACAGACAGACAGACAGACAGACAGACAGACAGACAGACAGACAGACAGACAGACAGACAGACAGACAGACAGACAGACAGACAGACAGACAGACAGACAGACAGACAGACAGACAGACAGACAGACAGACAGACAGACAGACAGACAGACAGACAGACAGACAGACAGACAGACAGACAGACAGACAGACAGACAGACAGACAGACAGACAGACAGACAGACAGACAGACAGACAGACAGACAGACAGACAGACAGACAGACAGACAGACAGACAGACAGACAGACAGACAGACAGACAGACAGACAGACAGACAGACAGACAGACAGACAGACAGACAGACAGACAGACAGACAGACAGACAGACAGACAGACAGACAGACAGACAGACAGACAGACAGACAGACAGACAGACAGACAGACAGACAGACAGACAGACAGACAGACAGACAGACAGACAGACAGACAGACAGACAGACAGACAGACAGACAGACAGACAGACAGACAGACAGACAGACAGACAGACAGACAGACAGACAGACAGACAGACAGACAGACAGACAGACAGACAGACAGACAGACAGACAGACAGACAGACAGACAGACAGACAGACAGACAGACAGACAGACAGACAGACAGACAGACAGACAGACAGACAGACAGACAGACAGACAGACAGACAGACAGACAGACAGACAGACAGACAGACAGACAGACAGACAGACAGACAGACAGACAGACAGACAGACAGACAGACAGACAGACAGACAGACAGACAGACAGACAGACAGACAGACAGACAGACAGACAGACAGACAGACAGACAGACAGACAGACAGACAGACAGACAGACAGACAGACAGACAGACAGACAGACAGACAGACAGACAGACAGACAGACAGACAGACAGACAGACAGACAGACAGACAGACAGACAGACAGACAGACAGACAGACAGACAGACAGACAGACAGACAGACAGACAGACAGACAGACAGACAGACAGACAGACAGACAGACAGACAGACAGACAGACAGACAGACGGACGGACGGACATCGCTAGATCGACTTAAAATCGATCGAGGATCATAAATATATATACTTTATGGGGTCCTTGACCAATATTTCGAGGTGTTACAAACGGAATGACAAACTTATATATAGCCTCTATCACTAGAGTGGAGGGTATAAAAAAATTAAATTTTTGCTGCCACGCCTATATTAAAGGCGGGGATTATTAGCTATTCATGTCGTAAGCTACTTACATATTAAAGAATATATGTTTGCTTTGGTAGAGACAGCAGAGGCGACAAAATTTTTCCCAAGGCAGTAAAATTGGAATTTGTGTAAAAAGTGGGGCAACTTTTGATGAGGCTGAATATAAAATTTATACACCCGCTTTTTTTTAACTCATCTACGTGATGTTGCCTTTCAGATAAATCGAAAAAATGTAAATATTCCACCGTCAAAACTTAAGCTCGAAATTACGTTTGCTATAACCTGTATAAATTTCACTACAATCGGTCCAGTACTTACTGACTGGCCGAATTGTGCATTGAATGGTAAAAATTTATAATACCCTTTTAGATAAATAAATAAAATAAAATTTTTAACTGCAGTGTAAAGTCTGTGTTGCTTTATGGCTGCACTACATGGAGCTTAACGCAAGATACCATTAAAAAAATTCAAACATTTATTAACAAATGTCTGAGACAAATTTTTCACATCCACTGGCCAAACAGAATTTCAAATGATGCCCTGCTCCAAAGGGCAAGCTCCTTGCCAGTTCACATAGAGATTCGCAAACGAAAGTGGACGTGGATAGGTCATATATTGCGAAGACCACAAACAGAAATTGCCAGAACAGCCCTTGATTGGAACCCTCAAGGACAGCGCCGCCAAGGTAGACCCCGTAACACCTGGGTTCGATGCCTTAAACAAGAATGTTTACTAGCTCGTGTATCCTGGAATCAAACAAAAACAATTGCTAGAGATAGAATCAGATGGAGAGAATTCGTTGACGCCCTATGTTCACTCTGAACTTTATTTAAGTATTTGTAGTTTTCCGAAATGTATTTCTATTGATATTTAAATAAATAAAGGACATATATATCGTCGAACTATATTCAATAAATGCCAACTCGAAAAAGCTTACTGTTCAGGAGAGCTAAAAAACTAGTTATTTCGCATATTATTGCAAAAATAAACAATGTACCTTCCACAAGATGTTTTAAGTATTCTAAACAATTTTTACCTAAGCAAAAATTTTCATATTTTGCACTTGTTTGCGTATTTTTCAGAGATGGCATTTATTACTATATCAAAAAACAAATATTTTTTTAGAGTTGGCATATTTTGTCGGAAATAAAAATAAATTTTTTTTTGAAAAATTTTTTATATTTTTTTTTTTTTTGGTTTTTGTTTTCCTTAGTACGGTAATTGCAAAAACTGAACAAAAAATTAAAAATCTTTGCATATTTTTAAAAGTTACTGGCTCCGAAAGCCTTTTAATCTCAGGGTGGTCAACTTTGGCACTCTGTAACTCACGCTGTATTGCAATAGGGTCACTCCAAACTAGCTATTTTGAAAGATTATATCATTGACTTTATTTGCCCTATTCATAATGTTTCAATCTGATAAATAGTTTGAAAGTTACATCTATATAAGCAATTTTTTTTTTTGCAAACACTATTAACCGATATTTTAAAAATGGCAATATCTCGAAAACTAGCCATTAGATATCAAAATCTGTACCAGATTCGTGTTCAGCATGGCAAATGCAATAAGATATGTGGTCTAATTTTTTTTTTAAAAAATTTTGAAAAATTTTTGGAAATTTACAATGGGAGTTGGCATTTATTTTCACCAAAAAAATATGTACTTTGAGTTAGCAGAATGACAAAAATGGATGTAAAACGACAACAAATTACTTTTTTGCTCTCAAATTTTTATGGCAGATAGGTATTACATTGGGAAGCTATTTGCCATCGGAAACTCATTTCCGTCAAATTTGAGTTGGCATATTTTGAATATAGGTTCACGATATATAGATAAATAAACCAATTTCAAATTCTATGAAGTTAAATTTTTAAAGATATTTGATTTTAACTATTTATAAGTTTTCAAAGACACAAAAATTTCATAAATTTTTGTTATTTTGTAAGGCTTTATGTTTTTATATTTCATTAGAGTATACTTCAATTTGGAAAAAAACCCATCATACACAGCTCAACAAACCAATATAAAATATATATGTATAGTTACTCAGACAATGTAGAAAAAAATGCAACCATAAAATGTTTACTCTATCGTCATGAAAACATGTTTTGTGCAAGTTATGGAGAAGGTGAACAATTCAACAAATGTGAGAACACAAATTTAGATTTGTAGTCCATAACGATCGAAAAGAAGTTTTAATCGCGGTATTTACAATTTGGGTTTTTTTACAGAAAACGCGAAGTTTTTAGTTAGGAATTTAAAAGTGCAATTTTTTGTAACAAAACCATTGCAATTGCAAAATGTGAATTTTCAGTTTAATTGCACTTTTTAAATGAGATTTTTCGAAAAACGGCTCTAGCAAAGATTTTGATCATACAATTTTTTATTTATTTATTTTCTTTATACCCTCCAACCACAGTATGGGGGGTATACTCACTTTGTCATTCCGTGTGTAACGCATCGAAATATCGGTCTAGGACCCCATAAAGTAAATATTTTATTGATCAGTGATCGATTCTAAGTCCGTCCGTCCGTCTGTCCGTCTGTAGAGGACACGATACAGTCCAAAATAAAAGAGCTACTTAGACTTCCGAAGTTTTTCATGAATATGTCTTATATTCCTTGGCAGGTTAAGTTCAGAAATGGGCAAAATCGGACCAAGGGCAAAAAGTTCCGCCTTGGAGAACTAAACCAACCTAAGAAAAACCGCATTTTTTTCAGGGTTTTTTGTACTTTTGCTAAGCAAATGCAATATTCTAAGGTCAGATGAAGTTCAAAATCGCAAGGGGAAGGTGCTCCCTAACATCTCCTACCAACCCCCCCCCCAAAAAATGGACGCCCCTGGATTTTTTTATATTGTTTTTTTTTACATTTTGGAGGGTATAAAAAATTCGGCACAGCCGAATGTAACACTCTCTCTTGTTTTTTTTTTAAGTTTAGCAAATTTAGAGTTAACCGAATCGGCTTATCATTTTACTAGAATATAAAATTCTTAAATTTAAATTCGTTTGTTTTCTTATTGGGATACCTTCATTTTGAATTCCAACTAAAAGTGACTATAACGCCCAAAACACTGTAAAAGAATATCCGGTTTATACGAATATTACCAAATTTTTATTTTTTTTTTTTTAAATTCCATATTCCACCTAACATGAACGAACATATTATTGTGGCAGTTTTCACAAGTGCATAAATTGCAACGCCATCTAAGTTACATTACAAATATACTTGAATAATACTCTTATGGTTTAGACAAGAAAAACTACTCATATATTTCGATACATACAGTGTGGGACGAAATGGAATGCTTCAAATTATATTTTAAATAACTAAAGTTTCAGTTTAAATATATACCACTTAGGGCGGATTACTCAATGAAAAGTTAGCTGCTAACTGCTGATTTAACGCAGCCTTATGGCAAAATTTGCATGAAAAAGTTAAATTTAACGGAGAGTTAAATTATAACGGAGCATTGAGTAATCCAGCCTTAAGCTTTTTAAAAGTCTTACAAGGGAAGTATATCAACCCTTATGAACCGATTTGCATGAAACTTAACATATTTATAAAAGAGACAATTCTTATGTTGGGGTGCCTCGGCTTATAGGCCATATCGGGGATTTAGGGGTTAAAAAAGGGGTAAAAAATTACGAAAAAATATTTTTTTTTTTGATCTTTCAAACATTTCTTTCTAAGAAACTATATGATGTTTCCATATGAGAAAAGAAGGGTTTTTAATGCCTATCCAACGGTGGCAAAACTTTGTAATAATTCGGATTCGTTTGGGGGAATTATGTGAAGACATAGACCTACGAAAATCACATGAATAAGAAATTATCTTTATTAAATTTATGTCGACACATATTTTTGCTCTAGAGTCTAGACTATATTCCTGTTAGTTCAGGAGTTATCGAAATTTTCCCGAAATTCCACATTGTTTCATAAGGGGTCAGGGAAACTTTTAAATACTGATATGGCCGATTAGCAAACTTAAAATCGTCTCATTTGTATATATTTTAAGTTTTAGGCAAATCGGTTCAAAAGGGTTGAGATACTTCTTTTGTAAGACATCAACAAGGAAATTACTTCAGGATAGCAGTATATTAAATTCTGGGCCACTCTTCAATTTCTAAGAAAGAGATGGCAAAAATAATCGGTTTTTTTTTAAATAAAATCAGAATCTTAAAAGTAGTATAAAAAAACAAATAGACAAACAATTTTCAAAATAAAGTTTGGAACAAGTAGTTAGATGTGGGACTAATAAACTGGAGGTACCAGTTTATTAGTCTGTAACTAAAAGTAAAAACTAAAGGAAATACTATTTTTTTTTTTTTATTTTCGTATCCCCTATATTAGACTTTTCCCCAGAAAGCCAGCATGCCCTGACTATTGCTGACTTTAAGTGATGACATTTGAAAATTTATATGAAACTGTCCTCAACTCAGTACATAGTAGGGTATTTAATTAATTGGGTTTCTATTTTTTGTTTTCTGTAAAGACAGTTGAGCTCAGGCTCTAATTATAATTACGTATTATAATTTTTTTAATCATCTTATATATGGTTTGAATTGAGAAAGGTGTGAAAGAAAAACTTATTTTCTAAAAATTTAAGACATCCTGGTTCGTTTTTTACTAGTTTCTATTTTAATCGGTTAATCGAGAAAATAATTAATCGGGGTTTAGATTTAATCGGTTATTAATCGGTTAAATTTAATTATCCGATTAACCGAATAAAACCAATTTTATATTCAAATTGGAAATCAAATCCCGAATTTTATGTACTTTTATGTCGATTCAAAACCCTCTATCTTCCATTTTTACGAAAATGACTTTTTGATCTATTTTGTAAAATTCAGAACAAAAATATTTTATTTTGCTATTGAACATGAATTTGTCAACAAAATTCAAGAACCACGATTTTGGTCCACTGACACTAATTTTTTCAGAAATTTTTTTTTTTGACTTTTTTGAAAAATGTGGCTCAAAATTTAAATGTCTTGTGTAGACTATGAAACTCAAATTTTAATCTTAAAATTCGTGATGATGTTCACGATATTTGGACCAAAATCGCGTTTTTAATTTTTTACTATTTTTAACATAACATACTACAAAGTTTTTCAACTTATGAGATGAATTTGGTAAAAAAATAGTTTTTGTCTTATAAATCAGCACCTGTGAACCAAAACCGCGATTTCGAAATTTTTTAAAAGCCGTTATCATCAATAAATCACGTTAAAAATTGACCGATGTCGTAACTGAAATCATAATAATTCATTTTTACTAAAATGCAAAACCCTCTATCCGCTAATTTTCATTCATGTACTTTAAATATTTTTAAGAAATAAAACCCTCTATCTTTCATAAAATCCCCAATAGTGCAACATTTTAAAAACGAATTATATATGGGATTCAGTGGTTAATTTAAAAAAATATTGTAGAATATCGAATTTTAATTACTCTAACAATAGCGACAGAAGCATTTTTTTGGCTCTCCTGAAAAGTTGTTTTTTTTAGATAGAGGGTTTTGAATATAGTCTCTCGATGTATTTTATTTACTAAAATGCCCACCAAAATGTTAACCCAAGTAAGTTTTTTTATAAATCCCTAAGTATAGTGAAACACTGCACTTACCATGGCCCGCTCTCCTTACTAACATAGTGCAAAATGTCTGCATTTTTTATGAAAACGCAAATTGATATTGAAAACTGGGAGACACGTCCCTACTCTTAGAATTTTTTCGATATGGTCCATGTGTACACTGTACAGACAAAAGTTGAGATTTTCGAACTCTGTAACCAATGCCGATTTGAGAACCAATAGCCATACCTAAATTTGCATTACTTTTATTTGACACTGTATACATTTTTTATTAGATATTACTAAAGTTTCAAGTTCCAGTACATTTTTTTCCATTACAAACATTTTAAAATGTTTGCCTTTTGATTGTACGTTGTCCTTGTTGTCGTTGAGTATGGATGTTTTTGTATTGCATTTTTTTTTTTTGCTGATGATTATGACGTTGCTAAGAATACCTTATATATGTTTGGCCAAAGTCATGGGAAATTTTTCGACAATAACTTGCACATGGTTATGATCATTTTCTTGTTTCTTTCTTTTTCTTTAAATCTAAAGGAGTTTTATATTCTTTCTTTTATAATTTTTTTATGTTTTTTTTTTATAAAATTTTTTTATTTTTTTTTTTTTTAATGCTCCTAACATTATTTTTTTTATTATGAAAACATTTTAGAATGTTTGTTCAGTCAATGATATTAGTTGTGGCAATATTGAAATCTCAGTTGCGAGTTAAAATTTTGAAGTACTTTTTGCTTTTTGGCTGTTGGGAAGTTAATGACAGTAATCGTGTTAAGTTCTAAGCAAGTGTTTGGGAGAGATATTGTTTTTTCCATAAATTTAAGTTCCCTAAAAAAACATTAAACTTATGTAGATCTTACACAAATAATATCGGCAGCATTAAATATGATTCCAGGAAATAAGTCCACAAAACAAAAATGAAATAAGTCTTCAAAAAACATAAAAGTACGTATGAATTTCACATAAAAAATGATAGATTTTCGATTAATGGAGGTTACAAAAAAAATGGGCGATTAAACTTTGAAATATGCATTCAGAAATTGTGCTTGCATTAAAAATGTGATTTAAAAATAATTTTTTGTTAGTTCATCGTTTGAATCGAATGATTTTCGAATCGTAGAAATTCGATAAAAGCTGCAAAATTTTTCCAGACGAAAAATGTCTAAAAATCTGAGCAATTGTCGATACAAAAAATGTCTCAAAATCTGAAATATTTTTAATTCGAAAAAGGTCTCAGAATCTGAGATACTTTCTATAAAACAAATGTCTCAGAATCTGAGAAATTTTCAATACGAAACATGTCACAGAATCTGAGAAGTTTCTATAAAAAAAAATTTCAGAATCTGAACATTTTTCAATGCAATAAACGTCTTAGAATCTAAGAATTTATATATACGAAAAAGGTCTCCGACTCGAAGAATTTTAATTGTCGGGTGGGATTTTATTAAAAGTGTTCAGAGTGATGAATGTTCCCAAATCCGACGAGTTCAGCCCTTCAAGCTTTCCAAGCACCGACCGCCACTAAACCATGGAAAATCATTTATATGAATTTGCATAAAATGCTACAAGATTTGCAACATAAATAGAATGGCGTTAGAAAAATTTTCGATGACATTTTTGAGTTTAGCGGTTTACATTATAAAGGTACCAAATAAATAGTCGCGGTAAGTCCGAATTTTCGTTGTAATTTAGTGTATTTATTAAGGTCGATTTTCTAAGCTCAATAAAGATTTTCCTATACACCCAAGTTAGATATTCAAGGGACATTTGCTCTAGAATGCCTCATTTCACCATATTTTAAGTCTTTTACCTTCAAAAAATCTTTTTACCTTGAAATTTAAGTGACAAAACTCATCAATCATTTAGAATTAGCAAACAAAAGAATATGTTAATATAATTATTTAATTGCAGATAAATGTCTCAAATTATTTTTTATGGAATGAGTAATTTTTCTTTTAAATACCTTTAAATTAAATAACATGCAGAGTATTGATTGACAGTCGTTAAAGTGCAAAATAAATTAAACATTTTAATACACTTTACATACTTTATCACCTCCAGTTAATATTTATTTGTTCAATTATCTTACAAAGACATAAAAGTTGATCATTAAATATTTATTTTATACGACCTTACACCTCTTAACTACTTACCACAAAGTTATTTAATATTACTTCTTGCACCACCAGCCAGTACCACTAACCAGCATACACTAACAAGGGAGGTCTTTCAGAAGGCACCCACCGATTGTCCTGAAACTTGAGAATGGGAATGGGGGGAGAAAAAAAATTAACTGTTTTTTTTAGCTTCCCATTCCCAAATTTAATGTAAGTTTTAGGACCCTTTGAAAGACCTTCCTTGTAAGAAATATATTCCCTGTTTTCTTGTCAGCCATCAATGTTATAACAATTTGATAAACTTTTTCTAGATTGTTTTATTTTCTTTATTTTTAATTGTCAATTTACATTTTACAATATTTAAAATCAGCGACAAGCTGTCTTTAGATTGTGTCAAAAACTTTAGAGATAGATTTTTTTTTTTTCAAATTATATTATCTCAGTTAAAATTTTATTTTATATTCTGTTCTGCTTAAACTTTGTTTTGTTTTGCCTTTTGGGCAATATTCTAATTGTCTCTGTATTCGTGTGACTGTATTTGTATGTGTGTGGATTTTGTGAAAAGTGTTTCTTTCGTTGGTTTGTTGTATTTAATGTTGTTTTTCTTATTTAGCAGCAGGCAAATCAAAAAATTTCTTTGATGTCATTATTGGACATTTAAGTCATTTATAATTACAAATAATTTATGCGAAACATTTTAAGAGGCCATTATTTATATTATAAATGTGTCATTCATGATAAATTACTTTTGAAAAGTTTTAAGTATTCTGATTGATCATTAAAACAAATAATTTTTCAATTCTAAAGTACTATAGCCAAGATCTTAAACTGTATCGTTTTTGTAACGTCGAACAGTGGATAAATACCTAATTGATTTCATTGGTCAAGAGTCCATTTTTTTTTGTCCGCGATTTGTAAAATTTCAACGCCATGTGGTGGGGTTTTAGAATTTTTTTTAAAGGTGCAAAAAAATCTATTGAATTAATTTTTGGTGTAGAATAGACTAGTGAAATCAGATTTGAAAAATTCACGTTTTCATATGCATTGAGCCACCCTAAGAAGCGAACAATAAAAAAAAAATCACGGAGTACTTTTTATTAAAATTGAATACCCGTAAATCAAATTTTTATAATGAACTCTAATAACTATGATGCAAAAAGCATAACAATTGAATAAGTAAAAAATTGTTGTTAGGAAAATGTGCCTCCACCGAACCGCCCCTCCTTCTACCTGTTAATTTTTTATTTTCTATATCCTATTGGAGTGTATAGGGAACTTCTAACGACAAAAAATCCATTTTTGACCATAATTGGATTGTATAAAAATGAATGTGCTATTCTACTAAAATAACAATAGCTTCAAACTCTGGACCTTCTGCTCTTATTTCTTAAATATGGCGTATCGAAAAGTGAACAAAACTTTAAAAACTCACAAAAATGGTCTAGCGGAATTGGTTATAGACCGGGAGCCAGCGTCATATCATTTTATAACGGCTGATTTTTTACCGACCGTCAGCTGGCCCAAAACCGGTGGATATGGGTACTTGGATCTTCCAAGCTTGCAAAATTCCGAAAAGTTTAAAAACAATTTTATAAATGCTGAAATTTTTGTGGTGGATAACACTGTGCTACAGTGAAAAATTACTTCTGATGTGACATAGTATAGGTTGTTGGTCTTGTCGAGTAGATCACAAAACTGAACATTAAACTTGCCAGACACCCTCAAATTTTAGAGTTATTGTCAAAAAGCTTTTTTTTGGGACTTTTCTCACTAAACCTTGTGTAATTCAGGAAATTTTCAACCGATTTTAAATTTTTAAACTGTTTTGGATAGCAAAAGAATAGGGCTTTCCATGTGTGTGAATTGGTCAATACGTAAAAGAAAGATATCTATTGATTTTTTCTATAAAATCAATTTTTTTTTTATTTTTTTGAAAAATTTTTGAGTTTTTCGATTTTTTTCTGCTATAGTTCGTTTAACAACCTTTACATTTATGAGAGGTTTTTTAAAAATAATTTAATTCTCAATACGATAAGCTTTATCCTGAAAAAATCGGATAATAATTGACAAAGTTGTGATAATTTTTCTAAAAAAGAAAATTAAGATTTTGCAGAAAATCGCCGTTCAGATAACCCAGGCAAAAAAAAACTAATTTATCATAAATGGTCATGTACAATATTTTTAAAGGTTTTTGGCGCGCTGAATCCGAATCTGGACTTTAAATTGCTCTATCTCGTCAGGTTTTTGAGATATTTAGCATGAATTGATATATCAAAAACTTAATAAGATAGCGCCATTTCAAGGAAAATTCGAATTCAGGAGGTCAAAAACCTTTAAAATAATGATACGCGACCTCTCAGTATCTTCGTTAATTTTTTTATTTTCTTTTTTTGCCTTGGTTATCCGCACGGCAATTTCATACACAATCTTAATTTTCTTTTTTAGAAAAATTATCACAACTCTGTCAATTGTTATCCGATTTTTTTTTGGCATAAAGCTCATCGTATTCACAATTAAATTTTCTTTAGGAATACGTTTATTAATATAAATGTTGTTGAACAAACTATAGCAGAAAAAAAATCGATAAACTCAAAAAATTTTCAAAAAATAACAAAAAATATATATTGTTAAAAAAATCAATACATATCTTTCTTATATGTATAGACCAATTTACACACATGAAAAGCCCTATCCTTCTTCTATCCAAAACAGTTGAAAAATTTAAAATCGGTTGAAAAATGTTTAAGTTACACGTGGTTTAGTGAGAAAAGTCACAAAAAACGTTTTTTGACAATAACTTTAAAATTTGAGGGTGTCTGGCAAGTTTGATGGGCATTTTTGTGATCTTTTCGACGAGACCTACAACCTTAACTACATCATTTTAAAAGTATATTCGATCTTGTGTTTTTTGTAGCACAGTGTAATTAATGCAAGAAGTATTCCAAAATCGACCGTCAGCTGCCGCAACCCCTGGGGATTAAACATCAGCTGCCCCTTTAAAGATGGAGAAAAGAGAAAAACAGAAAAGAGATTAAAAAATATTTCAACCATATTGAGTTACTATATCTATAACATGTTATGATAAATGAATTTAAATGTGTTTTGCAGAAGTATGTATGTGTGCTAGAATATACATATATTCACACCAAATTGAATTTGATAAAAAAAAAAACGAAAACTTGTCAGTGCAATTTTATCACTTAAGTTAAGTAACTATTTATATGTGTACACTATAACCTTGGTTTGCGACAAAAAATTTACAGCCTTACTACAAGAAAATAAAATTAATTTAAAATGAGCTTTTAATTTTATTTCCATACAAATTGTTTTTGTTTTTAAAATCGACTTTCAAAAAATGTATTGAAAATTTGAAATTTAAAATAAAACTTTTGTTAAAATAGACATTTTGTTTTCTTGTGGTAAGGGCCTTAGTGTTTCTTAATACTTTATTAGAGAAATATTTTATTTCAAATTACAATTTTGTAACTATTTGAATTCAAACTTAACTCAAAGTAATAGAAGTTTGAGTAATGGAACAAACTACTAAAGTTTTAAAAATTCGATATCTTTTGAACGGGCCATGAAAAAAATCTGGAAATTGACCACGAAGAAGTTTTCGAAGAATACAAAAAACGGAAGCAAATTGGAAAATCTAAAAAAAAAATGTTTTCAAAGTGTTCGATTTGACATGGAATTAATCTTATTCAACTTTTTTTAACCCTCTAACCGAACATTTTTGTTTTTCAATAAAAAAATATTTCTAGTGTAATTTGGGCACGGAAAGTGCCCAAAAAAAGAAGCAACACTCAGGCAATGCTGACTAATAATTACTAATGTAACCGTGATGCTTCTTTCGGAAAGAGTTAGAAGAGAGATGAAAGATTTTTGAAAGATAGCAGGGATTCAGTATTAAAACACTGTCATTGCGCGTGTTGATAATTTTGAGTACAGTTGTTGCATCGCCATCTGTTATTGACCTGGCGAATAATTTTTTACTTCGTTGACGTTTTTAGTGCTATATAACAACGAAGGAGGCTGCTGCGATAGATATTAGTTATAAATAGAAACTAATTCGGCTGTGCCGAATCTTTTATACCCTCCAAAATGTAAAAAAACAATATAAAAAAATCCAGGGGCGTTTTTTGTTTTTGGGGGGGGGGGTTGGTGGGAGACTTAAGGGGCACCTTCCCCTTGCGATTTTGAACTTATTTGGAGATAAGAATGTTGCATTTTCTTAGCAAAAGTACAAAAAACCCTTAAAAAAATGCGGTTTTTCGTAGGTTAGTTTAGTTCTCCAAGGGGGAACTTTTTCCCCTTGGTCCGATTTTGCCCATTTCCGAACTTAACCTGCCTAGGAATATTAGCCATATTCGTGCCAAACTTCGGAAGTCTAGCTCTTTTATTTTGGACTGTATCGTTTCTTCTACAGACGGACAGACGGACGGACCAATAATTTTGTAATTTTACAAGCTTTTTAGCAATAAAACTGTAAATTTACAAAGTTACAAGGAAGTTTCGTGTTTTTACTAGATTTTTTGATACCTCCTATTTTACAAGAATTTCTAGTACATAAAAATTACGAGCTTTTTCGTAGTTTTACAAGAGTTCTACTGATAAAATTATAATTTTTGTAAAAAATTGTTAGAAATTTGTTAAATTACAAAAAAAAATTGTTAAATTACAAAAAAAATTTAAATTTCGATTGAAAATTTTTTGTTAAAAAACGAGGAAAACTGTCAAATATTAGTAAAATGTAATTACGAGACTTTTCTTGTAATTTGACAAGGTTTTTTTGTGTGTACATTCTGAAATAAATCAAAAAAATTGAAATCAAAGTGGGTTTTGTTCGAAAATGTGTTATTTGGCATGGAGAGCCACATCTACTTTATTGGGTCCTCGTCTGATATTTCGATATTTCTGCACGTTGGTCCAAGTGCAGGACTTTTTTGCGTTCCACAATCGGACCGACAGGCAAACATCAGTAAAATGTCTTAGATAGACTGAATCTGGCTTTTCACAAAGCTAAAATGTCTCACAAACTATCATAGATCAATACTATACAATCCGTGTAGAGACCTCGATCGATATTTCAATGCGTTTTTCATGGAATGACAAATAAATGTAACGTTTTTTTTTATAAAAAAAAAAATTGCTTTGTTAATCTAGTGTCTTAGGCAAGATTACAAAATTCAAAGACATTTTTATATTTTAGTCGCTTATCCAGGTAACACTGTAAAGATATAAACAATTTATACCAAATAGTAGTTTGAAATTGCATTGGAATTCAACATTTGTCTTTTGTGTAAGTTTTTTTCCATTTCTATTAAGTATTTTATTGTATTTTTTTTTTTTCATCTTGTATGAATGCCAATCACCAGTGTTTAACATATTTAAACTTTAGCCATGAATATGTTATGTCGCTCTATAATATAGAGTATCCGTGTTCAATGTAAAAAGTGCATGACTGTATGCAATTTTAGCCAATTTTCTTTAACTTTTGTGTAAAAAAAAAACTCTTATGTCTTTTTATTTTCTTTAGTATTTTTTCCTTCTTACATAAGTATTTTTCTATTGGTTTTTTTTTTTTGGTTACTCCAATTCGATTGAAATTTGTATTTCAATGTAATTTGTAAAATGTAATTCTAATGAAACTAGTAAGTGTGTGTGTGTGTTTTGTTTTTTGTACAAATATTTTCTTCTTTCAGTTGCCAACATTGACAATTTCAATGTTATTTTAAACTAATGTATCTCCATATACATTAAGTGTTGTCAGATGTTTTAGTATACATTAAGTTGTTTAAAGTTAAAAAATAAAGAAAAAATACCCCAGCAGAACTTTGGTAATGGGTAGTGATTATATAACACATTACCAGGTAATGTATGTACCTTATTTGTAGCATTATTTTAGGATGTCTTACCAAACATTTGTTCCACAACGTATTATTGTCAAGTGAAAAATAATGCATTACTAAGAATTTGCTACGTAATGCATGATTATTGGAAAAATGTATTTCATATTTATTATTTCTAAACATTAAATCATGGATGACTTATATTTGGTTACATTATGTATTATTTGAAAGTTTGAAATAATACATTATTTATAATTGGATGCATAATGCATTACAATAACATAAAAAATAATTATTTTATAAAAAAATACATAAGTTTATACTAGAGATGGGCTCACGACAGGAAATTTCTAACGACACACTCACGAGCATATATTATCTACTTACACTCACTTACAATCACGTGAGTAAATTTAATACAAAATTACTTTTTCACTACTCGTAACACCTTATATATTATCTTCTGGTATGATACATTATTTCATTTCTCGTAACCTATAAAATATCATATATGGTATTCTTTGTGATAATGTGGATGCATTACTTTGAGTCTCATCGCCTGTTAAAATCATCAATGCTGCAACGTAGATCCTGTACCTAATTTTATACCTTATTTGGTAATCTAAGTTTTGCTGGGACATAATATTTTTAAAAACAAATTTTAAGGATATTGCTTTTATATTTCTGGTATGATTGTGAGAAAAGTTCCCAAGTTAACTTAAGTGACAAAAAAAAAACACTGGCTTGTAATTATGATTTCATTATAATTATGATTTCATTAAAAGAAATGATGAACTCAAATTAGGCTGTTTGATCACTTACCTCTAGCTCTTTTTTCATGGCCAACTGTAGTTTTTTTTTTTTGCTCAAAAGCATGTAGAATAAAAATATTAATCATGCAAATGTCTGCTGTAGAGAAATAAAAAAGAATAATTTCAAGCAAAAATTTCGTAGATTCAATTAAAAAAGTAATTAAGCTTAGATCAATGAAAAAATACGCTTAATTTAAAAGAAAAATAAACTTATGGTTATTTTTTATTTTTTATTAAAAATAAAAATTGTTTTATCCGAACTTTCCCAATTAGAAATTTCGTTAAGACATCATCATTGATTTTTTCATATAAAATTCTCAATGAAATCGTTTTCATTGAGTCATTATTCCATACAAATTTCTATCATTGCCCAACTATGTCTGAGATTATTAAAAAATTTAAAATTTATTAAACAAGTCTTTTAATTTACACTATCCGGTGAAAAATAAGCATATATGGATACATATATACACTATGTATATATGGGGCATTCCATGTGAAATCGGACACTTTAAAAAACATTTTTTTTAGATTTTCCGAATTTGTTAACAGTTTTTAGTACCCTTTGAAAACTCCTTCGTGGTAAATTTTCAGATTTTTTTGATGACCCGTTCAAAAGATATCGAATTTTTAAAAATTGGTAGTTTGTTCCTTTACTCAAACTTCTTTTACTTATAACTTTTTCAATAATGGTCCAAATTTCAAAAAAAATTTTTTTTTCAAAATTTTTGTTTTTTTACGTACTTTTTAAAAAAAAAAATCCCAAAAAATTCTGAAAAGCGCTTTAGTAAGTGATTTTTAAGTTTTAAAATTTAAATCTCATTTTTGAAAATGTTTGTACTCTTCGATTTTTTTGAAATTTTTTTGTGTAAAACTCCTATCGATTCTACAAATTACGATTATTACTATTTTTTAAAATTTTTTGAAAAAATTTTATTGTAATTTTCCAATCTTAAAATCATTTTTACTGCTCCAATGGTGCGTCATAGAGGGGTCATTTATAAGACCGACCCCATTAATTTTTACGTCTTAACATTTCTTTGGAACAAACTAATACCCTATCTCCAATTTCTAAGGGGGCTCCCACACAAAACGACATTTTTTAAAATTTGCTCCAACCGCTCTAACTGCCCTAATAGTGCCCATAGAGCAACAAAATATATGACCGACCCACAATATTTTTTTAGTCCAAACATTTTCTCTGAACAGACCTACCCTCTATCTTTAACTGTTAAGGCGGTCCCCATACAATTTTTTTTATTTTTTGTA
This sequence comes from Pegoplata infirma, assembly GCA_963921195.1. Lineage (NCBI taxonomy): Eukaryota > Metazoa > Arthropoda > Insecta > Diptera > Anthomyiidae > Pegoplata > Pegoplata infirma. The sequence goes on along the minus strand of OY992537.1, from coordinate 79,497,211 downwards.
AATTTGTTTTATTTATTTTAAAAATAAATGGGGGTCGGTCTCACTAATGACCCCTCTCGGACGCACCATTAGACCGGTAGAAGCTGATTAAATAAAACAAATTTACCAAAAATAAAAAAAATTGTATGGGGACCGCCTTAACAGTTAAAGATAGAGGGTAGGTCTGTTCAGAGAAAATGTTTGGACTAAAAAAATATTATTGGTCGGTCATACATTTTGTTGCTCTAAGGGCACTATTAGGGCAGTTAGAGCGGTTGGAGCAAATTTTAAAAATGTCGTTTTGTGTGGGAGCCCCCTTAGAAATTGAAGATAGGGTATTAGTTTGTTCCAAAGAAATGCTAAGACACAATAATTAATTTGGGTCGGTCTTATAAATGACCCCTCTATGACGCACCATTGGAGCAGTAGAAATGATTTTAAGATTGGAAAATTACAATAAATTTTTTTCAGAAAATTTTAAAAAATAGTAATAATCGTTATCCCACGATCCCCCTGGGCAAAAAATTTGTAGAATCGATAGAAGTTGTACACAAAAAAATTCCAAAAAAATCGAAGAGTACAAACATTTTCAAAAATTACATTTAAATTTTAAAACTTAAAAATAGCATACTAGAGCGCTTTTAAGAATTTTTTGGTTTTTTTTTAGAAAGTACGTAAAAAAACAAAAATTTTGCAAAAAAAAAATTTAAATTTGGACCATTATTGAAGAAGTTATGAGTAAAAGAAGAATGAGTAAAGGAACAAACTACTAATTTTTAAAAATTCGATATCTTTTCAACGGGTCATCAAAAAAATCTGGAAATTTAACACGAAGGAGTTTTCGAAAGGTACTAAAAACTGTAAACAAATTGGGAAAATCTAAAAAAAAAATTTTCAAAGTGTCCGATTTGACATGGAATGCCCTATATATACCTCACGCCTCCTAAGCTCAATTTTTGAAAAATTGATAAACCGTAAACCGACATTTTAGTTTCGATTACGAAAAAAACAAAAACAAAATTTTTTTGATAGTATACTCAAATTAAAGATATTTTTATTACCTTTTAAATAAACTTTATCGCAATTTAATGGTCCGCATAGTTTTTGAGTTATAGAGGTTTTATATTAGTGAAATGCAGGTTTCGCACTTTTTAATATCTATCTTTTTTATACCCTCCACTCTAGTGATAGATGGTATATATAAGTTTGTCATTCGGTTTGTAACACCTCTAAATATTGGTCTAGGACCCCATAAAGTATATATATTCATAATCCTCGATCGATTTTAAGACGATCTAGCGATGTCCGTCCGTCCGTCCGTCTGTCCGTCTGTATGTCTGTTGAAAACACGCTAACTTTTTAAAGACTTCACGGAGGCTCCTGATGTTCGGCATATATGTTGGGCATTTACCTGGTCAGGTTGCTATTGCAATCCAGCGAAATCGGTCCAGTGGTTCAAAAGTTATGAGCAAATGAGTGAATTTCGGCAAGGGTTTTTTTGGAATTTACGAGTTAAAATACACGGTAACTTTCGAACGACATTTCTGAGGGTGCTGAAGTGTGGCATATATATTTGCCGATTCTCTGGTCCGATCCGTTTTAAATTTCAGCCAAATTGGTCCAGTCGTTCAAAAGTTATTAGCAAAACCGTGAATATCAAATTAGTTTCACCTTAAATTCACGTGTTGAAAACCCGTTTAACATGTTTAAAAAACATTAGTAAGTCACAAAAATATTTTACAAGGTATTTTTGTCACTCAAAAATATTTTTACACTAAAACAAAAAAAAAATACACTCAAAAAAATTTTACACTCAAAAATAATTTTACACTCAAAAAAAAATTAGTAAATTATTTAGTTTTTACAAAAATTACTAAAAAGTTTTTTTACACAAAATAAAATATTTCTAACCAAAAATGTTATTTTTTTCACGTAAGAAAATTTTCTATCACTTAAAAAGGGCATTGTGGAGGTTATTTATAGATTCGGCCAAGTCGAATTTAACTTTTCTACTTGTTTTTGTTTGAAGACAATCTTAGAACAAAATGGCGATATGTGAATTATGTGCTCTTGTTGCAATAAAAAAAATTTAAGATTTCTTTGGAGGTTGCAAGCACATATGATCAGTTAGCATCCCCTTCCAATCGTAGTAGGGTGCTAAGATTCGGCGCAAATTGTTCGTTGCGATGCCATCTATCATATTTTGAAGTACGTTTAGTTGTGAGTTATACATGGTATTTTTCCATATGTTGATGGGCCACACTAGGTGTCATATATGTCCATTAGAGTGTCCCTTATTTTGGAAATGTTAGAAATCTTGAGACGGTACCCGCTCATTTTTTTCCTTTTGACTTAAAAATAACTCAGGAAAAATTTTACGCCCCTAGGACCACGCCTTCCCTACGCGACGGGGCCTTAAAAAGCGGGGCCTAAAAAATCATTTTTCCATACAAACCAAAAAATTTTTTTTTGATTTTTAATTTTTTTGTTGTTAATTATTATATTACTTGCTTAGCTTATTTACGACAAAAAATTTGATTTTGGTGGGATAAGTCTTTCAGCGCTAAAAAAATTTTCGCAAAAAAAAATTTTGAGCCGCCGGGGTCCTACAGTAAAAAATTTTTAAAAAATATTTTTTTTTAGTTTTGACCAGCAACGGTTTTAGCTGCTATGTTGCTTTAAATGATATATATTCATAAAAAAATATTTTTTGTATCTGTGACATCTTTATCGTGTTCTAAAAAAGGGTACAAAATGCATTGTTGATTTTTTTTCGATACACGATAAAGATGTCACAAATATGAATAATATTTTTTTTGGAATATATATCATTAAAAACAACATAACAACTAAAACCGTTGCTTTTCAAAACTAAAAAAAAATATTTTTTTAAAATTTTTTACCGTAGGATCCCTACGGCTAAAAATTTTTTTTTCGAAAAAGATAAAGATGTCACAGGTATGAATATTTTTTTTTTTTGGAATATATATCATTAAAAGCAACATAACAACTAAAACCGTTGCTGGTCAAAACTAAAAAAAAATATTTTTTAAAAATTTTTTACTGCAGGACCCCGGCGGCTCAAATTTTTTTTTTGCGAAAAATTTTTTAGCGCTGAAAGACTTATCCCACCAAAATCAAATTTTTTGTCGTGAATAAGCAAACCAAGTAATAAAATAAATAATAACAAAAAAATTAAAAATCAAAAAAAAAAATTTTTGGTTTGTATGGAAAAATGATTTTTTAGGCCCCGCTCTTTAAGGCCCCGTCGCGTAGGGAAGGCGTGGTCCTAGGGGCGTAAAATTTTTCCTGAGTTATTTTTAAGTCAAAAGGAAAAAAATGAGCGGGTACCGTCTCAAGATTTCCAACATTTCCAAAATAAGGGACACTCTAATGTCCATATATGCTCCACATATGGACATATATGGCAATGTATGAAGGAATATGAGGCATTCCACACCAAATGTCCAGTGAAAAAAAACATGTGTACCGTAAACTTCTGAATAGGTTGTATGGATAGCCCTATATGGAACTCAGAAAATTGCGTTTTTTGTTTTTAAATTTTTCAAAAACTGGGCTTAGGAGGTGTGGTCAAATATTGGAAAAATGGACAAATTTGTGGCGAGTTGCCCTGATTAAATATTTATCACATTAAAACGGAATGTACCAAAATCTCAAAAATTTTCATTCTAATATAGTTTTGTATGGGCTATCGATTTAATTTTTTTTTGAAAAATTTTCAGAATCTGTTCTGAAATTTTCCATTTTTAAAAAAGTCTATTTATCAAAAATCCGGCCACATTTTTTTTTAATTTTTTTTTTTAAGTTTAGATGTTTGTCCATCCACACAAAAAATTCAGAAACGCGTTTGTCGTTTTTTCGAGAAAACCGCATTTGCATTTTAAATTTCATAACAATTTTGTAATTTGCTTGTATTTTCTTGATTTAACGTTGCGAATGAGTAATATTTATGCAATTGATATTACTCATTCGCAACGTTAAATCAAGAAAATACAAGCAAATTACAAAATTGTTTTGAAATTTAAAGTTCAAATGCGATTTTCTCGAAAAAAACGAAGAACGTGTTTCTGATTTTTTTTTTTTTGTGTGGATGGACAAACATCTAAACTTTGAAAAAAAAATAAAAAAAAAAGTGGCATGATTTTTAATAAATTGACATTTTTTTCAATATTTGACCACGCCACCTAAGCCCAGTTTTTAAAAAATTGAAAAACCAAAAACGCAATTTTCTAAGTTCCATATAGGGCTATCCATACAACCTATTCAGAAGTTTACGGTACACGTGTTTTTTTTTTTCGCTGGACATTTGGTGTGGAATGCCTCATATGGCAATGTATGAAGGCATATATGATCATTAGGGTGCTCCAAAAAATGTAGTTGTTCAATATTGATCGTAGCTCCCCCTGAAATATGCATTTGGGTATAAAAATATGTTTCACAAAATTATAGGGCAATCGGATGTGGGTAAGGCGTGCCGCATCGTCCCTGAAGTTTGAAAAACAGATTACAAGGAAAAATATGACTTTTTTGACATTTTTTAATTTTTTTTTTCGATATAATGAGTTAAGTTTGATTTCAAATGATCACTAAAATGTGATTTTGAATTAATTGCTTATCTAATAAGGTATTAAAAATTAAAATCGGTTGAAAATCCGGAGAGTTATCACACTAACGTGTGGTAGACAACTTGATCAAGGAATTCTAGCCCCATTTTTTAAATTTATTAAAATTATCTACTGTAACAACATTTTTTTTATTCTTCAAGCTCCAATGTACTAAGATGATTAGTATTTATAACATAGTGTTTTGCTAACATGTTTTAATTTTATGCTAAAAAGGTCTGAATGTTTAGGCACGGGTTTCAAATCTACAATTTTAAATTTTTTTTGTTAAAGAAATTTAAAAAAATTGACTATTCGAGTTTAAGGATTTGTTAAGCACATATAAAGGAATAAAAACCCCGAAACCATCTAAAACGTGATCATAATAAAAAATACAATTTTCAAAAACAACTCTAATAAATATTTATAAATATATTAAAAGACGTTGAGATAAAACAAACAAATACGTTATTTTCTTAGCACTTAAACAATATTTGTTAAAGGGCTGTTATGTAAATAAAAACATATGTGTAAGAATCAAAACTAATACTATTTTATTAATATGACAGTAATTGTAAGCAGGCAAAATAAATGTATCAAGTTCACATTGTTTAAATTTAAGTAGAATAAGGTAAGTAAAAAATATCATAAAGAATTTAAATTTATTGATTCATAGCTTTTTTCTGCACAATATTAAATTGACATGAAAAATTTTGAATTAAGTTTCACATTAATTTTACATGGAACTCTTCATTGTCAACATTTAAAATTTTTAAGTGCTGACTGTTGTTCAATTAATGCTTGTCAAAAGCAATTTAGAAGAAAAGTCAATGCCATAATTTGAAAAATAAATATCTGCATACATGCTGTATACGATTACACAGTAAGAATTGAAAACGAATTTCAATCAACAAAAACGCGGATTCAATAAATTTTTTAATTGAAATTCCTCCGATAAAGAAAATTGTTATATCAATCATCAAATTGTTTTTCAATCAATCACTTTTTCGATTTTGGTCAAATGATCAATTTTTTATTTAAAGTCAATTAAAATAATGATTGATTTAACAAATAAATTTTAAGCTTATAACAAAATTATGAAGACATTCATGTTTCTTGCTTTCCAGTAAGCTGCCGACAATAAAAAAAGTAAAACCCGAGTATAAAGTATATTTTTGAATTAATGTATTCAAATAAATTGAAGCGAAAAAAAAATCTGTTATGTTGAAAATTTATAATTTGATTGTTAAAGAAAATAACAAAAATGTTGATCAAAACAGTAATTGAACAGTTCATGCGAATAAAGACGAATTTTAAAGGGACAATAAAAACGCAGGAAGCGGTTAAAAAAAAAAATTTTGTCAACTTTTTCGTATTAGCTTAAAGATTTAAGTCACATCTACCTATATACAAAATTTTAGTAAGGTATTCGAAAGAGAACTTGCCAAAAATTGGACTTCAATTTTTGCTTAAATGGAAAAAGAGCGAATATCCAAAAAAATTTATTGAAATTTGAATAAAAATGGTTAGCTAATATCAATTTTAAACTCGCAGCTAAATAATTTTTATATAATATTTTGTTAATTTGGATATTCGCCCTTTTTGCTTTCCACACTTTAAAGTCTTATAACTCAAGAACGGTAAAATTGTTTGCCAATATAATAAGTGTGGTTTGTTCCTAGTAATGATCTTTTAACACATTGTTACCGAAAGTAAAATTTTTGTATGTTTTTGTGTTGTATTTAATCAAAATTGTGCGTTAGTTCACTCCCAAATTAAACAAAAATATAAAAATATACGAATTATTGCACTTACAAAGTCATTTTTTTAGCCTTAAAAGTCAAAATTTCCCCAAAATTTCTGAATAGGATTGTAGGGCTCTGCTAAGAAAATGTATTTATGCAAAAAAACGTGTTTGCAAAAAAGTGGTTTATTCGTCCTTATTCGCATGAACTGTTCAATTGTCTCTTTTAAATTTTGTTGATCAATAGATTTAATTGAAATTTTTTAGCCCATAATTTTTTGTGTGTATATACACAGTAAAAATATAAAGTCAACATTCGTATATTTTACGAAACAAGTGTTTACGAAATATTTTTGTAAAAATTCGAAAGTCTTTACACTTTTTTTCGTAATATGTAGTCAATTTTCGTATATTTTGCGAAAGAAGTATAAACATTATTTTTTTCGTTACTTTCATAAAATTACGAAAATTACATGAAAAACTTGTAGCTATTTTTTGTTTGCTACCTCCTATTTGACAAAAACTCCCAGCAATTTAACAAGCTTTTTTATACCCTCCACTCTAGTGATAGAGGGTATATATAAGTTTGTCATTCCGTTTGTAACACCTCGAAATATTGGTCTAGGACCCCATAAAGTATATATATTCATGATCCTCGATCGATTTTAAGACGATCTAGCGATGTCCGTCCGTCCGTCCGTCCGTCCGTCCGTCTGTCTGTCTGTTGAAAACACGCTAACTTTTGAAAGACTTTACGGATGCTCCTGAAGTTTGGCATATATGTTGGGCATTTACCTGGTCAGGTGGGTATTGCAATCCAGCAAAATCGGTCCAGTGGTTCAAAAGTTATAAGCAAATGAGTGAATTTCGGCAATGGTTTTTCTGGAATTTACTAGATAAAACACACGGTAACGAACGGCAATTCTGAGGGTGCTGAAGTGTGGCATATATATTTGCCGTTCCTCTGGTCCGGTTGGTTTTAAATTTCAGCCAAATCGGTGCAGTAGTTCAAAAGTTATTAGCAAAACCGTAAATTTCAGATTCGCCACACCTTAAATTCACGTGTTGAAACCCCGTTACAGGTTTTAACAACATTGGTAAGTCACAAAAATATTTTACAACGCATTTTTGTCACTCAAAAATATTTTTGCACTAAAAGAAAAAAAAAATACACTCGAAAAAAATTTTACACTCAAAAAAAAATTTAGTAAATTATTTTTTTTTTTCAAAAACTAGTTAAAAAAAAGGTTTTTTTAAACAAAATAAATTATTTCTAATCAAAAATGTTATTTGTTCACTCTAGAAAATTTACTGTAACTTAAAAAGGGCATTGTGGAGGGTATTCATAGATTCGGCCAAGTCGAATTTAGCTTTTCTACTTGTTTTACCAATAATTTTGTAATTTTACAATAAAATTGTAAATTTACAAATTTTTTGACACGGTAAAATTTACAAGGGGTTTCGTGATTTTACAAGATTTTTTGCTACCTCCTATTTTACGAGAATTCCTAGTAATTTTACAAGCTTTTTACGAATAATTTTGTAATTTTACAAGCTTTTTACCAATAAAATTGTAAATTTACAGTTTTTTGGCGCAATTGAAATTACAAGGAATTCTTGTGAATTTACTAGATTTTTTTTGTAAAATTGTCTTGGAAATTTGTAAAATTATAAAAAAAAATTAAATTTCGATCCATATTTGTTTGTTAAAAAACAAGGAAAACTGTCAAATATTGGAAAAATGGGATTACGAGACTTTTCCTAGTAATTTGACAAAGATTTTTTTTGTGTGTAATATGTAGTCAACATACATAAATATTACGAACAAAATATTTACTTATCATTTTCGTAAAAATACGAAATTCAGTAAGAAAGTTTTTCATAATATGTAGTCAACTTTCGTGTATTTTACGAAAAATAAAGTACGAAACTTTTTTTCGTAAAATGTTCCATTGGTTTTTTCGTTGTAGTTCTTGTTTACAGTCCAGACAAAAGTTTTTGTTTCAGTTAATTTAAAAAGATTTTTTTAGTCCACACAAATACTAATACACAAATATTTTTATATCATTCCCTGCAAACAATAGAGCGATATATCGAAATATATTTTATTTATAATTTTTTAGAAATATTTTTTAAAATTTTTCTAAAAAATGTCTACAGAAAATTTCTTTTTTCAGCTCGACCCTTGTATCTCATTTAATATTTGCTTAATCTGGACGCTATGAAGCTTAAATTAAAGCTTGGAAAATTTCCTTTATAGCATGTTTTTAAATGATAGTCGATTGATAAAAATAAGGGGTATTATTGTCAACTTTTTCGTTAAGGAATTACATCTATTTTAGACCTGTATACTTTCTTTTGACGCTCACTGTATATACTCATTCAATCATACTGTTTGTAATGCAAACACTTTAAAGTAATTTTGAATATACATACGTGCGAGCATTTTGATGTTCAACTTACTGATATGACAGTATATGTAAATGTGTGCGTTTGTTGTTTCACTGCTACACGTTTCTTTGCAAATCGTTTATATTAAGTTGTTAAATGACAACTTATCGCTAAAAATAATTAACAACACTCACAATTATTTATAAGCGCTCTACATGTAGTATGTGTATTAGAGTGGCATTTTTGTTGGACATTGATTTTCGTTACTCTCCAAATAAATTTTTATTTCGCTGGACCTAAAACTTATGTGGTTATAAATTTAGATAATACTACTATAATTGAGGAGCCGCAGAACAAAACGTACTTTTTCGCATATTGAAATTTTTTGGGAAATTGAGGTTTATTTATTTCGCCCCTTTGAAAAACTGCATGAACCTGAATATGGTAACAAGTTTTTTGCTTATCAAGAGATGTATAAAACTGCCATAAGTCACCACATTATATATTAAGGATGTTTAATATAAAACCACTTTTACTTTGAAAAAAGTACGTTTTGTTAAAAAATAATGAAAAAAGTACGTTTTGTTTAAAAATAATTGAAAAACGACGTTTTGATGTGCGTATTTTTTAGCCGATACTATTTTGATCGAGTGTTTTAATAATGTTCTTATTTATTAAAAACTACAAAAGAGCCTCATTGGCCCATATTTAGATACGTTACACACGTATTGACAAGGTTATAGTACCCCCATACTGTGGTTGTGAGGTGTAAATAGACCAATAACAAGAATAAGGGGGAAAATCCTTAACTGGCCTGCAAGAATGCTTAAAAAAATCTTGGTGGGCATTTATATGTATATATGGAATATGGAATATAAGAGTAAAATGGCATATTATAAAATTATGAAAAGTTTTGCATATGAAATACAATGAAAAAAGTACGTTTTGATAAAAAAAATAAACAAAAAAGTACGTTTTGTTACACACCAATTTTTAAGGAATCCATTTTCTTGATGAAAAACAAAAATAATTCACGCTATGAACATTTTTTCTGATAGATTTCGAACCAAATAATATAAAAAGAACAAAAAATCAATTTGTCAAAAAATGCGAAAAAGTACGTTTTGTTCTGCGACTCCTCAATTTAGATAATGACATTTAAATAGAAGAGGTACCCTAAAAATGGTGAAACTCAATACGTTTACAGATTTTTACACACAGAAAACAAATTTACAAATTTCCAACTGAAATTTAGTAAAAACAACTAAAAATCGGTTGATACATTTGCATATAGTCTCAACTAAACTCGGTTGATCCAACAGACATTTAATTAAAACAATAAAAAAATCCTGTTGCCACACCCAAAAAATAGTAGCGACAATTGAATTATAAGTTGATACAACTAAAAAATTCGATTGGAAATTTATTTTTCTGTGTGTACCTTCTCATTCCAAATTTGTATTCTAACTTTTTTAACAATTTTTAGATATCTAAACAAAATTTACCATAATAAAAACAATAAAATTATTCATAGATTTTAAGTTTCACTAGTTTTAGCGGAAAAAAGTTAAGTTTTGAGTTAAAAAAATGTTTTGTGGATTCAAATATGAATTAAAAATGGTTGCAATATATATACGAAAAGCGGCAAACTTATTTTATTTTTTTAAAAAATGTTATGCATTAAATTTTTACATAATATTAAATTTTTTACAGATATTACTTTTATATTATTAAAAAAACTTCAACATATAAAAGTAAAAAAAATTCTGAGCGAAAATGGTTCGAAGCGTACCCGAACATTTTTTTGTTTAAGAAAATTATATGTTTGGTGAATGTATCGTTGACCTGTGGTGTAACTCAACCCAAACCAAAAAACACCAGGATTTTACATGTTTTTATGCAATTAGATCTAATTAGATCCACTAATATATGGCAATGTCTGGTCAAAACTTGGATGAAATCAACTCATATTTTATACAAGTTGATCTTTTTTAATGCAAAAACATCCACCATTATTCGGATCAAATTGCGTATAAATATATATTGTGTTACATGTCATTATATATTGTATCATATAAAAATTTTTACTCGGGTGGAAAAAATTTCAGAAAATCTTCCCATCTTCTTTAGGAAAAATGTATCAGAATCTAAGATTTTTTCATAGGAAAAATGTTCCAGAATATAAAACTTTCTACAAAAATGTCTCAGAATCTGAGACCTCTTCTACAGGGAAAATGTCTAAGAATTTTTATTTCGTGTAAAAAATGTCTCAAAATCTAAGACACTTTTCTTGTGGAAAAATGTCACCGAATCTGAGACTTTTTCTATAGGAAAAATGTCGTAGCATCTTAGACTTTTTTTATGGAAAAATGTTTTTGAATGTAAGACCTTTTCCACAAAAAAATGGTATCATAATCTGAGACTTTATTATAATAGACAAAAGTCTTAGAATCTGAGAATTTTTTTTAAAAAAATATATATTAAAAAAAATGGGACTTCTTCTATTGGAAATTTTTTCAGAATCTGACACATTTTTTCTATAGGAAAAATGTGTCTGAGACTTTTTCTATAGGAAAAATGTCTCAGAATCTAAAAATTTTTGTAATGAAATAAAATGTCTCAGAATCGGACACACTTTTGCTAAGTTTTGCTTAAATTCTGAGAAATAATGTTTTGAATCTTAGCAATTTTCTATAGGAAAAATATCTAACACACAGTTTTTGTAATACGAACGCCATTCGTCTGCGACGAATATGCATGTATTTTGTTTTTGTTACAATAACAAAATACACACAAATTCGTGACGAACGAATGGCGTTCGTGTTACAGAAACTGGGGGTAAGAATCTGAGAACTTTTCCTTAGGAAAATGTTTCAGAATCTGAGAAATTTTCTGAATGAATAATCTATGACTTTATCTTCTTTTTGAAAAATGTCCCAGAATCTGAGACTTTTTCTATTGGCAAATTATCTTGGGCTTTAAACGATTTTTATGTGCAAAAAATTGTTTTGGTGTCTCAAACCTTTTTTATGGGATAAACATATAAGAAATGAATCTAGGAAAAATGTATTTGAAAGGAAAATTTTCTGGTTAAAATGTGTATATTAAAAATATATTTCAGAATCTAAGACTTTTTCTATAACAAAAATATGTCACAAACTGCCTCAAGAAATTAACTTAATTTTTTAAAAGAAATTTCGTAGAATCTGAAACATTTTCTGCAGAAAAAATGCTTAGAACCTTAGAATTTTCTTTAGAAAAACGCATCATTAACAATTTTGTAAATGTTTTGGAATTCTGTCTTGCCAATGTTGACAAAAAAATTCTGTCTTGCCAATGTTGACAAAAAAAAAAATCCAAAATATATGAAAATATGTAAAATTTTCTTAAAAAAATGTTAAAAATATTTTTTGGGCCCCCTGCGAAATAAAATCCTGTATACGCCCCTGTAGCCTGCGTTGAGCTAAATAACTTCGCTGAACATCATTTTGCGATATTCGGACATTTAAATGAAATTTGTAAGTATAGTATAGGGAAATTATAATTTCTATGTATTTTTCGTTAATTTTGACCATCTAAAATCGAAAATCGCATGCCCGATATTTGGACGTTTAGATGGTCAAAATGCATAAAACCACGGGTGGTCGGAAGCAGTTTTAGCCTTAAAGTGCGAATACCATATTTTTTTTAATTTCTATTTAGGATGTCTAAGAATAATTAAGTAACAAAAACCAAAATCATCGATCGAGCACTTTTTGCAAAAATCGCGTTTATTGTTAAAACTCATTATTGGTTTTAATGCCTTTTTCGTGAATTTTGGCCAACTAAATATTGGAATATCGCAAAGTGATGTTCACAAAAGTAATTAAGATTTATACTGGCTACAACTTTTCTGAACACCACTTTACGATATTCGGACATTTACCTGGTAAAAATTCACGAAAAATGCACAAAAAACTAAAATTTTGTTTATAATTTCTTGATTGCCTTGTCAAATCACTAGAAAAAGTCTCGTAATCCCATTGTACCAATATTTGAAAGTTTTCCTTGTTTTTTTAACCAAAAATTTTCGATCGAAATTTTATTTTTTTTTGTAATTTTACATTTTTTTTCTAGTTTTACAAATTTTCAAGGTTTTTTACAAAAAAAAAAATCAAGTAAATTCACTAGATTTCGTTGTAAGTTTAATTGTACCAAAAAATTTGTAAATTTACAATTTTATTGGTAAAAATCTTGTAAAATTACGAAAAAAAACTCGTAATTTTCACCAGGAACTCTCGTAAAATAGGAGGCAGCAAAAACAAGTAAAAAAGTTAAATTCGGCCTTGCCGAATGTATTGATACCATCCACAATTTCAAAAAGATTATTGCGAAAAACTTTATTTAAAAGGAAATTACTTTTGAAATTTTTTTTTTTTTTTTTTGAAAAAAAACATTTCCGCGAAAAAAATTTTTGGTAAAAATAATACGCGATTTTTTTCTTTTTTTTCAAAAAAATATGTTCGTACTTGTGTAAATACCATTTGGTTTTCAATTATGTTCACATATGTCAACCAGAAGCCGAATTAAAGCATTTTGTTTTTTTAGGTTATGTTGAATGTACTGAACTTTTGAGGTGTGCTTACATTTTCGTTCATAACTTTTGAACCGCTGAACCGATATCGCTCAAATGCAATCCCTAACTTCTCGGGAGAACTTCCAATAAATATTTTAAGTTTTAGTCATCTCTGTGTAATATTTTGTCCTTGACAGCATTTTCCACAGACAGACAGACGGACAGATGGACAGACGGACAGACGAACATCGCTAGAATGTCTTAAAATCGATCGGGCATCATGAATATATATACTTTATGGGGTCCCAGATCGATATTTCGATGAGTTACTAACGGAATGACAAACTTATATATACCCTCTATCACTAAGTGGAGGGTATAAAAACTAGTAAAAACAAGAAACCTTTCTTTCAGTTTTATTGCGTCAAAAATTTTTTAAATTTATAATTTTATTGGTAAAATGCTTGAAAATCACAAAATTTTTGGTAAAAAGCTTGTAAAATAATAAGGAATTGAATAGTTCATGCGAATAAGGACGAATAGACCACTTTTTCGCAAACACGTTTTTTTGCATAAATGCATTTTATTAGCAGAGCCCTACAATCCTATGCAGAAATTTTGGGGAAATTTTGACTTTTAAGGCTAAAAAAAATACTTTGAAAGTGCAATAATTCGTATATTTTTATATTTTTGTTTAAATTGGGATTGAACTAACGTACAATTTTGATTAAATACAACACAAAAACATACAAAAATTTTACTTTCGGTTACAATGTGTTAAAAGAACATTACGAGGAACAAACCACACTTATTATATTGGCAAAAAATTTTACCGTTCTTGAGTTATAAGACTTTAAAGTGTGGAAAGCAAAAAGGGCGAATATCCATCCTTAACAAAATATTATATAAAAATTATTTAGCTGCGAGTTTAAAATTGATATTAGCTAAAATTTGAAATTGTACACAAAAAAAAACAATCTTAGCACATACAAACTTTTAGTGTTAATACTGCATCCAATGTCAGGAATAAAAAACAAAAATTTTTTCATGTCCTTTTATGTTACGTCGTAATATGCAGTCAAGGGTTAATATTATAATTCCTAAAAATATATTTAGTGTCATAAAGAATTACTACTGCATCAAATGGCAGGAATATTAAAAAAAAATTAACAAAAAAAAATTTTTTTGCATGTCCTGGCAATCCTTAAAAAAGTGTATCCTTGAAGTCCTTAAAGTGTTACAAACAAATACCAACCATAGTTCGTGAAGTATTGCAAGTCTCATGAAAATTAAGTCAAAATCTGCTGCAAAATAACACATTTTTATTCAAATTTCAATACATTTTTTTGGATATTCGCCCTTTTTCCATTTAAGCAAAAAATTGAAGTCCAATTTTTGGCAAGTTCTCTTTCGAATACCTTACTAAAATTTTGTATATAGGTAGATGTGACCTAAATCTTTAAGCTAATACCAAAAAGTTGACAAAAATATTATTTTTTAACCGTTTCCTGCGTTTTTATTGTCCCCTGTAAAATTCTACAAATGGTCTATTCGTCTTTATTCGCATGAACTATTCAATTGTTGTCAAATTGGAGGTAGCAAAAAAAAGTTACACATTTTTCTTGTCGTTTTACAATGTTTTTTTTTTTTTGAGTGTAGAGTGTGTTATAATTTGAAATTATTATTTTTGTGGCTTACCAACGTTTTTAAGCATTTTTTTTAACACTTGAATTCGGTGTAAACACATCAAGTTTTAGTAGCGTCGAAGTTTTATTTCGAAAGTAAGCTATTTGTCATACTGTCCCATACTTCAAGGTGTTACTTATTTAAACCCAATATCAATAAGGATCTGTTCACATCTTTCCACTGAGTATTATCATGTCAAAAAATCATGTGTTATCAGGTTTTGTTGATAGTCCAAACATACATTAATTTTATAAAATATTAAAAAAAAAATGGCTGTGTGTGTTATAAATTAGCAATGTTTTCAAAGTCTGTCTGATAATGTAAACACACCTTAAGTGGACGGTATACAAATCATTAAATGCTCACACAAAGCATACATGCATTTAAATAGTCCCTCAAGACGTATGAGTAATATAAAACAATGCCATATTTTTTTATATGTAGTCTGCTTGTAACAATATGGATAAATAAATAAAAATCGAACTTAAAAAAAAATGTCAGTCTAATGTAGATGTGAATATACGTTATATACAAAATAACTATGTGATGTGGTTCATTATATTTGCTTGCGTTAAATTAAAACCACAAAATTTTCACAAAGTTTTTGTTTTTACTATTTAAATAAAATATTTTATTTAAAAAAAAAATTGTTGTTAATTTAATAATTATACCAAATGTATTCATGCATTCGCATTATAGATAAATATAAATATACATTTGCAAATAATTAAAAAAATAAAAATTTATGACATATTAATTACAACCACAGTGACATGCTTAATTGGCTATAATAACAAAATATTTAAAATTAAATATTAATTACACTAGTTTGCAAATTAAGAAAATGCTCTGCGCACGAAACGTGACTTTATTTTTTGTATGTATTATAGAATAGTAAACTCCAAAAAATTATCAAAAAAGTTTTAACGGATTCAGTACTTTTAAATTTTTTTTAGCTTTTTTTTTGAGTTTTCGTGAATATTTTTCTTTTATCTCCTTTTGTATACATTCGATCTGCTCGCTATAAAAACCAAATTATAGAGAATCATATTTGCTACAAATCTTACACACATCATTTTGCAAGCAGTCCATTAAATTAAGTGAAATTTGCATACATATGGCAAAAATGCGTTTTTGAGTAAAAAAATCAATAGATCGAAAACAATAGAAATCGTAACAAATATTTTTTTTCTGGTTTCTCTTATAAGCCAGAACCTAAACAAAGATAACAAAGTCAATTTCATGGAAATCTATGGGTTATCGCCGAAGTTATGACTAAGGCTCTTAGTCAAAATACTTATAGTAGACTTATTGTAGGTTTATTTGACAAATATTTCTACAATATCTGTCAAATAAACCTACTTTAAATATATTTCTGGTTTTATGAATAACCACCTAATTGTCTGAGGTATTTAACCAAGTTTTTTTGTTGAATTTGAAATACAGAAAAAAAAAAAAAAATTAAAAAATACAAGGGAATTGTATGCGCAAATTCATAAAATTCTTAATAACTTTGGTGTTTACCAATAGATTTTTATAAAAAGCACTTTGTTATCTTTAAAAAGGTTCAGGCTTTTAAGATAAATAAGAAAACTTGTTAATTTGCGATTTAAATTTTTAAAAAATTTTAAAATGAATGTTTTAATCAAAAACGCATCTTTATCATATGCTTGCCTATCGTGCGTATACTTATGATCTGATGGGGAAAATAATGTGTATAGGATTTGTTGCAAATTTGATTAACTTTAATTTAAATTTTATCGGGAGTAGATCAGAGGAACAAAACTCAAGATATATGGAAAATAGTGAAAATACCTCCGAAAAACTCCTACAAATTTATTAAAAAAAAAAACGTATCCGTGAAAAATTTTTTCGGTGACATTTTTGAGTTTAGCGGTACATATTGCATACAAAAAAAATATATATTCGCGTTTAGTGCCCAGTTTGGTTGTAAACTAGTGTTATTAAATAATAATAAAAAAACATTCAATCACTGTAAAACACCCACATTAGGGTTTGCAAATAGTAGCAGGATGCTCAGTAGTTGCAATGACCCTGAGAGCGATACCGACAGTGTCGCAGTATCAGAGAACGAGTAGTATATTTGTTTACATATTATTTTCATATCATATCCATTTTCAGTTTTTAAATTTAAAAAAAATCGCGATTTTATCGCGAATTTTATTTTTTTCAAAAATTAAAAAAATCAAAAAAGTATGATACTTTGAAGAGCCATCCCAGCAAAACTTAGATTACCAAATAAGGTATAAAATAAGGCATAGGATCTCTTATTTTATACATTGCAGCATTGATGATTTTAACAGGCGATGAGACTCAAAGTAATGCATCCACATTATCACAAAGAATACCAGTAAGGTATAAAATAAGTCATAAATTTATAACGAAGAATACGAGTAAGGTGAAAAATATATGATATTTTATAGGTTACGAGAAATGAAATAATATAGCATACCAGAAGATAATATATAAGGTGTTACGAGTACTGAAAAAGTAATTTTGTATTAAATTTACTCACGTGATTGTAAGTGAGTGTAAGTAGATAAAATATGCTCGTGTGTCGTTAGAAATTTCCTGTCGTGAGCCCATCTCTAGTTTAAACTTATGCATTTTTTTATAAAATAATTATTTTTTATGTTATTGTAATGCATTATGCATCCAATTAAAAATAATGCATTATTTCAAACTTTAAAATAATACATAATGTATCCAAATATAAGTCATCCATGATTTAATGTTTAGAAATAATATTATGAAATATATTTTTTCCAATATTCATGCATTACGTAACCAATTACAAGAAAAGCATTATATTTCACTTTAAAATAATACGTTGTGGAACAAATGTTTGGTCAGACATCCTAAAATAATGCTACAAATAATGTATATACATTACCTGGTAATGTGTTATATAATCACCACCCATTATCAATGTTTTGCTGGGATTTTTCAAAACTTTATCCCCCTTCGATTTTTCTGAAACCTGCATAAATCTAAAGAATACAATTTTTTACATAAATTTAAGTGAGTCTTTTTTTTTGGGCCTTCGATATTTTCCACCTTTCGGGATTTTTTTAAAAACTACTTATGAGATCTTTCAATACAAAAAATAAATTTTATGTTTATTCTGTAATTTTATCAAAAAAGTATATAACTTTAAAGAGCCATATCATTAGTGTCCGACCGAATAGTTTGGCCAAAAAACGTCATTAATCAAAAATTTGGTATTTGGGAGTACTTTTAACAACTTTTTTTATATGGGTTAGAATTGTTGAGGTGATGGAAGACAATTTTGAGTGTAAAATTTAAGAACGAGTACGAAGTTAAGCCACAATTTCGAAGTTCGGTAACCGAACTTTTTTCAATTTGGCCGAACGTTCGGTTACCGAACATCTAAATTGGTGCTTAACTTCGTCCTCGCCATTAAATTTGAAAGTCAGAATTGTCTTCTATTGCCAAAACAAACAAACGGCCATCTGAAAAAGCTGTTAAAAATGCAAATATTAATTTTTGGCCATTACTATTTTTTGGCCGAACTGTTCGGTCGGACACTACATATCATTTAAAGTATGTATTTGATTTTTACGATTCAAAAAGCATTTGACTCTAACAATTATCCTTTTGTATATGAATGCACTTAAAAAAATATGTTTTTTTTTTGTTAAATGCATTTTTGATGCAAATTCAATTATTGAATGCATTTTTGAAAGCTTTATCCCCTTTAATTTTTTTTGAAACCTGCATAAGTTGAAAATATAGCATTTTGTACATAAAATTGAGCACCTATTTTTTTGGGCCGGTGTTTTCTAAAATGTGTGTGTTATAAAAAAAAACATAACGAGGGCCTATATTCAAAGCCCTCTATCTAAAAAAACACAACTTTACAGGAGATTAAAAAAGCTGTTTATTTCGCGTATTGTTAGAGTAGTTAAAATTCGATATTCTACAATATTTTTTTAAATCAACAACTGAATCTCACATATGATTTGTTTTTTAAATTTTGCACTATTGGGGATTTTAGAGGATAGATAAAGGGTTTTGTTTCTCAAAAAAATTAAGTACATGAATGAAAATGATCAGATAGAGGGTTTTGCGTTAAAAAAAATTAATTATTTTGATTTCATTTACGACATCGGTTAATTTTTAACGTAATTTATTAATGATAACGGTTTATAAATGATTCCGAAATCGCGGTTTTGGTTCACACGTGCGGATTTTTAAGACAAAAATATTTTTTTTTACCGAATTCGTATTAAAAGTCGACAAACTGATGAGTATGTTATGTAAAAAATAGTAAAAAAAATTAAAACGCGATTTTGGTCCACAGATGCTGATCATCATCGCGATTTTTAAGATTCGAATTTTCGTTTCATAATGTACTCAAGACATCCAAATTTTGAGCCATATTTTTCAAAAAAGTCAAACAAGAATTTTCAGAAAAAAAAAAAATCAAAATAGTGGTTCTGGAATTTTGTTGACAAATTCATATGCAGCATGCAAAAATTAGTATGAAAACATGTAATGCATGAAGAAATTATTAAAAAAATATATTTATAAATTAATTATTTAAAAAGATAGAGGGTTTTGCATTCAGAAAAATTAATTGTGTAAGAGATAGAGAAAACCAAAAATGCTAATAAAATAGCAAAAAAAAAAATATTTTTTTTCTGAATTTTACACCATAGATGAGGTCTGTTTTACAGAACATTTTGCCATCGTATAACATGTGATAATTTGGTAATATTGCCTCGATATCATAACTGTATCGTTTGGTTTATTCCCAATTTTATTGGAAAATTGAAAATTAAAAAGAGTTATCACAACAATTAAAAAACATCGTTTTTATTGTACTTGAACGTAAAAATTTTTAATAGCGAATGTTGCGGATTCGAGCGCTAACTTCTAAAATCATTGAATTCCGAATCAACTTAACATTAGCGTACCCAGCTTGTTTAAAAAAAGTGTCAAGTTCGAGCACAGTGATATTTTTAAAATTCATGGAAAAAGTTTACAATGACAATTAAACGCAATCGAAATATCGTTAATTAATTTTCTAAAAAAAAATAAATATTAATAAAACAAAAAACTCTTTTTCTAAAACAATATTTTTTTTATTGCATTCTCTTTAAAAATGCATAAAAATTATTTATTTTAAATCATGAATTTAAATCATTCTTTTATTTATTTTTTTCATTAAATAGCAAAAAAATGTATATGAAAATATAACCCACAAAACAAACTGAAAATTACTTGAGTGACAACTAAAACTCCCTGGTAATAATAACAGCTGCATCATTTTTCATTCATTTACACAAACACATGTTAAAAGTGCATTTAAAAAAATATTGTACTTTGTGGAAAACGACACAAGAGAAAAATTTCAATTGATAGTGTGTTGGAGATAACGCTGTAACGATGAAATAAAATGCTCTATGAATTATAGTGTTATATTAAATGGTTTTTCTTTTTCATATGTTCAATGACAAATATTTAAACACACACATACTACCACAAGAAGACAAAGACTCTTGCACTTACACTACGGTGTTTACTTAGGGTGGCTCAATTTTTAATTTGGTGTTAGCCTTGGATCTTCAAATGTGTATCCTGTCTGTTAGAGATAGGGGATATATACACGTTTGTCATCATAATATTGTAGGACCCTATTAAGTATAATTATGCGTGATTCTTGATGGCTTTTAAGTCGATCTTACAATATCTGTGTGTTTCTTATATGCCTGCTTCTTGTTTTTAACATGATAATATTCTTAGGCTGGTGTTAAATTTTAAAAATGAAGCAGGACATCACCTTTTACATATTGTAACGTGCCGTTACAAGGAAAACACTTTTCCATATATCTCATCAACTAACTTGTAGCCATACCCAAGAAAAAGTTGTTCGTTTGTTAGTTATTAATGACAAATAGTTAATAATTCCTTGCAATTCTCGTTGAGTTGGTCAAATTGTTATTTATAATCACAAAGATTGGCTGACTAGGGGAACGAAAATCCAGTTGGAGTTCATATTGTATTTCGTGCTACAGACGTTGTATAACCGTAAGCCGACAAGATTTCTGTACCCGACTCCGCCGTATGACGTATTTGGTCCGTAGATTATACGAACGCCGATTTATGTTTGTACTTACTTTGTAGTTTGAAAGTATATTACTAACCCGAACCCCGGTTATTCTTCGCAATTACTTTGTAGTTTTTAAATGTATTTTAGTAACCCAAACGCCAAATATTTTTCGTATTAGCAACCGAACGAACAAATCCGAACACCGATTATTGTTCGTATTAGCCACCGAATTAACTTACATACATGAACGCCTTTCATTGTTCGTTTTTGCTTGGTAATTCTAGAATGCATCTTACTAACCCAAACCCCGATTATTGCTCGTATTATTGCTCATATTTTCTGAATCAAATAAAACCATTTTTATTTGGAGTATTTGAACTGCGAAAGTACACAAAAATTTCCACTTGGGCGGGCTGGGCCACCAGCGGACTTTCTGTCCATAAACACAATTTTGTTTATTTGAGCATACACGATCAGTCCCTAAACATTTATGTCGGCAGGGGAAACCTTGCCTTGAAAAACTCATTTATTAAGTATGATGTTTTTGCCTCAATAATATAATTTTATAGTTATTTTAAATAACCACGCCCAAATAGTGGGCGGTCAAAAAAAAAATACATTTTCTCATCCTAATGGACAAAGTGCAGGTTGATAAATTTCATATGGCATAACAATTTTTGATTTGTTGAACAAAAATACAAAACAACCTTAAAAATCATGTCCTTTTCTCAGGGGTGGTTTTAGTTCTTATGGGGGGATCTTTTTCCCCCTTGTCCGATTTCAGGTTGACTTAGTGGCACTAATGTTGTTTAAGTAAAGGTTTAAGTAGGGGTTTAGTAATACAATTTCATAATTTTTTATATCCACGCCCATAGGGTTGGAAATGATTTATAAAAATCCTATTTTACGAGAATTCCTAGTAAATTTCTAGTAGGGGCATCCCCTGAGTGTTGGTTCATCGTAAAAAAAAAAAAAAGTGTAGTTACTAGAATTCGATCTTTGGTAAATCTTCTAACAAGAGCCACCCTTATATAAAGTGCATTTGAAAAAAAAATGCTATAAATGTTGTCACTCTCTTGTGGGGACTTGTGTTTTTTTTAATTCACTCAATTTTATTTACCCTACACAGAAAAAAACGAACAGTTTTTGTCTTTTTGCCCATTAAAAAAAATATGACTTAACAGAAAAATATTAAACTTACAATGGAAGAATATTATGTAAGAAAAAAATATTTTTAATGTTTTTCATTAAGCAAAAAGCCATTTTGGATTTTCTCTAGTGTTCGGGAAAATTTTTAACTACACCTAAAAACTATGTATGTGGTACAAATTTGAGACCAATCGGATAAAATTAACCCGTGGCGCCCAGCGACCAAATTTTTGTTTTATTTTAAATTTTTAAAATGAGACAAGTATTTTTTTTTTATTCCTCTTAAATTAAATTGAGACAATTCCAATAATTTTTGATGTAAGCACACTTTTTCAGCAATTTATATTATA
This sequence comes from Pegoplata infirma, assembly GCA_963921195.1. Lineage (NCBI taxonomy): Eukaryota > Metazoa > Arthropoda > Insecta > Diptera > Anthomyiidae > Pegoplata > Pegoplata infirma. The sequence goes on along the minus strand of OY992537.1, from coordinate 79,474,638 downwards.
AATTTAAATATTTTAGATTTATTTAAAACATTTTTTTTTTGTCGAAAAAATCAAAAATCACCCAGATTAAATACACTAACAAAAAAAACTGTAATGTTAGCAAAAAAAGCTTGTAAACCTACAAGAAAATTTGCTGATTTTGAACCCACAATTTTTTTGGTAAAGTTATCAAAAATGTTTTGCCAAAAATAAGTTAACTGAATTTGTTTTTATTTCAACTTAGTTCATACACATTTGAGGAACCCATTGGGTTCGGACCCGATAGGTCCAGACCCAGATGGGCCTAGACCTAGTTGGGTTTCTTAAAAATCGTCATAGTTTTTGATCCAAAATTTGTGTCCGTTTCGCTTTACCTTGCTTAGTTTTTGAGATACGTGATTTTAGAGGACCACCGGGGTTTTGAGAATTACAAAACTCGATAACTTCAAAAATATTAATCGGAAAGCTTTTGATTATTTTTCGGTCTTCTTCTTCGCGTTGAGAGCTACAAAAATGCTTTTGGACTTTTAATTGTGTCGGCAATATTTACCGAGATATGAGCATTTTAAAATTTTCGGGAATGCTAAATTTTTTGGATCCAATTTAGGATCCATTAGAGTCCACAAAAGTGAAAAGGACCGGCGATACTATGAGAGCCCGAGAACCATAAATGACCTCCATTTTGCTCTATCTGGCTTAGTTTCCGAGATAGCGCCATTTTAAGTTTTCTTAAACAAAAAAATTTACAATTTATTATACCCTCCAACCACAGTATGGGGGTATACTCACTTTGTCATTCCATTTGTAACGCATAAAAATATCGGTCGGGGACCCCATAAAGTATATTTATTATTGATCTATGATCGATTCTAAGTCATTCTATGAATGTCCGTCCGTCCGTCTGTATAAAACACGATTCAGTCCAAAATAAAAGAGCTAGACCCTGAAAATTGACACGAATGTGTCTCATGGTCATAGGCCGGTCAAGTTCGGAAATGGGTAAAATCGGATCAGGGGGAAAAAAGTTCCCCCTTTAAGAACTAAAAAAACCTCTCAAAAAGAGCAACTTTTTTTTGCATTTTTGTTAAACAAATGAAACCTTTTTATGTCAGAAGGTGTTTAAAGTCCTGCACTTAGACCTCGGGGGCTACAAAATTTAGTTTTTTTTTGCCCGCCCTATTTTGTGGGCGTGGATTTAAAAATATCAAAAAAATTATGAGTAAATGGTATTACAAAAGTTCAAAGAGCATAATAAATAAGTAAACATTTATCGCGATGGGGAGGTATTCTTAACCACCTCCACTGAGACCCCCCCCCCCAAAAAAAACGCCTCTGAATTTTGGTTTATATATTTTAACATATGGGAGGGTATCAAAGATTCGGCACAGCCGAATTTAACACTCCCACTTGTGTTTGCTAATATTAGCAAAAAAGCTTGTAAAAATTTGGTCAACTCAATTTTAAATTTAGCAAAAAAAAAATTAGTCTGTCTGTCTGTTGTTAAGACGATGCAGTCCAAAATAAAAGAGCTCGACTCCCGAGACTTGGCACGAATATTTCTTATGTTCCTAGACAGGTTAAGTTCGTAAATGAGCAAAATCGGATCATTGGGAAAAATTCTTCTCCTGAAGAACTAAAATTTTTTACATGATTTTTTGTGTGTTTGTTTAACAAAAGCAACATTTTTTTGCTACAAAAAGTTCAAAGTCCTACATTTGGACCCAGGGGATTAGAAAATGTCGTTTTGGTTTGGTCCGCCCCCTTTGTGGGCGTGGATTAAAAAAATGGTTTATATATTGATAAAATTGTATTTCTTTAGTACAAAAAGCTTAAGAATAAATTTTTAAACATATATTTCGAGGGAAAATTTGTCCCCTAAATGACTACTGCCGCCCCCCCAAAAAAAAATGAAAAAACTCCCCTGAATTTTTTTTTTTCTATTTTTTTGCATGTTGGAGGGTATAAAAGATTCGGCACAGCCGAATTTAACACTATTACTTGATTTTTATTTAATTTTCAAAAATCCAAAACTTTGATCGCCATGCGCCATGGGCTTTTGAATTTGTTTGGCCTCAAATTTATATCACATAAGTTTTAAGCCTAGGACAATAAAAATTATCACGGACGTTCAAAATCGGAGAATAACTTTTTTCCATTCATGAATTTATAACGCTGATGTTTTTGATGTTTAAATTTGTACTGGACTTACCTACAAGTATACCGATCAAGGGGTCAAACCATTATTAGGACACAGACAGCATAAATTGTTGGGTCCGGCCGTTTAAAGGCACATTTCATCAGATCTCCATACTTCATAGCCATCTCAAGGCTTGGACAGGGTCTTGCAGGGTATGCGAAAGGCATCTTTTACCGAAATAAATAATCTTACTTAAATTTATTTAAAAAAAAAAAATATATATTTTCAAAGTCTTTTACAAGTTAAAATGTCTTTCTTCTGTACATATTAATGTGGTTTTTGCAGAAAAAAGGAAAGTCTCAACACTGTCATAGATGATGATTACTGAACAGTTTTACTTTTTACTACTTCAACTACTACTACAACTAAAACTAGTTACTAACACCAGCAAAAGGACATAGAAAAAATGCAATAGATTGTGTGTGTGTATGTGAATGTATGTGATTGGGTATAGTTATTGGATAGCATTTAACCTCCGGGGCATGCTTAATGAAATTGTGCACTCAATCGAGTGTAACGATGAGAAAAAGTCAATGAAATTGATGTTGCATTGATGATGTGCATTATGTGAACACATACAGGCAACCAACATGCTAGTTGTATGCTGGGAAGCCAGACATCTTGTCAGTCGTTCACTAACAAGGGAAGTATCTCAACCCTTATGAACCGATTTGCATAAAACGTAAAATATATATAAAAGAGACAATTCTAAGGTTGGGGTGTCTCGGCTTTTCGGCCATATCGCGGATTTAGGGGTTCAAAACATGGGTCAAAAAATGGCGAAAAACCCGTTTTTTGGATTTTTAAGCCATTTCTTTCTAAGAAACAATATGATGTTAACATATGAGAAGAAAGGTTTTTTTAATACCTATCCAACCGTGGCATAACCTTGTAAAAATTTGGCTTCGTTAAATACTTTTTTCATGAAAATGTTAAAATTTTGGGGGGTATTTATATGAAGACATAGACCTACGATGTCCATATGAATACGAAATAATCTTTATTAAATTTAAGTCGACACGTATTTTTGCTCTAGAGGACATTCCTGTTAGTTCGGGAGTTATCGAAATTTTCCCGGAGGTCCACAATGTTTCATAAGGGGACAACGAAATTTTGAAACACTGATATGGCCGATAAGCCGAGACACCCCGACCTTAAAATCGTCTCTTTAATATATATTTTAAGTTTCAGACAAATCGGTTCATAAGGGTTGAGATACTTCCCTTGTAAGTCAGTCAAAGCAAATCAATTGCATATAGTTATGTATGTATACATACATAGGTATATGACTATATCCTGTCTGTTCATTCATTTGTATATTTGCATTTAATCTATCTATCATTCCATTTTTTTTTTTTCACTTTTTTTTAATCCTTGCATATTAACGAAAACCTCAAATTTAACCTTTTTTCATTTCAATTCTTCTTTATACAATTAATCTATATAAATACACGTTGGTTTTCTATGTCGATGTATCAGGTAATGTTGTTTTTATATTGGCTTCCATTTTATTATCTAAATTTATTTTATTTTCCATACGCTAGTTAAACCACCTAAAACCCAAAGTGTCTAATGATGTTGTCGTTATCATCTCATTCTACATTTTTCAACTGTCATTTTCAAAACGCGAACTCATTTCAATATTAATTGTATTGGTGTGTGTGTGTGTGCATGGTGTTGGTTATTTTTGTATTTTTTTTTTTCGCTAACGATAATGATGAGTACGATGTTGTTTTTACGTATCCTTTGCTGGTTTAAAATCATTTCCTGTATTTGTTTGCTACTTAAATATGGCTTCTGCTGTTGCACTCTGATTTGGTTTTACGCTTTACTTATCACTTGTGCATTTTTGCCACATTTCTGTCATTAGCTTGATAAGGTTGGCTGGTAATTTATGACAGTTATTAAAAATAGAGTAAATTCAGGTAAAAAAGAACAGAACAGAAAAACAGACCGATTAGTCATGGAGAGGAAAACAGAGAAAAAGCATGAACATTGTGGCACTAAATGTGCAACAATAAAGGAACGGGGTCAATGGATTATTGATCACATCTTGTATGACAAGGAAAGTAACATGCAAAACAAAATTGGTAATTGGGGGGCGTCAAATTTCCTCTCGAATAATTGTTAAAAAATTCATTCGTATGCTTTTTGCACTTAAGAAATAGCAGTTTATTATAATTTAAAAAAAAAAAAAAAATATTCCACGCCCATAAAAGGGGGCGGACCGAAAAACGACATTATCTAATTCTCTGGGTCTAAATGCAGGACTTTTAACTTCTTGTAGCATAAAAGTGTTGCATTTGTTAAACAAAAACACAAAAAATCATGTAAATAAGTGGTATTTTTCATGGGTTGGTTTAGCTCTTCAAGAGGGAACTTTTCTCCCCCTGGTCCGATTTTGCTCATTTACGAACATAGCTTGCCTAGGAACATAAGACATATTCGTACCAAATGTCGAGTCTAGCTCTTTTATTTTGGACTGCATTGTGTTAACTACAGACGGACAGACGGACGGACGGACGTACATCGCTAGAATGTCTTAGAATCGATCACTGATCATAAATATATATGGGGCATTCCATACCAAATCACTCACTTTTAGACCCGACCCCTTTCGATTTATTTTATTTTTGTATATGTTTTAGTATTTATTAAATGCAACTCGGAGACCAATTTTCAGCCTTTTATTTCAAGACGGTGTTGAGTAATCAATTTTTCAAAATGGCGATTTTCTCAAAAAAATTAAAAAATTGAAATTTTTAATTAATTTTGACCACTAAAAAATATAGATATTTTAAAAAAAGTTGGACAACGTTTTGTTGGTATTTAAGTGTAGTTTTAGAAAAAAAAAAAAATTATTCGAAGTAATTATCACTTTTTTTTTGACGTTTAAAAATTAAAATCGATTTTTTGAAAAAGTCTGAAACCTTCGATTTTTTTGTAAAAAACTATAAAAATTCTACTCTTAATTACGCAACTTTTAAGCCACAATTCGAGATGTGATCACATTTCCTTCTATTTTTTTTTTAATTTTTAAAATTGCATCTTTAATTTTTTGGCTCTGATTTATTTTATATGGTGTTCCAAAAAAAATAAATTGGTAGATATTGACCATAACTTACCCTAGATATATTCATTTCGAGGTAAAAATACGTCTCACAAAAATTTAGGACGATCGGAAATGGGTAAGGCGTTTTGCATGGTCCTTGAAATTTAAAAAACGGATTACAAGGAAAAATATGATTTTTTTTCTGTTTTCGAAATTTTTTTGGTATTTTAAGTTAAGTTTAAATTTAAGTGATTACAGATTTATGATGAGGAGTAAAATGCCTTTCTAATAAGGTTCTAAAAACTAAAATCGGTTGAATATCAGCCAAGTTATTACAACTTCCCCAGGCATCTAGCGTGTGTCATACCACTTGATTAAAGAATACGAGTCCCTTTTTTAAATTTACTGAAATTTTCTACTATAATAACATTTTTTCATTATTAATGTTTTAGTGTAATATTTTTCTAATTTTTCCAAATTTTAAAACAAAAAAAAAAAAAATTTTTTTAAATCGAGATTTCAAAAGGGTGTTGAAAATGCAGGCATTTTTAGCATTAATTTAAAACATGTTAGAAAAACACAATATGAAAAATACTTGTTATCTAAATACATTTGAACTTGAAGTATAAAAAAATGTTATTACAATAGAAAATTTCAATGAATTACAAAAATCGGATTGTATTGCTTAATCAAGTGGTCTGCCATACGTTAGATGCCTGGGGAAGTTGTTATAACTTGGCTGATTTTCAACCGATTTTAGTTTTTAGTACCTTATTAGAAAGGCATTTTGCTCCACATCATAATTCTGTAATCACTTGAATTAAAACTTAACTTAAAATACCAAAAAAATTTCGAAAACAGAAAAAAAATCATATTTTTCCTTGTAATCCGTTTTTTAAACTTCAAGGACCATGCAAAACGCCTTACCCATTTCCGATCGTCCTAAATTTTTGTAAGACGTATTTTTACCTCGAAATGAATATATCTAGGGTAAGTTAGGGACAATATCTACCAATTTATTTTTTTTGGAACACCATATAAAATAAATCAGAGCCAAAAAATTAAAGGTGCAATTTTAAAAATTAAAAAAAAAAATAGAAAGAATTGTGATCACATCTCGAATTAAGGCTTAAAAGTGGCGTAATTAAGAGTAGAATTTTTATAGTTTTTTACAAAAAAATCGAAGGTTTCGGACTTTTTCAAAAAATCGATTTTAATTTTTAAACGTCAAAAAAAAGTGATAATTACTTCGAATAATTTTTTCATATTTTTTTTCTAAAACTACATTTAAATACCAACAAAACGTTGTCCAACTTTTTTTAAAATATCTATATTTTTTAGTGCTCAAAATTAATTAAAAATTTCAATTTTTTAATTTTTTTGAGAAAATCGCCATTTTGAAAAATTGATTACTCAACACCATCTTGAAATAAAAGGCTGAAAATTGGTCTCCGAGTTGCATTTAATAAATACTAAAACATATCCAAAAATAAAATAAATCGAAAGGGGTCGGGTCTAAAAGTGAGTGATTTGGCATGGAATGCCCCATATACTTTATGGGGTCCTAGACCTATATTTTGATGCGTTACACACGGAATGACAAAGTGAGTATACCTCCATACTGAAGTTGGAGGGTATTAAAATAAAGGAATTGCCCAAAAATTAAATCATGATAATGTGCAATGCTTTTTTAGAAAAAATAATATTATATTCATTTACCAGTCCATGAAAAATGAATTGAAATATCATTAAGTTTATATATTACATTGTACAACACAAAAAAATTACGAGGTCAGACAGAAAAAATTTGATAGAAGAGACAAAAAAAAAATATACGTGTATCGGCGTTTTGAAAGTTTACATCTGGGTTTCATTTTAAGGGGAGGTGAAGTTTCCCCCAATTACAAATGTTATATTGTCAATCTTCATTGAATATCGAGTAAAGCTTACGTTTAAAGTATATGCTGTGTTCAGCAAATTTATATAAAATTGGGAGCCCCTTTAGGCTAGTTGGTAGCGTGCTAGCCTTTTAACGTGGGGGTCGTGGGCTCGATTCCCACCAGAACCCTTGGTTTTTTTCGCTACAACGAGACGACGGTCATAGTTACCAGTTTTCGGTTAGGTTGAATTTATTAATATAAGTTGTAAATAAATAGAAAGAATAAATAAAAATAATTGATAATGTGTGAATCTTATTATTTGTTTATACCCTCTACTTAGTGATAGAGGGTATATATAAGTTTGTCATTCCGTTTGAAACTCATCGAAATATCGGTCTGGGACCCCATAAAGTATATATATTTTTGATGCCCAATTGATTCTAAGACATTCTAGCGATGTCCGTCTGTCCGTCTGTCCGTCTGTCCGTCTGTCCGTCTGTCCGTCTGTCCGTCTGTCCGTCTGTCCGTCTGTCCGTCTGTCCGTCTGTCCGTCTGTCCGTCTGTCCGTCTGTCCGTCTGTCTGTCTGTCCGTCTGTCCGTCTGTCTGTCTGTCTGTGGAAAATGCTGTCACGGACAAAATATTGCACAGAGATGACTGAAACTTAACATATTTATTGGAAGTTCTCCCGAGAAGTTTGGAATTGCATTTGAGCGATATCGGTTCAGCGGTTCAAAAGTTATGAACGAAAATGTAAGCACACCTCAAAAATTCAGTACATTCAACATAACCTAAAAATACAAAATGCTTTAATTCGGCTTCTAGTTGACATATGTGAACATAATTGAACACCAAATGGTATTTAAACAAGTACGAACATATTTTTTGACAAAAAAAAAAAAAAAAAAAAATCGCGGATTTTTTTTTTTACCAAAATTTTTTTTCGCGGAAATTTTTTCTCAAAAAAAATTTTTTTTTTTTCAAAAGTAATTTCCTTTTAAATAAAGTTTTTTGCAATAATCTTTTTGAAATTGTGGAGGGTATCACTACATTCGGCAAGGCCGAATTTAACTTTTTTACTTGTTTTATATAAAATGCTACGGAGAACATTTTTTGGGAATATGTTTACCCTCTTACTATTAAATTTAAGGGTCATTTTTGTCCTTCTTTTCAAAAAAGCAAAGAACACCATTAAAACAGTGATTTAAGGGGATTTAAATGTTTCGCAAAAATATTCGCCGTGAAATTTTACTATAAGTCCTTGAATACTTTAAAACGGAAAACTCAACCAGAAAGTCAGAAATATGACACAACAAAGAGAGCTTTGGGTTAATTTCGAATTTATTAAGAAAATCGAGTAAATCTTACGTTGAAAGTATATGGTGTGTTCAGCAAATTTATGTAAAATGGTAAGGAGAAAATTTTTGTAGAATATGTTAACCCTCTAACTCCTCAAGGTAAGGATCTTTTTTGTCTTTCTTTTCAAAAAGAGCAAAAATCACCTTTTAAACAGGGATTTAAGGGGTTAAAATGTTCCGCAAAAATATTCACCGTGAAATTTTACTATTAGTCCCTTTCACGGAAAATATTTTTGCGGACCATTTTAACCCCTTAAATACCTGTTTTAATGGTGTTTTTTGCTCTCTTTTAAGAGAAGGACAAAAAAGACCCTTACCTTGAGGAGTTAGAGGGTTAACATATTCTACAAAAATTTTCGCCATACCAATTTACCTTAAGGAGTTAGAGGGTTAATATATTCTACAAAAATGTTAATGCGAAATTAACCCTAAGATGTCTTTTGTTGTGTCTTATTTCTGACTTTCTGGTTGAGTTTTTAGTTTTGATGTATTCAGGAACTTATAGTAAAATTTCACGGCGAATATTTTTGCGGAACATTTAAACCCCTTAAATCCCTGTTTTAATGGTGTTTTTTGCTTTTTTTTAAAAGAAAGACAAAAAAGACCCTTATCTTGAGGAGTTAGAGCAATGGTTCCCAACCTTTGATTCTCGCCCCACTGGGGAGCAATTTGAAAGTTGCAGGGGGGCAACGAGCAAATTTTCAAGATTTTTTTTAGTCAAATTAACTACAAAAACTATTTTTTTTTTTGCAAAATTAACTACAAAAATCATTAACATTTTTCTAAAAACTTAATTTAAATGCTTATTTTACAAAAACTTTGCTAAACAAGTAGTAATTTTTCATTAGAAATAAAAATTAGAAAAACTAACAAATTTTTCCTTAGTGTAGGAGGGACAAGACAATTTTTTTAACTTAAATGTGGGGCGTGGCGTAAAAAAGATTGGGAACCATTGAGTTAGAGAAACAACATGCTTTACAAAAATGTTCTCCGTAACATTTTACATAAATTTGCTGAACATACCATATAATTTAAACGTAAGCTTTACTCGATATTCAATAAAGATTGACAATACAACATTTGCATTTGGGGGAAATTTTACCAAATGAAACACAGATGAAAACTTTCAAAACGCCGATACACGTTTATTTTTTTTGTGTCTCTTCTACCAAATTTGTTTTGTCTGACCTTGTAATTTTGGAAAAAAATTTGATTTTGTTGAACAGTGTTATTGATCCATTTCTAAGACAATACACCCGGCCATTTGTTTGTGGAAAGCAAGATGCAGTCCAAACAAAAAGTGCTATAAATTTAATAAATGAGTGTATTACTTCAGTAAGTGCAAAAAAAGGTTTTTTTTTATATTTTTGAGAGTATAAAAGATTCGGCTCCAAAGAATTTAACCCTCTCTTGTTTTTGTACATTTGTTAAACAAATGCAACGTTTTTAAGTCAAAAATTAAGATGTGATAAAAAAATCAATTTTGGTTAAAAAATTAAAAAAAAATATTTTATTTTTTTTTACAAAAAACAAAATTACGATAAAAAGCGGTAAAAAACAAATTTTTTGATGAAAAAAAAAAAATTATGACAAAAAAATTTTTTTGAAAAAAAAAAAAAAATATGAAAAAAAAAATGTACACGTACTTGTATGTCTACAAAATGTTTCGGAACAAAAATTTTTAAAAAAAATTAGAAATGCGTGAAAATACAAAAAAAAATTATTTATACATTCAGTGTGCTTTTAATAAAAAAATCAAATATTAAAAACCAAGAAATGTATTTTTATTTGATTTTATATTTAAAACAAAAAAATATTAAAGTCGAAAAATTAAACAAATAAAAATTAAACTAAAAATTAAACCTTAAATATTTTATCATTCATCTAATTTTTGCTTAGATCTGAGAATTTTTCTGTAGAAAAAATGTTTCATTAATTGAGAATTTTTCTTTACAAAAAATGTCTCAGACTCTGAAAAATTTTCTATAGAAAAAACGTCTCAGACTTAAAAAAACTTTTCCATCGAAAAAATGTCTCAGAATTTGAGAATTTTTCCATAGAAAAAATGTCTTAGAATCTGAGAATCTTCCTAAAGAAAAAATGTCTCAGAATCTGAAGTTTTCTTTAGAGAAAATTTCTCAGAATCTAAGAATAATTCTATAGAACAAATTTTTCGAATTTTTCGATTTAAAAAAATGCCCAGAATCTACACTCAAAAAAAAAAAACTGTAAAGTTAGCAAAAAATTTAGTTAAATTTAACTAAAAAAGTACCTGATTTTGAACCTACTAAATTTCTAGTTAATTTTACTAAAAATATTTAGCTTACTTTTCGTAGAATGAATGTAGCAAAAAAAGCCGTAACTTTAACTAAAAATTCAGCTGAAAATATTGTAACATTTATATGTACATATTAACAAAAAAAATTAGTTGAATTCAGCTAAACTTTTTGTTACTTTTTTGTAAAAAATTGTAAGTTTGTTAAATATTGGTTTTAAACACTAACACTTCACTAATTTTTTTTTCTTTTTTTTCACAGCATTAAGTTCATCATAAGTAGAACTTATGAGATTCGTTCAACTGTTGACAAGTGTGGACGTGTTTTAATTTATCTCCGTGCTATTAATTGAATTTTTTGAAATTGTTCGTAATAGGTATTTTTGTAATATTTTCATGACCACATCCAGGAAAATGAAAATATGGACACAAATGATACCGATTTAATTCGAGGCTCTGCCTCACCGACTGGTGCTGGTCCTAGCACTGGTCTTAGGGTTGCGACCTTGAAGTCCGACCTTGATTCTGGTAGGGGTGCCCAGCCTAATATTGGTTGTAAAAAGAAAAAGAAACTTAAACCATCAAAGGTCAGGCACAACCAGAGACGGCTTTGTTTGAAAATAATTAACAGACTAAGCCAACTTGATGGAACGAAGCTCTCCGAACGTGAGAGGGCGAAAGGAGTCATTGAAGAACAGGACAAACTTTCGGCAATGCGCGCATCTGACAAACAGAGCGCTGTTTCGGCCTCGTCATCGAAGTCTGGTAAAAGGTTGCGCTCGCCCGACGAGAAACCTTTACCTAAGAGATCTAAGGTGACCGGCAACGTCTGGACTCAGTCTTTTAGTGAAGTGGTTAAAGGTAACTTCGTTAGGGCTGTGATAAACAGGCAAAATGGTGATTGTAGTATTCCAAGGGACAAGTGGAGTTTAGTTGAAACTAAACTAAATGAAATCTACTATAGGATCCTTGAGAGTATGCCTGATTTTCTCCCTACTACTGTCAACGCAGGTTGGTATCAGGGGCGAGTAAAACTCGTTGCTTTTGGGAACGAAAGATCCGCAGCCGTGTTTAAGGTTGCCATTAGCCAAGTGGGAGAGTTATGGCCTGGAGCCAGACTGGACGTTGTGGAAAAACATGATATCCCCTCGCAACCCAGAGCTCATGCATGGATCCCAATGGCTACAAATGACACTGCGGTGATTCTTAAGATGATAAAAGTCTGCAATCCTGACCTTCCAACTCAGAATTGGCAAATTGCCAGATTGGGTGAGATGGAGGGCGCTCGTCGTCAAGCAGTGGTCTTGGTTAATGAGGAATCGCTTCCGCTTTTAGCCAGGACTGACGGCATTATTAGATTTGGATTTTTTCATATAAGAGTCAATGTCTACAAGGGCGACCAGAAGTCTTTTTTGGACGCAGACAAGCCAGTGGCAGAGTCGGCTGAGGAGGAGAATCGGGAAAAGGTTGATATTCAGCTGGCCGATTCTAGGCTGATGGGAGATGCATCTGGCATTTTTGAAACCGAATCTGGTAACGAATGCGACCTCTGTGATGGCATGGAGGATAAAGCTGATGCCACGATGGGTGACATTCAGGACGAGGCCCATGCAGTGAGGAATTCGGAGAGTTCTGTTGCCTCCGATTCAGAACAGATGGGATATATATCTGGCTTATTCGAAACCGAATCTGGGGACGAATGCGACCTCTTTGATAACACGGAGGATGAAGCCAATAACACGGTGGTGGAAAGGATGGTGGAAATAAAACAAGATGTTGCGGTTCCTACAAATAAACCTCCATCACTGTAAGGCAGCCTCAGTTGCACTCTTGCTGCGCCTGACGACAGGAGCAGTTGATTTGGTTTTTATCCAAGAGCCCTGGGTGCGCGGTGGCATTGTTTGCGGATTGAAGACCCCTGGGTTTAAGTTGGTGGTTGCCAAAGGTGAGGGCTCACCAAGAGCCTGCATCTTGGCAAAAAATGGCTTAAATATATTCTTTTTATCAACTTTTAGTGATATGGATGTTACAGCGGCTAGCTTAGAGCTTCATGGGAAGTCTATTTGGCTCGCCTCTGCGTATTTTCCTAATCCGGGGTCAATACCCCCGGAGAAGGTTGTCGGTCTAATTCGGGAGTCTGAATCTAGGGGACACCAGTTAGTAGTGTGTTGTGATGCTAATGCACATCATTCGATATGGGGTAGTACAGACACAAATGATAGGGGCGAATCACTTTTGGAGTTTTTGTTAAGCACTAACCTGTATATTTGTAACAAGGGTGGTGAACCAACTTTCGTTACAAGTACGCGGCAAGAGGTTCTTGACGTAACACTTGTATCAGATACATTGTCTGATAGAATTGATGACTGGAGAGTTTTGGAAGAGCATTCTTTCTCAGATCATCGCTACATTGAGTTTTTACTCAGGGAGCGTGCCCCGGTTGAGACAGTCTCTAGAAATCTGAGGAGAACAAACTGGGTGAAATATAGGGAAACTTTTTCTTTGCTTTTGGATGAAGTACCCTTATCTGAACCGCATAGTTTGGCGGAAATTGACTGTCTGGTTGACCATATAACAAATGTTTGTAATAGGTGCCTGGATGCGTCTTGCCCTTCTGCAAAGCCTAGAGGGAAAAAAAAGCCACCTTGGTGGTCAAATGAGTTGCAGACGAGCAGAGATTCCTGCAGAAAGCTCTTTAATAAGGCTAAATTTTCAAGAGCGGACGAGGACTGGTCTGCATACAGGCTGCAACTTAAGAGTTATAAAAAGATGATCAGAAATGCAAAATGTGATTCTTGGAAAAACTTCTGTGGAAACATAGAAGACGTTTCTGAGGCATCCAGGCTGCGCAAGGTTCTGGCTTCTTCTCCTTGCACCCTGGGATACCTGAAAGATCCTAATGGGGTGTGGTCTTCCTCCAGTGGAGAGTCGCTGGATCTCCTTTTAAACACGCATTTTCCGGGCAATTCCATGACGCCGTTTCAAGCTTTGGAACGTTCTGACGCCCAAGCATCTGAAATTGCTTCGGAAATAATAAATATGCCAACATTAATCTGGGCGATAAAAAGCTTCAGGCCCTATAAATCCCCGGGACCCGATGGTATAATCCCGGCTGAGTTGCAGCAAGTGTCGGACTATATAGCCCCGTTGCTGTATAATCTATACACAGCATGCATCAACTGGTCGTATATTCCTTTAAAATGGAGGGATACCAGAGTCGTATTTATCCCGAAGGCTGGGAAAAGTTCCCACACAGCTCCGAAGGATTTCAGACCAATTAGTCTGTCTTCTTTTTTGTTAAAGACAATGGAACGAATGATAGACTCATATTTGCGTAGAGTGATTGACCCGAGGTTGCTTTCGACAAAGCAACATGCATACAGCAAGGGACGATCAACGGAAACAGCTCTTCATGAGCTCGTTGGTACCATCGAGAGATCGCTTTCGGTAAAGGAGTACACTATGGTGGCCTTTCTTGATATTGAGGGGGCTTTTAATAATGTCATCCCAGAATCGATAATATTGGCATTGTCTGGTCTGGGAGTAAAGCGTGAAATCGTTTTAATGGTGGAAAGCCTACTTGCCAGTAGACGTATAACGTCTGAATTGGGAGCGTCCGTCATATCTCGATTTGTCAATAGGGGCACACCACATGGAGGTGTTCTTTCGCCGCTTCTTTGGAACCTGGCACTGAATTCAATGCTACTATCTCTAGAAGCACGTGGTTGTCATGTTGTCGCATATGCTGACGATGTCGCGATAGCGGTAAAGGGGAAGCATCTGCCAACATTGCGGGACATTCTTCAGGGTTCTCTGAAAGATCTGTCTAAATGGGCAAGAGACTGTGGTCTAGGAGTTAATCCTAGTAAAACAGAGCTTGTTTTATTTACAAGGAAAATTAAGATTCCTGCTTTCGATCCTATTTCTCTGGACGGTACTGAAATCACCTTCTCAGATGGAGC
>OY992537.1:77315925-77585925 GCA_963921195.1 Pegoplata infirma | reverse complement strand
AATATTTCGGGTAGTTACAAACATCAGCACAAACTCATTATACCCTGTACCACAGTGTGGTGTAGGGTATAAACATTGCTAAGTCACAAAAATATTTTACAACGTGTTTTTGTCACTCAAAAATATTTTTATACCAAAACAAAAAAAAAATACACTCGAAAAAAATTTTACACTCAAAAAAAATTTTACACTCAAAAAAAAAAATTAGTAAATTATTTTTTTTTTTTTTCAAAAATTACTAAAAAAAAATGTTTTTAAACAAAATAAGATATTTCTAATCAAAACTGTTATTTTTTTCACGTTAGAAAATTTATTATCACTTAAAATGGGCATTGTGGAGGGTATTCATAGATTCGGCCAAGTCGAATTTAACTTTTCTACTTGTTTTAGTTGTGATAACTTAAATTAAATGAAATGATGTTTCACACATACAAACTTAGTGTGGAATTACATATTTTAAAACAATAAAATAAAAAAAAAATGTTGGGTTTGGCCAGACTGACTTCCGAAAAGCTCATATATGAGGCATTCCACACCAAATGTCCAGCGAAAAAAAACATGTGTACCGTAAACTTCTGAATAGGTTGTATGGATAGCCCTAAGTATATGGAACTTAGAAAATTGGGTTTTTGGTTTTTCAATTTTTCAAAAACTGGGCTTTGGAGGCGTGGTCAAAGATTGGAAAATTGGTCAAATTTGTGGCGATTGATTAAATATTTATCACATTAAAACGGAATGCACTTCAATCTGAAAAATTTACATTCTTATATAGTTTTGTATGGCTATCGATTAAATTTTTTTTTTTTGGAAAATTTTCAGAGCCCGTTCTGAAATTTTCCATTTTTTAAAAAAGTCAATTTATCAAAAATCCGGCTACTTTTTTTTAATTTTTTTTTTAAGTTTAGATGTTTGTCCATCCACACAAAAAAATTTAGAAACACGTTCTTTGTTTTTTTCGAGAAAATCGCATTTGAATTTTAAATTTCATAACAATTTTGTAATTTGCTTGTATTTTCTTGTTTTAAAGTTGCGAATGAGTAATATTAATTGCATAAATATTTCTTAACGCTCTGTTGAAACAAGAAAATACAGTAGAATCTCACAAATTAGAACCACTTTGTTACTCGGGTAGTTCTAATTTCTGAAAAGTTCTAATTTCTGGACATTTTTTTCAAAGAAAATGACAAAGTAACAATAAAAACAGTTGCGAATGCTTTATTTTAACACAAAACAATGTTTATTTGTTAATATTTGATTAATTTAACACATTAAATTCGTTGAAAAACGCTTTTAAGCGCATTGAAATGAGAAATAACAGGCGTTACATCGATTATATCATCGTCACTACTATCTAATCCGGAATTAAACCAATCTTCATTCCATTTTTCGATTTCTGTTACTCTTATAGAATTGTGAAAAAAAAAACAAAATAAAAAGTCCAGAAATTAGAACCACTGGTTCTAATTTTAGAGAGTTGACTAAATATAATTCGCGTTTTCCCCTATTTAGCTTAAAAAAACTATAAAAGCATTTTGTAGTGAAAAAAAGAATTTCCGAAGCCTAAAAGTTCAACTTCTGCTTTTTTATGACCATTTTAAAAATGTTCGTTGAAAAAAAGGTTTACTTACGGCTTTATCTTATTTTGGTTTGCTTTCAGATTAAAAAAAAAAATAAGAAAAATTCTGTAGAAAATTTTCTTACGAAAAATTTTGTTTTTAATTGACTCGGAAAAAATTCTTCGGTGAAAAAATATTTTTTTTAAGTCAATTTTATATTTTTATCTTATTTTGGGTTGCTTTAAGATTTAAAAAAAAATCCTAAAAAAATTATTTCTTACGAAAAATCGATTTTTTAGTGTTTTGTGGCCACTTTGGCCTCAGAAAAAAATTGAAAAAATTCTTTAGCGAAAAAAAATTATTTTTAAGTGTATTTGATATTTTTATCTTATTTTGGTTTGCTTTAATATTTAGAAAAATGAAAAAAAATTCTAAAATTTTTTTTCTTACGAAAAATGGATTTTTTATGTTTTTTGGCCACTTTAGCCTCTGAAAAAATTGAAAAATTCTCCGGTGAAAAAATATTTTTTTTTTTTTTATAATTTTTTGTTTTTAATTTATTTTGGTTTGCTTTAAGATTTAGAAAAAAAAAATAAAAAAAAATTTTCTTACGAAAAATCGATTTTTAGTGTTTTGGCCACTTTGGCCTCGGAAAAAATTGAAAAATTCTTCAGCGAAAAAATATTTTTTTTAAGTTAATTTTATATTATTATCTTATTTTGGTTTGCTATAATATTTAGGAAAAAAAAAAATCTAAGGATTTTTACCTCTAGACGCCCAACTTTGACCCCGATGAGGAGCCATATGGCTCCGTTTTTTGTGTTCCAAAGTTAAAAAAAAATTGGATATCCCACTCGCATCCCACTAAGCGACCCCATAGCTCTTAAAGGAAAAGACCTAAGCTTTCTTTTGAGTCGAAAAAAAAACAAGCCTGATTTGACGAAAAAGTCAAAAAAGTTTTGGATTTAAAAAAAAATCTAAATTTTTTTTTAAAGATTAAGGAAATAGCTATCTAAACTATTTGGAACACATTTTGCAAAAAAAAATAGGTAAGAAGTTACATGGGTGAGAATAAACACCTCTTTGACCAAAATGTCAAATTTCGACCTCCTCAAACTCAGAGAGTCCTTGACCGATCGGAAGACATCGGTTTCAAAAGTCGTGTCAGTTGACACGAAAAACCCCATTTTTATAGTATTTGAAAATATCTATAAACTTTGAGTTTCAAAAAAAATTAAAAAAAATTCTTCAGATTTTTAAAACTTTTTTATGCCAAAATGACCAAATCTCTCTACAAAATTTATATATCTTAAGAAAAATTTCCTTACGAGCAAAACCTAAGCAAACCTAAATAAGATAAAAACCGTAGATTTCTTAACCCTTAATATCCTGACTTTTTTTTTGAGCCGAAAGAAATATATGTTATAAAACTCACAATTCTAAACAACTTTGGTTCTAGGATTTTTTTTATAAGTTACATTTACCTGAACTATGTGAAGAAAACCTGTTTGGGCCCTTGCGAATCAACCTTTCTTCTGTGTACACAGAGAAAAATAAATTTCCAACTGAATTTTTCAGTTGTATCATCTCAAAATTCGGTTGCTGCTACTCCCTTTCGTTGTGGCAAACGTATTTTTTAGTTGTTTCTATTAAAAGTCAGTTGTATCAACAAAGTTAAGTTGTAACTACCGATATTCAGTTGTTACAACCTTAATACAAATTTTTCAACTGAATTTTTGTTGCAACAACTGAATTTCAGTTGGAAATTAGCAATTTGTTTTCTGTGTGTACGACAAATAACACAAAAACTACAATGATTAAAGATCACCCATTTATTGTAACAAAATTTAATTATCATTAATCTCATTTTAGTTAAATGATTTAAATTAAAAATACTTTTGCCATATCTTCAATTAAAATTAAAACTTGATTTAAACAACAAATACATAAGATCAAAACAGAACCACTTACATAATATAAGGACAAAAACTATTTTAACTATTTTAACAATCAAATTACAACATCAGCACTACAAAATGTTATAACAAAACAAAATATTTGGACATCATCTATCTTACCTCAACAGGACCAGCAACAACATCATCTTTGTTATCATTATTATATCAACAACAACCAGGTGCGGATCCAGCACTTAGGTTTTGGGGGTGAAAGTTTTTTTACTCTTTAATTTCCAAATTTAAATTTTTTTTTTCAATATTTTATTGTACATACCTGTATTTTTAGAAGGTTAAACACGGTAAACAATTGTACTTTGGCACTTTTCGATGGCGTACGGACATAGCGCCCAAGTTCATATCTCCCAATTTAAAAAAGTCATTCCACCCAAAAAAAAAATGTGTGTTAGTTGTTGTTGCAAAATTTTTTGGACGATATGACCATTATTTTAGTATAGTTTTCCATTTTTTTCCTATTTTTTCTCTTTTCAATTCGGTTTTTGGGAAGGGGAAATTCCTATTACCCCTCTTTGCAGATCCGAGTCTGACAACAACAACAATAATAATAATAATGTTGAAGATGAAAATGATGATATAAATAACAAAATCTTGTTTTACTAGCAGTTAAGAAAATATTTTCTTAGTTAATACAAATTTTATTCTAGCTGCTGTTGTAGTTGCAGAAGCAACTTCTATTTTAAACAAGAAGAACATGCGAAAATTTTCATTTTTCAAGTAGAAATTATACACATACATACATAGAAATAAAATCTTGAAATACAAGTGCTTAGATAACAACATCACTCTTAAGAAAACTTTCCATAACAATGGAGCAGCAAACTAAAAAGTAGGAGTAGCAAGTTGCTACTAACAATAAGTGTGTGTAGTAGCATAGAAAAACAACAAAGATTCTCTAGAGTTGATATTTTCAAGAAATTATAACATGCGTCGCATCTTAGACTTGTCTTGTAAATGTTGCTTCTGAGGAATTTGATGAAAAAATCGTCAACTCTCTTTGTTGTATGTTTCCTTATGAGGAAACATATTTTTCCTATAGGAACAAAGTTGCAGTATATGAGACTTTTTCTAATAAAAAAAAATGCATTAGAATCTGAGACTTTTCCTATAGAAAAAATTTCTCAGAATCTGATATGTTTTCTATGGGAAAAATCTCTTGGATTCTAAGACTTTTTCTATAGAAAAAATGTATCAGATTCTGAAAATTTTGTTTCAAAATCTGCGAAGTTTTCTGTAGGAAAAATGTCTCAGAATCTGAGACTTTTTCTTTAGAAAAAAATCTAAGAATTTAAGAATTTAAGACTAATCTCAGAATCTAATTTTCAATAAACAAAAACTGAATTTGATTTCTTTTATCGTAGTAAGACGCTGCATTGTCAACATTGGTAGGCATCTTCAAATGTGAGTTTGTTACAAAATTGTTGATTACATGACATTCTTAACCCTCTAATGCATGAATTATTTCATGTGAATAAAGTTAAATATAGACTTAAAAAAATATGCATCACAAATGAAACAATCAATTATAGATGAACAATATGGTATGTAAAAGGATTTGCTTTCGATTCTATGTATATTGCCATTTTAAAAATTACAGTTATAAATGCATTAGAGGGTTAAATTATATGTAGCATTAGACTAGCATTTTTTTTGTCAACTTCCGACTTTCCCAAGTGTCCGGTCAAATTTCTATTGTCCCCGGTCTAAAATTTATGTGGTACAAATTTGAGGTCAATCGGATTAAATTAATCCGTGGCGCCCGGCGCTCAAAGTTTTGGATTTTTGAAAAATTTTAAAAAATAAAATTAAAAAAAGTATATCTTTCGCCACATCATATTTGTTAATTTAAATGCGCTGAGCATGAGTATATAAAAAAAAATTAAATCGCTCGATCGGTTTTTGAGATGTAGCCATTTACAATTTTTAAAATGGCGTTTTCTTCCTACGTTCAAGAATTTTTTAAAAAAGTCTCAAAATTTCTTTGCGTTGACCCTTTCATAAAGCTTTAAACTTTATTTGAGCCAAATCCGATCATTTTAATCCGTGGCTCCCATTGATCAAAGTTTTGGCTTTTTAGAAACTTTTCACCAAAAACTCTAAACTTTGATCGAATGGCGCCACGGGTTAAAATGATCGGATTGGACTCAAATTAGGCTTAAACGAAAGATTTTATCAAGCTCTATGAAAGCGTTAAGGTAAAGAAATTTTGAGATTTTTTATAAATTTTTTGATATTCCTATTCAGCATGCAAAAATTAATAAAAAATAATTTATCAGAAGATATTTTTTCATTCCCAAAAATCCAAAATTTTGGTGGAAATTTTCCAAAAGTCCAAAACTATTATTGAAGGGCGCCACGGGTTAAACTGATCGAATTTGGCTCAAATTTGTTTTAAGTGGAAGATTGTCTCAAGCTCTACAAAAGGCTCGGCGGAATGAAATTTTGAGATATTTTTTTAAAAAAATTCTAGGAAAAAACCGCAAATTTCAAAAAGCGATATCTCGAAAACTGTTCGACCGATTTTAAAATTTTTTTGATATTCCTGCTCATAAAAAAATATAATGTGTCGAAAGATATATATATATTTTTTAATTTTTCAAAAATCCAAAACGTTGACCGCCGCACTGTGGCCGAAAACAATGATCTAGCGGCGCTTAAGTCAAAATTTAAAAATTAAGATC
The DNA here is from genome assembly GCA_963921195.1 of Pegoplata infirma. NCBI lineage: Eukaryota > Metazoa > Arthropoda > Insecta > Diptera > Anthomyiidae > Pegoplata > Pegoplata infirma. The sequence continues at coordinate 77,579,715 of OY992537.1, read as the reverse complement.
GATAAATGTTTTTGCACTGCATCGTTTACCTACACTTTACAAAAAAAATAAACGTTTTTACTTTTGTTTTGCTTTCAATATTCGCACAGCTGTAAGCTGTCAAATATACATTTTCTGCAGCAAGTGTATTAAAGGAATTTGGGGCCTAATTACTCTGTGAGTTTTTCTTGACACTTTTAAGTCAATTGTTTATACATTTTGAGCCAAAAAGTTTTAATTGAAAGTAAAAGGTATGTTTTAACTAAAAAATAAATGTTTGTGGCCTGTGTGTATCTAGTTTATTATTAGTTCATTATAGAAGTTTACATTTGTGATATAAATGTAAACTTCATGGACTGCAACTTTTAAAATTCGATCGTATTCGGTCCAATTCCTGTTTTGTTTATTATTTTGGGTTATTTTTGTTGTTTTTTAGGGTCCATCTGCCTGTCCAAATAATCAGTATAAACGCGATACAGACCACAATTTTCAATCGATTTGGCTAAAATTTGAAATTTTAGATTTTTTATCGAAAGAACAAAACCTATTAAATTTTTGACAAAATCGGTCCATGTTATCCCATAGCCCCCATGTTAATTTTCCTTTCAGTTTTACTTAAAAAGCCCTAACAATAATATTTTAATAAATATCCCCTTGAAATTCGATTGTTTAATGTTTTTTGTAGCCATAAATAATCACTCTAAATTTTAACGGAATCGGAACATTTTAACTTCTAGTCCTCATACAGACCACCCTCCCGATATTCACATAAATTTCCCAAAATACATAAAAACACTGAAATAAGTAAATATGGTTAAAAATTAAATTCTTTATAAGTTTTCTTATCACAAATATGCATTGTGCTTTATAATTTTACATTTTCGAATTAAGCGCCGCTAGGTTGGGTGTTTCGGCCACTGTGCGCCGGGAGCCACGGGTTAATTTAATCCGATTGGCCTCAAATCGGTACCACATTAGGATTAGGCCTAGTAAAATAAAAAATGCCCAGACTTTTAAAGAAAAAAATTTCTTAAAAAAAAAATTTCCCACACAGAAAAATGCCAGTCTAATGTAGCATATAAGTACATTCCTTGTAAAATTTGGACAAAAATAAACATTCTGTTGTAGTATGTCATTTGTATTTATTCTTATCAGTAAAAGAACACCTTTAAGTTATTTCCTGTTTTGTTTATTTGTAAACATTCTATGTCTTATATGAAGTACATATTTTTATATAAAATAGCATGTCCCGAATATATAACTTTTTCGAATTCGTTTTTTTTCATTATTTTTTTAAAATCTCGTTCAGAAGTCAATAATTTATAACCTAACTATATTAGGTTTTTAGAAATTTTTACTGCAAAAAAACTGTTAGATTCTAAAAAAATTTTCGTATAGAAAATTAACCATTTCCGAGATATTTCAGAAAATTACTTACATTCTAAAACTCTTTGATCTTTAATTGATCTAAACTACACTGTGCTCGAATTTGACACTTTGTTTTTAAAAAGATGGGCACCCCACTGGCACAAGCTGGGCACCCCACTGGCAAATTCAATTACGCTGAATTTAATGGTGCTAGCCATTTTTCGAAGTTAGCGCTCGAATTGAAAAATGTGAATTTTGAATGGTAAAAATGTAAAATTTTTTTTCTACAGTAATTTTTTCATATCGTTTTCGAGATCAGCTTGAAATATAAATTTTTTTGACGTTTGAACTCGATGTTTTCAAAAACGGCTCTGACAAAGACTTTGATTTTCTTCGAAATATTGTAAAAGGGCACCCCAGATTTATAAGAAAGACATTTGCAGTGTTCGCAACTTGAGGTTAAAAGTAGAGATGGGCACATGAGCAGATTAGAGCGTGATTCACGTGATACACGCGTGATCACGCGTGAGTGTGACTGAATTCAATTTTACTCACGTGATTGTGAGTGAGTGTGAGTGGAGAAAAAAATTGCGTGAGTGAGTGTGCGTGAGTAAGATTTTTGCGTGAGTGAGTGTGCGTGAGTCGATTTTTTTGCGTGAGTTTGCGTGATTTATTTTCTCTTCAAATTTCTTTTCGTACCAAAAAAGGTACAAAAAAATTGAAAATTTGGCATAACTTAAGATTTCATCCCAAAAAAAGCAAAAAAAAAATTGTAAAATTTCGCTAAACTTGAATTTTGCTGAAAATTTTAAAAGATTTTTTCAAAATTTTAGTTTTTAATTTTTTTTTGTATGAATAAAAGTTTCGTGAGTGTGAGTCAACGTGAGTGTGAGTCAACGTGAGTGTGAGTGAAGCTTGCGTGAGTGCACGTGAGTGTGAGTTGTTTTCAATTTACTCACGTGATTGTGAGTGAGTGTGAGTAGAAAAAATATGCTCGTGAGTGAGTGTGCGTGATTTAAAAATTCCTGTCGTGAGCGTGAGTGAGTGTGAGTCAAAAATCACTCACGCGCCCATCTCTAGTTAAAAGTCTTAAAAGAATTTTACACGTAAGAAAAAATTATTGAAAAATAAAAAAAAAAACAAATAGAAAAGTTAAATTCGACTTGGCAGAATCTATGAATACTCTCCACAATGCCCTTTTTAAGTGATAGTAAATTTTCTAACGTAAACGAAATAACATTTTTGATTAGAAATATTTTATTTTGTCTAAAAAAACTTTTTTATACCCTCCAACTACAGTATGGAGGTATACTCACTTTGTCATTCCGTGCGTAACGCATCAAAATATCGGTCTAGGACCCCATAAAGCAATGGTTCCCAACCTTTTTTGGGCCATGCCCCACTTTTAAGTTAAAAAAACTAAAATGTCCCCCCTGCACCCAAAAAAATTTTAAAATTTTTCAAATTTGTTTTAAAATTCAAAATTTACTTGTAATTAAGCAAACTTTTTGTTAAAATCATCTTTTAAACAAAGTTTTTAGCAAAAGTTTTCAACAACCAACTAAATAATTTAACTAAAATAATTATTTTTATTTGTTTTTTAACAAAAAAAAAAAACTTAAAAATTTGCTCGTTGCCCCCCTGAAGCATTCAAATTGCCCCCCAGTGGGGCGAGAATCAAAGGTTGGGAACCATTGCCATAAAGTATATAAATTTATGATCAGTGATCGATTCTAAGACATTCTAGCTATGTCCGTCCGTCCGTCTGTCCGTCTGTCCGTCTGTCCATCTGTCCGTCTGTCCGTCTGTCCGTCTGTCCGTCTGTCCGTCTGTCCGTCTGTCCGTCTGTCCGTCTGTCCGTCTGTCCGTCTGTCCGTCTGTCCGTCTGTCCGTCTGTCCGTCTGTCCGTCTGTCCGTCTGTCCGTCTGTCCGTCTGTCCGTCTGTCCGTCTGTCCGTCTGTCCGTCTGTCCGTCTGTCCGTCTGTCCGTCTGTCCGTCTGTCCGTCTGTCCGTCTGTCCGTCTGTCCGTCTGTCCGTCTGTCCGTCTGTCCGTCTGTCCGTCTGTCCGTCTGTCCGTCTGTCCGTCTGTCCGTCTGTCCGTCTGTCCGTCTGTCCGTCTGTCCGTCTGTCCGTCTGTCCGTCTGTCCGTCTGTCCATCTGTCCGTCTGTCCGTCTGTCCGTCTGTCCGTCTGTCCGTCCGACATTTGGCACAAATATGTCTTATGTTAATAGGCAGGTCAAGTTCGTAAATGAGCAAAATCGGACCAGGGGGCAAAAAGTTCCCCCTTGAAGAACTAAACCAACCTCTGAAAAATAGCATTTGTTTTACGTGATTTTTTGTGTTTTTGTTTAACAAATGCAACATTTTTATGCTACAAGAAGTTTAAAGTTGAAAAATGTAGATTTTTCGGTCCAACCCCCCCCCCCCCCAATGGGCGTGGAATAAAACATTTTTTTGTAAGTCATGATAAACTTGTATTTCTTTAGTGCAAAAATCATCTTATTTTTTAAACACATATTCGAGAGGAAATTCCCCCCCCCCCCCCCAAATTACTAATACCAACCCCCCCCCCAAAAAAAAAAGAAAAGAAAACACCCCTGGATTTTTTTTATTTTTTATGCATGTTGGAGGGTATAAAAGATTCGGCACAGCCGAATTTAACTCTCTTATTTGTTTTTAAGTAATTTTTGAAAAAAAAATAGTTCACTAAATTTTTTTTGAGTGTATTTTTTTTTTTTTTTGGAGTGTAAAATTTTTTTGGAGTGTATTTTCTTTTAGTGTAAAAATATTTTTGAGTGACAAAAATACGTTGTAAAATATTTTTGTGACTTACCAATGTTTTTAAAACATGTTTAACGTGTTTTCAACACGTGAATTTAAGGTGAAACTAATCACGGTTTTGCTAATAACTTTTGGACCACTGGACGGCTTTGGCTGAAACTCAATACGAACTAGGCCAGGGGAACGAGAAATATATATGCCATGCTTTAGCATCCTCCGAATTGCCTTTCGAAAGTTAGCATATTTTTTATCTCGTAAATTTACGAAAAACCCTTGCCGTAATTCAGTCTTTTGCTCATAACCACTGGACCGATTTTGCTGGATTTCAATACCAACCTGACCAGGCAAATGCACAACATATATGCCAAACTTAAGGAACCTCCGTAAAGTCTTTTAAAAGTTAGCTTGTTTTCAACAGACAGACGGACGGACGGACATCGCTTGATCGTCTTAAAATCGATGGAAGATATATAAATATATACTTTATGGGGTCCTACACTCAAAAAAAAAAGTTTGTAAATTTACAAGTAAAAGGTCTTGTAATTCTATTTTACTAATATTTTTGTCTTTTTACAAAAATTCTTGTATATTTAATAAAATGAAAACTACAGTTTGCTTTGTAATTTTACTATTATATGTTGGTAAATTTATTTTACAAATTTTTTTGGTAAATTTACTAAAAAGTGAATTATTTTACCAATTAAAAAAATATTACAAGGTGTTTAGTTTTTTTACACAAGAAAACTGTAATTGTACAACAAAATTTTACTTGAAGTTATTTAGTCTTTCTACCAAAAAAATGTTTTATTACAAATTTTTTTTTTTTTAGATTTTTTAAATCGTTTTCAAGGTTTTCAGTTTTTTAAACAAAAAAATGTAATTAAACAAAATATATGTATTGAAAAGTACAAAACTCCAATGTAATTTTACAAAACTATTTTATTACTAGAATTAATGTTGTTTTACAAAAAAAAATAATAATTATTCCACAATAGGACTCGCAAAAATTTTCTAAGTTTAGATTTTTTTTTGCGTTTTGGAGTAAAAATTTTTGTTAAAAATCATTTTTTATAAATAAAAAATTTCATGAAAAAAAAAATTGAAAATTTTTTAAGTTCCAGATACAACATTTTTAAACTAGTTCTAAGCTTTACCAAAAAAAAAATAATTTTTACACCATTTTTTGGTAATGTTCCTTAACTAAAATACCACAATTTTTATGTGTTTTTACTACATTACTATTCTTGTTTTTTTTTTGTATTTTTACCATTTTTTGGTAATTTTACCATATTTTTTTGTTATTTTTTTTTTTTAATTCGGCAACTAAAATGTCAATAAAAAGCTGCAAATTATGAAAAATTTAGTTTTTCTTATTTTAACAGGTACTTAAACAATTTTTTTTCCGATTTTTTAAAAATACTTGTGAAAATAATTAAAAATTAAAAAAAAAAAATTATTTTTTGACTAATTTTTCCTGAAAATATACGAAATTTCTTGTGTAGCCTCCTTAGCAATTCTTATATGTTCTACTTAAGAAAAAAACTACTGTTTTTACGGCAAACAAATTATAAAAAATGGTATACAGTGGGCGACAATACATTGGAAACTTTTTTATAGAAGATGAAATTTGTTAAAAACAAAGTTAACAAAACTAAACGGTATAATTATCAAACAAGTAATATAAAAAAACGATATGTAGGTAATTTATCAAGCTTTAATTTAAGCTTAATTGCGTCCCAATTGGGAAAATAATGAATGTGTTACGAGGGTCGATGTGGAAATTGAAAAAATTTATAGACATTTTTCAGAACATTTTTAAAAAATATTTGCGAGTCGATTTTTTAAGAAATTAAAATTATCTTAATATATCCTTAGCATATACTTAAGTGTACTAAAATTAATAAACAATAACATCTTTTCTTTGTTAACAAAAAATTGGTGGTCAAAAGAATTGGAGGTCAAAAAATGTGGATTTTTGCTACTGTACTTAAAAAATTCCACTGTTTGTTTGGGTTGTTGGAAAAATTATTTTATCACTGAATAAAAACTATTGGACCCTTTTTTAAATTTCTAATGTTTTAACTTGGAAAAAATCTACTCGGAAATATTTTTTAAAAATGTTCTGAAAAATGTCTATAAATTTTTTCATTTTCCACATCGACCCTCGTAACACATTCATTATTTTCCCAATCTGGACGCTATTAAGCTTAAATTAAAGCTTGATAAATTACCTACATAACATATTTTTATAATACTTGTTTGATAATTATAACGTTTAGTTTTGTTAACTTTGTCTTTAACAAATTTCATCTACTATAAAAAAGTTTCCAATGTATTGTCGCCCACTGTATATACAATAAAAATTGTAAATTTACCACTTTTTATTGTAAACTAGCTGGCCCGGTCCGCGTTGCTGGCCCAAATATAAGATCAGTGTTATATTTCATCTCGCTTCCAATATATAGCCCTGCAAAAAATGTAATGAATTTCTTGGCTTACAAAGATTTGTGGGAGTGGTTTTTAAGGACCCGATTAGGCAGATAATCATCTTCAAATTATATTTTAAGAACAAAAAAAATAACCATGTCTTCGACTTTGCGACCTGAACAAATTTACTGTTTTCCCGAATTTTCCATTTTTTCGGGACACTTTTCTCATTTATATTTCCTTAAAAACCTAATTAGAACTATTATTAACATAAAAAAATCGGTCCGGTCATTAGTAGTCGACTTATTTAGACAAAAGTTGGCTTTACAATTTGTGTGGTAAGTTAAACTTGATTTGTACCAAGTTTATGCGGAATCCATTAAGAAATTTTTTTTTTTAATAGATCGAGTTGGAGTAAAAATTAATTTTAGATATATCAAAAAAAAGTTGGCGAGGAGAATTTTTCTTGCCGACCAATTATATGGACTATAACGAACATTTAAAACAAAAAAAACGCCAAATCGGTCCAGGCGTTCTCAAGTGTTGCAAATTTTAAGGTTATTGAAAAATGTGGGCTTTGAAGTGGGGTAGTACAATAATTATTTCCGTAAAATCCTTACTTGGGCTATAATGATCGATCATTAAAGAAAAAAATTATCAAATCAGATCATTCGCTCTCCGATCTTAGATTTATTGAAAAAAGTGGGAGTGGACAATTTTTCTTTCCGTAAAAACCTTTGTTGTGCTATCACGAATGTCAACAAATAGCCAAATCGGCCCTGTCGTTCTTCCGTTTTAGATGTATCGAAATAAAAATGGGAGTGAACAATTTTTATTTCCGTTTAAACCTAAGTTGGACTATGGCGACCCGATTTTAGATATATCGAAAAAAGGAGATGTAAAAGTGGGAGTGATTAATTTGTTTTCCGAAAAAATCTAAGACGAACATTAAAAAAATAAGATGAACATTTAAAAAAAAGAAATATTATCCAAATCGGTCAGTTCTCAAGTGATCCGATTACCAACGAACTACATTTGATTTTTATTTATATTTTATTATTCTATATTTTATTTTTCTATAGAGCAGTTTTTATATACATCGAAAACATCAATCCTTAAAGTAAAAACCTTATTTGAATTAAACCAACTCGGTCCCTCCATTCAAAAGTAGGCATAGAAATGGAAAATTGTTATTTCCAAAAAACCTTGGAATTTGACGCACATTAAAAACAAAAGTAGACAAATTGATTCAGCCATTCCATGATTTAAAATATATATATTGGGAAAAGGGAGCGTAATAGTAGGCGTGGACAATTTTTCTTTCCTTAAGAATCTTTTGCGGACTATAACCAAATCGGTCTAGCCGTTATAGTTTTTTCGATACATAAAAAAGTGGGCGTGGGAAATTTTACTATCCGTTAAAACCCTAGTTGAATTATGATGAAAAATTTCAACAAAAATTAGCCAAAGTGGGTGAGGTCAAGTTCGTTTTTACGTAAAAACCAAAGTTGGAATATAAAAATTCATTTAAAAAAATTTAGACAAATCGGTCCAGCTGTTTTCAGATTTTAGATAAATTGAAAAAGTGGGCGTAAAAGTGGGCGTGGTTGATTTTTCTTTCACTAAAAACTTATATTGGATTGCTACGAACATTTTAATACAAAAATACCCAAATCGGTGCAGCCGTTTTTCGATTTTAGATAAATTGAAAAAAGTGGGCGTAAAAGTGGGCGTGGTCAATTTTTCTTTACGTAAAAACCTAAGTTGGACTATGACGAACATTTCAAAAAAAGAATTGTGCAAATCGGTCCAGCCGTTCTCAACTGATGCGGTTACCAACGAACGACAATTGATTTTTATTTATATAGATATACAAGTTTTTGCCATAAAAAACAGTAGTTTAACCAAACAATTTGTAAATTTACAATTTTGGTTTTTGATTTTCTACTTTATTTTGTAAATTTACAACTTTTTTTGTAAGTTTACAATTTTTTTTGTAAATTTTAATTATTTTTTTTGCAAATTTAAAATTTTTATTGTAAATATACGTGTTTTTCAATATTTTTTAGCGGTAAAAACAGTAGTTTAACCAAATAATTTGTTAATATACAATTTATTTTTTTCATTTTCTATTTTTTCTTTGTAAAATAACAACCTTTTTCTGTAAGTTTACAATTTTGTTTTGTAAATTTACCAAATCTTTTGTAAATTTACAAAAAAAAATGTTCACCTCGAAGTTAATATTTTACAAAAAAAATTGTAAATTTACATTTTCTTTTGTTAAATCAATTTACAAATTATCCCCGTAACATTACGGGGATTCTTGCTAGTACATATTTTACAAAACCTGCCCCGTAAAATCACGGGGATTTTATGTCATTTTACAAACTTTTTTTTTTGAGTGTAGACCAATATTTCGAGGTGTTTCAAACGGAATGACTTATGTATTCCCTCTATGACTTATATATACCCTCTATCACTAGAGTGGAGGGTATAAAAAATCGTAATTAATACTAGGAATTCTCGTTAAATAGGAGGTAACAAAAAATCTCGAAAAAACCAGAGAATTCCTTGTAATCGCGGATGTTTGTTATCATCCGTAAAGATTTCAGGAAAAAATTATAAATTTTCAAGAAAAATTTTGTAAATTTACAAAAAAAAAATGTAAATTTACAAATAAAAGTTGTAGTTTAACAAAAAAGTGGTAAATTAAATAAACCCAAAAATTTGAACTTTACACATATTTTTGCAAAATTACTACTTTTCTTTGAAATTTATATTTTTTATTTTTATTTTATTAAGAATTACCATATAATTACAAATCATATACTAATTTTACCTAACCGAGAACTAATAATAATGACCTTCGTCACGTTGTAGCGCAACAGACCAAGGCCTCTGGTGGGAATCGAACCCACGACCCCCAGACTAATAGGCTAGCACGCTACCAACTAGCCTACTGGGGCTAGTTGGTAGCGTGAAATTTATATTTTTTGATGAACTTACAACTGTCTTGTAAATTTTAAATTTTTTTCCAGATTTGTTTGCGCCTGATAATAAAAAAAATTGTAAAATTACATTTTGAGACGAAAGAACTTACAAGGTGTTTTCGGGATTTCAGAAGGTATTTTTACTAAAAATTCAAACATGTGAATTTTCCACCTATTTTTTTTACAAAATTACGCCTTTTCATTGTAAATTAACATATAGCTTGGGACAGTCTTTCATTTAAACTCAATTTGAGCTAATTTTTTAACATTCGTGTTAAGCGCATTAAAATCAATAAATATAATGTGTCAAATTGGACTATGACAAACAATTAAAAAAAATCAACAAATGGCTCCAGCTGTTTTGCACAGGAAGCGTGGTCGATTTTTTTCCCATAAAAACCTAAATTGGACCATAAAGAAAATTTTTTTTAAAGAAATTACCAAACCGGTGCGGCCGTTCTCAAGTTTTTTAAAAAATCGAAGAAAGTGCGCATAAAAATGGGCGTGGTAAATTTTTTTCCCGCAAGAACCTTAGTTGGACTTTAGCGAACATTTAAAAAAAAAATAGCCAAATCGGTCCATTCGTTCTCAAGTGATGTTATAACCAACGAACGACATTTGATTTTTATTTATATAGATTTGTAATTCCTGCCCAACTTTTAAATTATTTTTTTTAAACAAAAAAAATGCTATATTACCAAAATGCATTCAGATTCGCTGTCAAGGATTTAGATTTTTCTCTAATATTTTTTTTTCCTTGAAAGGATCCTTGAAAATGTAAGTACAGGACACTTTTATATGGAATAAAATTAAAATTAACATGATTTATAGAAACTTATCGAACGCATACAATCTAAAAAATAACATCCGTAACATGTTTTATATGTTTAAAAGAAATCAGTTAAATTTCACTTTTTTTTGCAGTGTCTATCAACTTAGTTCGTTGCAGTTTAACTTAAAATTGCAACTTTATATGATAAAGATGACGATGGTGTCCCACAGGCATTGTTATATACTGAGCGTAGCATAAAAGGGTGTTTAAGTAGGGACATTAAATATTACCTTGCAATCGTAAAAGTAGTATTCAGAATTTGTGGAACTTGGTAGTCGTTTTAATGGAAAAAAGTGTATTTTTATAATTTGATGTATTTGAAGCACAAAATATTTGTGGAATATTAAAACCCTTAAATGGTTTTTTGTTAGACTTTTGAGTATTTATTTTTAAAAAAGACAAAGTTAGTTTGGTGTAAGGAGGGAATCGCCATAAAATTATATAAAAGGTGGCTGCAAAATTCCCAAAAATAATTTCATATAATTAATTACACCGTCCGACAGTCAATATTTAACATGAACCGGATGATATACGTCTGAAAGTAGAGATCAAATGGAGTAAATCTGCATTTACAGTTTTTCATTTCGTGATCCTGTTTCCTTTTGAATGGACTTCAAAATTTTAAAGGATACATTTTATAAAATATTTATGAATAGGGATGAGATTTCCATGCAAATGCATGTTTTTTGTCGATAGTCTAAAAACGATATCGACCAATTATCTTTCCGAATCAAGAAATTTGCGTTAAAATGGCATCGATTTGTTTTTGCATATTTTTGCATATTTTGGTGAAAATGCATATTTTTGCATATTTTGGTGAAAATGCATATTTTTGCATATTTTGATTTTAAGTGCATATTTTGTGCATGTTTCCAAATTTTAAGTGCATATTTTTGCATATTTTTGCATAAACTAGCAAAAACACAAATTGAAATTTATTTGTTTTAAAAACTATTTTAAATTTTAAAAATTTATTTTGGAAATAATAAAAAATATTTTTTTTTCCTTTAAATTTTTTTTATACGTTGTCTTAATTTCTAAAAAATCTTGCTTATATAAAGTTTTAAATGTTACTATTTAAACCCGGCGTTACTTTTTGCTTTTTAAGAAGTTTTTCCTATGAAAACAAGATTTTTATTGCATACATTTTATTTTTTAGTGCATATTTTTAGGTTTTTTAGTGCATATTTTGAATTTTTTAGCGCATATTATAAGCGCATATTTTCGACTTTTTAGTGCATGAAAATCTCATCCCTATTTATGAAATATTTTTGCTTGTCCTAGGATGACACTGTTGATGGCAAATGAAAGAGGAGGATCTCCCATATTTCTTAATTTCTTTTTATTTTGCCATATCAGGATAAAAGGATGTGAATTAAGTTATTTGAAAACTTTATCAGAATATTTTGTTGAACATTTTGAATGATATTGAAGGATCAATTTTTGAAAGGATGTAACTTACCTTCTTTTCCTGTTATGTAAAAATAATAAAAGAGGAAAATTGGGGAAGATCCTCCTCTTTCATTTGCTATCACTTGTGACATCCTAGGACAAGTACAAATATTAAAAAAAATATTTTATAAAATTTAATCCTCTACAACTTTGAAGTCCTTTTAAAAGGAAACAAGATCACGAAAAGAAAAACTGTAAATGCGGTTTTAATTGTAAATTATTGTTCAACAAGAGCTGATAGAGTGATAATATATAAAATTGGTTATCATTCCTAAAAATTTCCAAAAATCCATTTTTATATGATTATTTTTTTTTTCAAAAACCTTTAATTGAGTGAAAATACAAATTTTCAAAAAATCAATTTTTTTTCCAAAAACTTCAATTGTAATTTGTTGAGTTGTTGTTGTTAAAGCGAAGATAGCTAAAATAGTTGATCATCCCTATTCAAAATTTTATGTAATTTTTATTTAAAAAATTAATACAAAAATTTTTGTTAAAAAAAAAAATTTAATATAATTGGGGATCATCGCCATAAATTTCCAAAATTCCGTTTTATTTGATTTTATTCTAAAAACCACTAATTGCATTTTATTGCTTAAAAAAAAAGCTGCAATTGTGGACAATCGCTTTAAAACTTTCAAAATCATTTATTAGTTGATTTTTTTCTAAAAAAACTTAAATTGCAGTGCGTTGCTAAACTAAAGGTGCTAAAGCATAAAAATATAAAATTGGTCATCATCCCTATAATTTACCAAAAATCGATTTTTTTGCAACACTTTAATTGCAATTTGCAGCTTAACTAGAGGAACTGAAGCGAAAATAGCTGAAATTGGGGATCATCGTTTTAAATTTCTAAAATATATTTTTATGTGTTTAAAAAAAATAAATAAATTTAAAATGATACGAGTTAGAGCGATAATAGCTTAAATAATACATTACAAAAAAAAAAAAAAAATTCATCTCAACTAAATGTTTAACTGAAGGTGATAGCACGATAATAGCAAAAATTGGGGATCATCGCTATAAATTTTCATAAATTAATTTTATTTGATTTTTTCTAAAGATCTTTAATTTCAATTTATTGCTAAACTAGAGGTGATAAAGCGGAAATAGCTGAAATTGGAAATTATCGTTATAAATGTTTATGAACTTAATTTAACATAAATTTTAAAATCAAGAACACATAACAACAAGAGAAATCATAATTCAATAAAATTGCTACTCCCCTTCAAAAAACCGCATCTGACTTAATTTTTTCTTGTTTGCAACATTTTTACTTCCTCTCTTTTACTGCTACACTCAAAAAAAAAAAGTTTGTAAAATGACATAAAATCCCCGTGAATTTACGAAGCAGGTTTTGTAAAATATGTACTAGCAAGAATCCCCGTAATGTTACGGGGATAATTTGTAAATTGATTTAACAAAAGAAAATGTAAATTTACAATTTTTTTTGTAAAATATTAACTTCGAGGTGAACATTTTTTTTGCAAATTTACAAAAAATTTGGTAAATTTACAAAACTTACAGAAAAAGGTTGTTATTTTACAAAGAAAAAATAGAAAATGAAAAAAATAAATTGTAGATTAACAAATTATTTGGTTAAACTACTGTTTTTACCGCAAAAAAAATATTAAAAAACACGTACATTTACAATAAAAATTGTAAAAAAAATTAAATTTACAAAACAAAATGTAAACTTACAAAAAAAAGCTGTAAATTTACAAAATAAAGTAGAAAATCAAACTACAAAATTGTAAATTTACAAATTGTTTGGTTAAACTACTGTTTTTTATGGCAAAAAACTTGTATATTTACAATAAAAAGTGGTAAATTTACAATTTTTATTGTAAATATACCATTTTTTTTTTTATTTTTTGCCGTAAAAACAGTAGTTTAACTAAATAATTTGTAAATTTACAATATTGTTTTCGTATTTTCTACTTAATTTATGTAAAATTACAACTTTTTTCTGTAAGTATACAATTTTGTTTTTTTTTTTAATTTTCATATTTGTTTTGTAAATTTACAAAAAATTTTGTTTATTTACTTATTTGTTTTGTAAATTTAAAGTTTTTTTTCCATTGGTGCGTCTTATTTTTCCTTCTTCGGCAGCTGGAGTATCACTTCAACAACCTGAAATGATTTTTTTTTTCACTTGAACACTTTAAACAAACTTCACTTTTTTATTTTTTTCGACATTTCGTTTTTCTTAAGTAAAACATATGAGAATTGCGAAGGAGGCTACACAAGAAATTTCTCATATTTTCAGGAAAAATTAGTCAAAAAATATAATTTTTATACCCTCCAACTACAGTATGGGGGTATACTCACTTTGTCATTCCGTGTGTAACGCATCGAAATATCGGTCGGGGACCCCATAAAGTATATATATTATTGATCAGTGATCGATTCTAAGACATTTTAGCGATGTCCGTCCGTCCGTCCGTCCGTCCGTCCGTCCGTCCGTCTGTCCGTCCGTCCGTCTGTAGTTAACACGATGCAGTCCAAAATAAAATAGCTAGACCCTTCAAATTTGGCACAAATATGTCTTATGTTCCTAGGCAGGTTAAGTTCGGAAATTGGCCAAATCGGACCAGGGGGAAAAAAGTTCCCCCTTGAAGAACTAAACCAACCTCTAAAAAAATACACTTTTTTACATGTTTTTTTTTATATTTTTGTTAATTAAATGAAACATTTGATATATTTATCGCGATGGGAATTTGCTCTCAACGTCCCCCACTGACCCTATCAACCCCCCCCCCCAAAAAAAAAGAAACGCCCCTGACAAATTTTTGTTTTTAATTTTTTTTATACCCTCCAACTACAGTATGGGGGTATACTCACTTTGTCATTCCGTGTGTAACGCATCAAAATATCGGTCTAGGACCCCATAAAGTATATATATTTATGATCAGTGATCGATTCTAAGACATTCTAGCGATGTCCGTCCGTCCGTCTGTCCGTCCGTCCGTCCGTCTGTCCGTCTGTAGTTAACACGATGCAGTCCAAAATAAAAGAGCTAGACTCCCGACATTTGGCACGAATATGTCTTATGTTCATAGGCAGGTTAAGTTCGTAAATGAGCAAAATCGGACCAGGGGGAAAAAAGTTCCCCCTTGAAGAACTAAACCAACCTCTGAAAAATACCATATTTTTACATGATTTTTTGTGTTTTTGTTTAACAAATGCAACATTTTTATGCCACAAAAAGTTCAAAGTCCTGCATTTGGTCCTAGAGAATTAGAAAATTACGTTTTTTCGGCCCGCCCCCCTTTGATGGGCGTGGAATAAAACATTTTTTTAAAATACTGATAATCTTGTATTTCTTTAGTGCAAAAAGCATAAGAATGAATTTTTAAACACAAATTCGGGGGAAAATTTGCCCCCCTCAATTACTACAAGCGACCCCCTGACCCTCCCCCCCCCAAAAAAAAAAATAAAACGCCCCTGCATTTTTTTTTTTATTTTTTTGCATGTTGGAGGGTATACAAGATTCGGCCCAGCCGAATTTAACACTCTTACTTGTTTTTTTTAATTTTTAATTATTTTCACAAGTATTTTTCAAAAATCGAAAAAAAAAAATTGGATATTGTAGATTGGATAAGTAAGTACCTGTTAAAATAAGAAAAACTTAATTTTTCTTAATTGAAAGCTTTTTATTGACATTTTAAGTGCCAAATTTAACAAAAAAAATTACCAAAAAAATATTGTAAAATTACAAAAAAAATGGTAAAAATACTAAAAAAACTAGAACAATTATATAGTAGAAACACATAAAAATTGTGGTATTTTACTTAACTTTTAAGTTTTTTCTAAAGTTTACAATTAGTTGAAAAATTTTTGTGCCCGGAACTTAAAAAATTTCCAAAAAATTTTTTCATAAAATTTTTTATTTATAAAAAATGATGTTTAACTAAATTTTTTACTCCAAAACGCAAAAAAATTCTGAACTTAGAAAATTTTTGCGTGTCCTATTGTTGAATAATTAAATTTTTTTTGGAAAACAACATTAATTCTAGTAATAAAATTAGTGTATAATTACATTGGAATTTTGTACTTTTTCAAACTGAAAACCTTGTAAACGATCTTAAAAAAAAATCTTGTAATAAAACATTTTTTGGTAGAAAGACTAAATAACATCACGTAAAACTTTGTTGTACAATTACAGTTTTCTTGTGTAAAAAAACTAAACACCTTGTAATATTTTTTTAATTTGTAAAATAATTTACTTTTTTGTAAATTGACCTAAAAAATTTGTAAAATAACTTTACCAACATATAATAGTAAAATTACAAAGCAAACTGTAGTTTTTGTTTTATTAAATATACAACAATTTTTGTAAAAAGACACAAATATTAGTAAAATAGAATTACAAGACCTTTTACTTGTAATTTTACAAACTTTTTTTTTTTGAGTGTAGCAAGACAACGGTAACATAAACATCAACAGTTGACAGGTTTTTTTTTTTTTTGTTCTACCTAAAATAGCACTAAAGCTTGCATTAGAATCTTAAGAACATAGTTAAGATATGTCGCCTAAAGAACCTGACAAACTGACTTGGAAATTGCGTAAGAACTGGTTTTAAGTTTGTTTACAGGGCAAAAGTGAAAAAAAAAAAAATAATAATAATAAAAAAGAGCAGAAAAACAAGTGGACATACTACTAATAGCAAATTTAACCAAGTTTTTAAGTCTTAAACAATATTTACCTAAAGAAGAACGTGCGTCTCTTAACTTTAATGATAACTATCTTAAACGTGTTGCATCATGTCGTTATTGGGTTCTTTCATACAACTCACAATTCATGCTGGATTCTCTAACTAATGTTCCATGTTTCATGTTCATATACCCAGATGGTTTTGTCATTTTCATTTACTTTTACATTTTTCTATTTCTACAACCACTTCCTGTAACCATTTGCTAAATAACAAAAGAGTGTAGACCATCTTCCTGGATGTAAGATTCTTGTTGCTGGCTGCTGTTGCTGCTGCTGCTGTAGTTATTGTTGCTGTTGAATTACGTGTTTTTTTAGTTTTTTTTTTGTTACTTGACAATTTTCTAACTAGTTTTATTTAAACACTATCATTAGAAAGACACAGGAAAATATATTTAGGTAGTAAGAGTTATTTTTCCAGAACCATGCATTAGCAAACAATAATAGCAAGAGACAGTGGGATCTAACGGGGGAAAGTGGTGAAACAGAAAATTAAAGGAAAAGTTATAAATACTTAACCATATTATTATTAATATTTTTTTTTTGGTAGAAAATGCCATTTAGGAAATTTTCCAAGCTTTAATTTAAGCTTGATAGCGTCCAGATTGAGCAAATATTAAATGAGATACGAGAGTCGCACTGAAAAATTAAATTTTTTATAGATATTTTTAGAAAACTTTTTAAAAATATTTATTGAAATATTTTCCTACTCGAGTACAATATTTTTTACCAAGTTTGAAAGGGGTCAGGTCCAAAATGCTCATTTTATTGGGTGTATATAGATGGATTTACCCTATTACTTTTTGAAATATCTTTATTTATGTCAGAACACTTTTGTCAAGTATATACAATTTTCCCAATTTTCAAGACACCATATCTCGAAAACTGGAAAGACCAGAAGCCTGAAAAATTGGCACAATCTCTTTTTTGTTAAAGTAAAACCCAATACTGAATTTCATTAAATTTGGAGGAGGAGAGGTCAACTCATCGGTTGAATTGGGGTGTTTTAGCTCTATAGACAAATTCTTAGACTCTGAGACATTTTTTGTATAGAAAAGTTTTCAGATTTAAGCATCTTTAATCTGATAATCTGATATAAGTAAGTGCAATTTCTATTTGCTGAATTTCAATTCAAAAATTTTTATTCATCTTCCCACTGTGCAGAAAATAATGATAAAATTCAAGCTAAAACAACAACAGTAATATTATTACTTTCAGCATCTTATGGTCTTATGCGGTCATTATTATCATCATCACTATCACTGTATTTAAAAGAATGACTAAAAGGCATTTTGTGCAAAACGAAAGAAAAAACAAATAAAAAGCAAAACTGTAATTTAAGTAAATTAATATTTTATAAATATTACTCTTACTCTTTTTAGAATTTGAAGCAAGCTAAACTAACAAAAAGCTAATAAAATGCCAAAAGTCAAAAAGAACTTTATGAAAAAATAAAACTAAAAATGCATTGCAATCCATTGCAATGGACGTGAGAATATTCTAACGAAAAAAATTGCACATTTCATCCAAAACAGTTGTTTCTAACGAAAATTAAGTGCACATTAACGTGGAGAAAATTTGTATGATGATAATTTTTTTTTCGATTTCGCTTAGTTTCGGAGTCAGAAAAAAAACATGCAGAAAAGTAAAATTCGACTTGGCCGAATCCGTGAATACTAAAGTGAAGCAATTTTAGGAGCAAAAGAAAACAGAATCGAAAAAAAAAATGTTTACCCTAAAGCACTTTTCCAGTAATATTCGAATATTAACTAATAGAAAAAAAAAACAAAAAATTTTGTTTTTCACTTTGTTCGAAACTTTCCGATATTCAAGTCAAAAAAGGAACCCAAAGACAGATCCTGCAGGTCCAATATTTTTATACCCTACACCACACTGTGGTACAGGATATAATGAGTTTGTGCTGATGTTTGTAACTACCCGAAATATTGGTCCTATACCCACTTTTAAGTATACCGATCGACTTAGAATCACTTTTTGAGTCGATTTTGCGATGTCCGTCCGTCCGTCTGTCCGTCTGTCTGTCCGTCCATCTGTCTGTCCCTGTCTGTCCATGTAAACGGTGTAAACACGATACAGGTCGCAATTCTTAATCAATTGACTTGAAATTTGAAACTAAGCCTTTTTGGCCCAAGGACGAAGCCTATTGAGATTGGAAAAAATCGGTCTATATTTAGACCTAGCCGCATTTTAATAGATATCTTTTCGAAATGTGGCAGGTAATCATGTTTTATCCACACAAATCACCATTCCGAATTTTAAAGAAATCGGACCAGTGCTTCTTGTAGCCCCCATACAAACCACCTTCCCGATTTTCACATAAATTTCTCAAATTTCATGAAAATAGAAACTATTTAATTAAAATTCTGTTTGTGTATGTTAAACGCGTACTTTAATAACCTTATCAAATCTGATTATCATCGGACCTTAGGTTCCATGTGGAAATTTCGACCGATATTCAGTTGAAGTGATTTATTGTCAACAAAAAGAAGCCTATTCCACTCAAATTTGATTAGTGAGTGCTTTTTACACTTATTAAAGATTTGACAAAATATAGATCTAATCAGTCCATGTTTGAACTTGGGACCCATTTTCCGGGAAACTCTGGTGTAGGGTACTATACTGTCGGTCTTGACCGACTAAAATTTTCTTACTTGTTTTGTGTTAATATTGGCAATAAAGGGCAACTTTTCCGACACCAACGTTTTTGAAATTCGAAAAACGGAAAATTTGCTACACCATAGTGTACAATTTGCTCCACCCTAGTTCACAATAGGGTGGATCAACTTTTCCTTTTTTTCGAATTTTAAATTCGTCGTGGTCGGAAATATCGGAAAAATCATTTAGGTCAATATTAACACAAAAAAAAAATATTGGACCTGCATTGCAATGTCTTTATGTTGATTTTTTGACTTGAAAATCGCCAAGTTCGGAACAAATTTAAAAACAAATATTTTTTTTGATTTTTTTTCTTTTAGCTAAAACTATTAGTTCAAATTCTGATTAATTTTTATTAATAAATAAAAATTGTTTTATTCGATTTTCTTGAAAATTATACTATGAGAATATCATAGTTTTAATTAGTAAAGAAAATAATAACCTCGAGCCAGAATAAACATCCTCACAAAATATAATATTTTAAAGGTCGAATAAAACAATTTTTATTTATTAATAAAAATTAATCAGAATTTGAACATAATGGTTGGCACGCCATAGTGATGAATAGCCCTAATAATGGTATAATTTCATTCACAGCAACAAAAAACATATTGTTGTAGTCCAATGGACTATCGTATGTAAAATGTTTTAAATATTTTTGTTGGTTATTGACAATTGTTACTTACTAGCATAGTACAATTTCTTCGTCTTTCTAATTCACATTGTGGATAGAGTCGAATATGTATTAATGTTTTAGTTTGTGCAAAAACGATTTGTCATTAGACTCGTTTGCTACTTTGTAGTATATCGTTTCTATTTTTGCTAAATAATCTTGACAATGGAATCTTGACGAATTCCGAAACACGTGTCGATTAAGTCTTGCAAAAATGACCAACATAAATAAATTTAAAACAAAAAATAATTTTCTTGAAAATTATACTATGAGAATATCATGGTTTTAATTAGTAAAGAAAATAATGACCTCGAGCCAGAATAAACATCCTCACAAAAAACTATTAGTTAATATTCGAATATTGCTGAAAAAAAACATTTTTTTTTCATCTGAACCGCAAACGAGCGCAGCTTAAAAAAGTCAAAATTACAGAAATTCATGTTATCATAAAAAAATTTAAAACTAAATTAAAATATCGATTACACTGTGTCACAAATTTTCAACAAAGTCGTGACCAAATGAATCTGACACATAGTCTTTATGTAAAATTGCCTGCTGAATCCTAATGTAAAGTCAGAATGGTCAAAAGTAGAACAGTTTTCGAGATATTGCAAAATTACCGTTATTTGCGTTTTTAAAAAAGATGATATCGCTCATTTACTTTTAAAGTGTCATAACTCAAAATGTTTGATTTTACAGAAAACCTGTTTAAAGTTTACAATTGAAACTAGGTTTACATTGCAAAAGGCCCGTGAGTAGAAAATATTATAATGGCGTGTTCTCTTCTCTAACGGTGAGTTTAAAAGATATTAATACAAATTTTTGACACGATAAAAAGCAGGATATAACAAATAATTCTGTATTGTTTACCCAAAAACGACATATTTTGAGTTATGACACTATACAAGTAAATGAGCGATATGATTTTAATGAAAGTATCTTCGAAAAAATTGGACGGATTTTTTTTTTTTCGTTGAAAGATAATGAAATTACTAAAACAATCACGGGTCGTGTAAAAAAATGGTTCAAGAAATGACTGAGATACAGTGGACCAAAGTTCAAATTTCGCAAAAATTTTAATGATTTTTTGCAGTTTAGCTCTTTTCAACTTATTTTTTTTAAAACCAAACAGAAGATTTATTTTTTAAGTTTTATCACTTAGAACGTTAGTTTATTTCAATACGAACATATTGTGCCCAATAGGGTCCAGATTGGTGCAAAAATGACAAAGTTAAAGACGATTAATTAAATAATCCCACACATAGTTAAACGAAATCCACATCAGTAGGATTTTTGTGTCGGTTTATCTTGTAAATGGAAAATTATATTATGACACATTTTTATTTTATAGAAAAAGTCTCTGATTATGAGACATTTTTCAAAATTATATAGTCTCGGACTCTGAGACATTTCTCAAATAGAAAAAATCTCACTTTTCTATTTTAGAAAAATTTCAAATTATGAAACATTTTTCAAACGATATAATCTCAGATTCTGAGACATTTCTCGAAACATTTTTCGTTTCGAAAAAGTCACAGTTTTTTAAAAAATTTTTGTGTAGAAAAATCTCAGATTTTGAACAATTTTTCTTACACAAAAAGTCTTGGATTTTGAGACGACTTTCCTAACGAAAAAGTTTGATATTCTTAGATATTTTTCCTTTAAAAAAAGTCCTTTTCTGAGATTCCGAAAGTCTGAGTTTCAGATTTTACAAGACAATATTCCCATAGAAAATGTCTTAGATTCTGAGACATTTTTCAAATATAAAAAATTTCTGATTTAGAAACACTTTTTCAGATTCTGATTTTTTTTTTATAGAAATTGTCTCAGATTCTGATTCGAAGTTATTTTTCGTATAAAAAATCCTCAGAACGTAATACAATTTTTCTTTAGAAAAATTCTCAAATTTTTAATATTGAAAAATTCTCAAGGAAAATTTTAATATTTCGAGACTTTTTTATTCTGATATTTTTCCTAGTGCAAAATTTTATTGTTTCGAGACTATTTTCATAAAGAAAAATTCTGAGATTCCAAGATATTTTTTCCACTATAAAATTTTAAGATTGTTAGACATTTGCCATACAAAAATTCTCAGATCATTGCAGATTCTTCTTATTTTTTATTTTTCCTTTTTAATCCTTTCTTTTCCTTTGTTTCCCCATTTTTCTTTTTAACATGATAATGTTTTCATGCTGGTGTCTAATTTTAAAAAAGATGCAGGACGCCACCTTAGTTTGTCTATATAAGCTAACAATTAACGAAAAAAAAACAAGAATTACTATTTTCATTTACTTAAAACCAAAAATTTTAATAACTTGGGTTTGTAACTTGGATAATAAAACCGTTTTTCACCAGCTGGTGAATAAAAAGTAACATAATTATTTTTCAACTAAAATTTTTTTTTTTTCATCAATTTTTTTTTCCATAAAATTTTTTTTTCCATCAATTTTTTTTTTCATCAATTTTTTTTTTTTAAAAAAATTTTTTTTTTAAAAAAATTTTTTTCATCATTTTTTTTTTTTTATCAAATTTTTTTTTCATCAATTTTTTTTTTTTTTATCAAATTTTTTATTATCAATTTTTTTCTCGCAAAAAAATCTTTTTTTTCATATTTATTTTCATAAATTTTTTTTACATTAAAAAATTTTTATTTTCATCAAAAATCAAGTCTAAGCTTTTCGCATAAAAATTTTCCATTTGTTTTTTAAATGTACATAAAACAAGTGAGAGTGTTTTATTCTTTGGTGCCGAATCTTTTATATTCAACAAAATGTAAAAAAACTTTTTTGCACTCACTTACGAAATGTACAGTAGGGTGGGTCGATGAAATGCATATTTGCGAATCTCGTTAACTAATAGCAAAAACTCGACGCACATTTTGAGCTGATGACGGGAAAAATCATGAAAAAATTTTAGGAGGAAAGTTCGATTTATATATATAAAAAAAAATATATTTTTTATTTCATAATAGCACTCAAATGGTGCGTAAGGCCGATTTAAGAACATGAATGATAAAAATAAAAAAAAAAATCGGGTATTTATAGCAATCCGCAAGTGCAAAAAATTCGCAAATTACAAAAAAATTAAAAATGGGTGTCAAAATTTTGGTAAAATAAAGCGTTTTAAGAAAATGATAAAAAAACAAAACCAATTGGAGGCAATTTATAACAATCCGCAAGTGCAAAAAATTCGCAAGTACCAAAAAAAAAAATAAAAAATGGGTATACAATTTTTGATAAAATAAAGCGTTTTCAGAAAAAAAAAAAAACAAAAAAATATATTAGAGGATCAATATGGTCCATGGATGCATTTTGAAAATCTGATGTTTTTTTTTTGTTTAATATTTAAACGTTTAAAGATTAAGTTTTTCGAGGAATAAAAAGGTGAGTGATAAGTTGTTTTGAAACATAATGTGGACAAACATCAATTGTAAATAAACGTTTAAATATCAAAAAAAAAAAATCAGATTTTCAAAACGCATCCATAGACCATATTGATCATCTAATATATTTTTTTGTTTTTTTTTTCTGAAAACGCTTTATTTTACCAAAAATTTGATACCCATTTTTCCATTTTTTAATTTTTTTTTGCGAATTTTTTGCACTTGCGAATTGTTATAAATAGCCGCCAATTTGTTTTGTTTTTTTATCATTTTCTTAAAACGCTTTATTTGACCAAAATTTTGATACCCATTTTTAATTTTTTTGTAATTTTCGAATTTTTTGCACTTGTGGATTGCTATTAATACCCGCAATTTTTTTATTTTTATCATTCATGTTCTTAAATCGGCCTTATGCAACATTTGAGTGCTATTATGAAATAAAAAATATTTTTTTTTATATATATAAATCGAACTTTCCTGGGTATAAAAATGCATTCACGCGCTAAAATTGGCGAGATAAATTTTTTTTGGAACTTATTTCGTAATAAGCATTATTTTACTTAATTTTTAAAATATTTTTAAAAAATTAAAAAAAATATTTTTTTTCCAAAAACCGCGAACTAAAACCGCTTGTAGAGGCCTAAAAGTACCCTCCTAAAATTTTTTCATGATTTTTCCGTAATCTGCTCGAAAATGCGCGTCGAGTTTTTGCTATTAGTTAACGAGATTCGCAAATATGCATTTCATCGACCCACCCTAATGTACAGCTCTTTTTGTTTTTTAATGTGGTCCTCGACTGATATTTCAATTCGTTTTGCATGGGATAGCAAAGTAATATAGTAACATTATTTTTTCTAAAAAAATTTTGATTTGGTAAGTACACCCAAATCTTCCGCAAAACATTATCATGATTTAATGTTTTGGGCAAGAGTACAAAACTCGCAGGCATTTTTTCACACAAATTGTCTTTTCTACTGCAAATTCGGCACTTTTCATATAAAAATACCTATCACTTTTGATTGGGAATGTCTCAGCCTCTTAGGAACACAACCCGTGCCGGTGCAATAGTGACATGTCACAGAACGCATCACAACAGTACCCACCATTTTTCGGAACTTAGACATTTTGTAAAAAATCCGAAAAGCATGAATTGTTAACTCCAAAACGCAAAAAAAAAATTCCCAAATATTTTTGTGAACGAGACTAGATTTTAAAAAATTTTCAAACTTAGAACATTTTTCAAAATTTAAGTTTCATTTATTTCGGTTAGAGTCCATATTAATTATTTCTGAGAAATAATAATTTTTGTTGAACAATTAGTAAATCTGAAAAAATAATTTGGCAACACAGGCTAAGTGGAGATGTCCACAGCTTTCGGAAAAAGCCACCCTTCCTTCCTCAGCACTCTTTGATTGTCACTGTAAGTGTGTCAGATTAAAGTCAGCAAATTAAAGAGAGAATCATAACACATTTCATTCATTACCCATATGTTATCGTAAAAACTTTAGTTATCAAATATAAAGTCCAACAATATATAAAACAGAATTACATTTTTTCAAAATTGTTTTATGCATTAAAAACTTGTTATTTCAAAATACAAAAAAAAATCAAAAAATTTGTGTGTCTGGGACTTGAAAAATTGTTTAAAATTTATAAATTTTTTTTTTCAGATTTTCTCTCAAATAAATAATATGGACTCAAACCGAACTAAACAAAAATTCAGTTATAAAATATACAGTCCAACTATATATAAACACAATTAGAAAAAATTTTTCTAAAATAATTTTTGATTAAATTTTTAAATTTTGTTCGAGACTTGGAAAAAATTGAAAAATTTGCTTTTGTCCATTTGTGTCCGGTCACGGGATACATTTTTTTTGATACAGTTAGGCATTTT
Source organism: Pegoplata infirma (assembly GCA_963921195.1). NCBI lineage: Eukaryota > Metazoa > Arthropoda > Insecta > Diptera > Anthomyiidae > Pegoplata > Pegoplata infirma. The sequence goes on along the minus strand of OY992537.1, from coordinate 77,554,544 downwards.
AGTGATATGTCCCGTTTTCACCAGTTCACGGTGGCCGAAATAGCCAATCTAGCGGCGCTTTAGCGAAATTTTAAAATTCCGAATTCGGTCAATTTTATTTTTTTTTTTGAAAATCTAAACCCCAACGGATTTTTTTCTGTTTTCTTTTTTGTTTTGTTCCTAATATTCGCACAGCTGTGAGCATTCAAACTTAACACATGTTTTAGCAAGTGCAATAACTATTTTTGACCGTTTTTTAAGTGCAACTTTGTTGAGAGCAAAAAATTAATTAATTAGTTTTTTAATAAGATCTGTGATTTTATTTTAATTAAAAGGTATGTATTAAAAAAAAAAAATGTTTATGACCTGTGATTGTATGTTTTAGTGCTTAACAGTGGAAAAAGTAAATGTCCTTTGTGAAAGTGTTTTTAGATATGAAATCCAATTTTGTGTGGAATAAAAGTAGGGTGTATTCGACCGGATTCGGTTAACTGTTTGCATAGTTAGTTTAAATGGGTTGTTGTCAATATAAAGTTCAAATATAGGATGCTACGATTTGCTACCTTATGATTTTTTCCGTTTTTTAGTTGCAATATCAATTAGGCAGAATCAAAACGCACCCTTTTTTTAATATGGCATAGTGAACCAGTGCCAACAAAAAAATTTTTAATGGTTGAAAATCATATATTTTCAAATGTCATTGATCGCTCGAAATATAGCAAAGAACAATACTATCAAATTCAAAAACATGAGGCATTCCACACCAAATGTCCCGCTACAGAAAAACTTGTGTCCCGTTAATTTCTGAATAGGTCGTTTGGATAGCCCTATATGGAACTAAGAAAATTGCGTTTTTGGTTTTTCTAATTTTCGAAAACTAAGCTTAGAAGGCGTGGTCAAATATTGGAAAAATGGTCAAATTTGTGGCGAGTTGCCTTGATTAAATATTTATCACATTAAAACGGAATGCACCACAATCTCAAAAATTTACATTCTTATATAGTTTTGTATGGGCTATCGATTAAAATTTTTTTTTTGAAAATTTTCAGAACCCTTTCTGAAATTTTCCATTTTTTAAAAATGTCAATTTATTTATTTTTCGAGAAAATCGCATTTGAACTTTAAATTTCATAACAATTTTGTAATTTGCTTGTATTTTCTTGATTTAACGTTGCGAATGAGTATTATTAATTGCATAAATATTACACATTCGCAACGTTAAAACAAAGAAATACAAGTAAATTACAAAATTGTTATGAAATTAAAGTTCAAATGCGATTTTCTCGAAAAAAACGAAGAAACTGTTTCTGATTTTTTTTTTGTGTGGATGGACAAACATCTAAACTTTAAAAAAAAAATTTAAAAAGAAAAAAAAAGTTCCATGACATTTTTAAAAAATATAAAATTTCAGAACGGGTTCTGAAAATTTTCCAAAACAAAAAATTTTAATCGATAGCCCATGCAAAACTGTATAAGAATGTAAATTTTTGAGATTGTGGTGCATTCCGTTTTAATGTGAAAAATATTTAATCAAGGCAACTCGCCACAAATTTGACCATTTTTCCAATATTTGACCACGCCTCCTAAGCCCAGTTTTTGAAAAATTGAAAAACCAACAACGCAATTTTCTAAGTTCCATACAGGGCTATCCATACAACCTATTTAGAAGTTTACTGTACACGTGTTTTTTTTTCGCTGGACATTTGGTGTGGAATGCCTCATATATCTGGAATCATTTGGTCCAGCAATCCCAAAGTTTGTATTTGTCTTAACCATGTAGAATGCACTTTTATATCGAGTTTAGTAAAGTTTGAGAAAGTCAGGTCCAAAATGTTTTTTTTATTGGTTGGTTACATATGGATCTACCCAAATACTTAAAAAAACAAACAAGTTTCAAAATTTTATGAATTGGTAATATTAACAATTATATAAATTAACGAAAAAAAATAAAAATCATTCAGAATTTTTTATGTTTTTGAAGTTATTAACAAAGCGCCGCTAGATTGGCTATTTCGGCCACTGTGCAGTTCCGGGATATGTGATTTCGGTTCGAGAGCCACACTTTTCATTCAGTTGTTAAGTAGTTAATTTCACGACTAATTCATACAACAAGAAGGTTGTCCTTCAGTACAACTACTACTTACTACTTCTAAAAATGTATGCTGATGCAGTTGGTTTTTTGAAATCAAAAATGTGGCTCTGATATATTTTTATACCCTACACCACACTGTGGTACAGGGTATAATGAGTTTGTGCTGATGTTTGTAACTACCCGAAATATTGGTCCTAGACCCACTTTTAAGTATACCGATCGGCTTAGAATCACTTTTTGAGTCGATTTAGCGATGTCCGTCCGTCCGTCCGTCTGTCCGTCCGTCCGTCCGTCTGTCTGTCCATGTAAACGGTGTAAACACGATACAGGTCGCAATTCTTAATCAATTGACTTGAAATTTAAAACTTAAGCCTCTTTTGGCCCAAGGACGAAGCCTATTGAAATTGGAAAAAATCGGTCCATATTTAGACCTAGCCCCCATACAAAGGTCCTCTTTAGTTTTGGCTCAAATGACTCTAATAGACGCATTTTAACAGGTATCTATTCGAAATTTGGCAGGTAATCATGTTTTATCAACACAAATCACCAATCCAAATTTTAAAGAAATCGAACCAGTTCTTATTGTAGCCCCCATACAAACCACCTTCCCGATTTTCACATAAATCTCTCAAATTTCGTGAAAATAGAAAATATTTAATTAAAATTCTGTTTGTGTATGTTAAACGCATACTTTAATAACCTTATCAAATCTGATTATCATCGGACCATTTTTGGACTTAGGTCCCATGTGGAAATTTCGCCCGATATTCAGTTAAAGTGATTTATTGTCAACAAAAAGAAGCCTATTCCACTCAAATTTGATTAGTGAGTGCTTTTTACACTTATTAAAGATTTGACAAAATATAGATCTAATCAGTCCATGTTTGAACTTTGGACCCATTTTCCGGGAAACTCTGGTGTAGGGTATTTTATGGTCGGTCTTGACCGACTATAATTTTCTTACTTGTTTTTAAATAACATTTAAGAATCTGAGAGCATTTGACTATGTTCTCACAAGAAAAATTTTCTTAAATTTAGTTTAAATTTAAAAATGATTTAAATATTCTTCCATTTGTTTCCTTTATTTAATGACCCAAAAAAAAGGCAAACAAAAAAATTACCACAAAAATACCAGAATTTGTTTCTGTCACACACGTTCATACTACATTCCACACAAATCGAATGTATTCTTTGGTCATTCATTAAAAATTCGTTGCATGTACGAACAATAACAATATCTTTGTCAAACATAAAAAGAATGTATAGAACCCTATAAGAATAGTCCAATCAATATACCATGATATTGAATATTTAAACCAGTACTTATGCCACATAGTCTCTCTTACCAATTGGAATGATTTTCCGTCTCCCATTCCCATTTTCCGTTTAATACATTTCGTCCTACTCTGACCATCAACCGTCTATTTACAACTGTCTTGTGGTGTTTTGCCCAGCAAATTAAAAGCGTTAAACCCATTTCAACATTTATAGGTCCCATTTCAATGGTAACAAAATAAAAAAAATAAAAATAAAACTGAAAGCTTTAACAAACTGAAACAGAAACTGAAATTGTAAGGAAACACATTACAATTAAATTAAATAAAACATTAACATTCCATGTGTGCGATGAACTACTCTTGTTTGGTTTTGTGCTAAATACTTTTGTGCTGCAAACATAACACTATGGGTACATAGAATCATAAAAGAAAAAAGTCTCAGTATCTGAGACTTTTTCTATAAGAAAAATGTTTTAGAATCTGAGACTTTTTCTATAAGAAAAATGTCTCAGAATCTGAGACTTTTTCTATAAGAAAAATGTCTCAGAATCTGAGACTTTTTCTATAAGAAAAATGTCTCAGAATCTGAGACTTTTTCTATAAGAAAAATGTCTCAGAATCTGAGACTTTTTCTATAAGAAAAATGTCTCAGAATCTGAGACTTTTTCTATAAGAAAAATGTCTCAGAATCTGAGACTTTTTCTATAAGAAAAATGTCTCAGAATCTGAGACTTTTTCTATAAGAAAAATGTCTCAAAATCTGAGACTTTTTCTATAAGAAAAATGTCTCAGAATCTGAGACTTTTTTTATAAGAAAAATGTCTCAGAATCTGAGACTTTTTTTATAAGAAAAATGTCTCAGAATCTGAGACTTTTTTTATAAGAAAAATGTCTCAGAATCTGAGACTTTTTCTATAAGAAAAATGTCTCAGAATCTGAGACTTTTTCTATAAGAAAAATGTCTCAGAATCTGAGACTTTTTCTATAAGAAAAATGTCTCAGAATCTGAGGCTTTTTCTATAAGAAAAATGTCTCAGAATCTGAGACTTTTTCTTTAAGAAAAATGTCTCAGAATCTGAGACTTTTTCTTTAAGAAAAATGTCTCAGAATCTGAGACTTTTTCTATAAGAAAAATGTCTCAGAATCTGAGACTTTTTCTATAAGAAAAATGTCTCAGAATCTAAGACTTTTTCTATAAGAAAAATGTCTCAGAATCTGAGACTTTTTCTATAAGAAAAATTTCTCAGAATCAAAGACTTTTTCTATAAGAAAAATGTCTCAGAATCTGAGACTTTCTCAATCTGAGACTTTTTCTATAAGAAAAATGTTTCTGAATCTGAGACTTTTTCTATAAGAAAAACTTTCTATAAGAAAAATGTCTCAGAATCTAAGACTTTTTCTATAAAAAAATGTTTCAGAATCTAAGACTTTTTCTATAAGAAAAATGTTTAAGAATTTGAGAATTTTTCTATAGGAAAAATGTTTCTGTAGGAACAATGTATCAGACTCTGAGACTTTTTCTTTAGGAAAAATGTCTCAGAATCTGAGAGTTTTTCTATAGGAATGATGTCTCGGAATCTGAGACTTTTTCTATAGGCAAAATGTACCAGAATCTTAGACTTTTTCTATAGGAAAGATGTCTCAGAATCTGCGACTTTTTCTATGAGAAAAATTTTTCAGAATCTAAGACTTTTTTTTAAGAAAAATTGGAGACTTTTTCTTTAAAAAAAATGTCTCAGAATATGAGACTTTTTTATAGGAAAAATGTCTAAGATTCTGAGACTCATTCTAAAAGAAGAATGTCTCATAAAAATGTCTAAGATTCTTTTTTCTAGAAAAATACCTTAGAATCAAAGACCAATTTTGTGTACACTTATTGAGCATAAATATCGTTTTTACACATTTTATGTGTAAAATTACACTTTCTTGCCTATAACAGGCATTAAGTTACAAAATAATTGTCCTACTACCCATTGTTCATACATACAAAATGAAATGTTATCAACACATTCATACAACTATGAATAAAAAAGTATTGCAGGAACTACACACTACAGGGACATTATAAAAAAAAAAGTTAATGGTAAAATGAATAAAGCTACTATGAGCTAGTATGAGTGTGAGGATGCATATGTAGTACATAGTATGAGTGAATATTTGGAGAAAATGTAGGAAATAAGATTCCATGTAAACATATTCTTCAAAAAATATGCTTTAAGTTTTGTACATTTAACTGCTTTTGTTTCTACTCCATTTTAACTTTCTCTTTTTATCTATTTTTAAGGATTTTTCTGTTTTCTCATCAGCATCTGCAAACCACAAAACACAGAATATTATAGATTTAATACTCTTGTATGTATGGTCTTTCCTTATATGTGGTATATAGGTCATTTTGTTTTATATGTGTATGTATGAAACTAAATGAATGTTGATGGATAAATTGAAAAGTAGCTTGTAAAACTTATTAAATAGTTAGTTGTGTATTTTAGTTTATATTGTCTTTAGAAAATGTAATATAAAATGTTACCAACATTAAGGAAATAAGAAATTAAAGTCCTTCTAGTCATTTACTTTATCTACTTAATAATATTTAGAAAATGAGATGTACAAACTTTGGAAAGAAAGGTGCCTTATTAGAAGAAATAAAATAATAAAATTTGTGTATTATCAGATTTAAATGTAACAGTTGTAAAAGGCATACATTGAAGAAATTATGTAATTAAAATCAACTGAAAATGTCAGTTAAAATAACTACTTTGTAAGTTGTTTTGGGGTCAACTACTTTTTCAGTTAAATTAACTAACAATGTTAGTTATAAGGGTTCAAGTTGAAAAAATGCAGAAGAAAAATTGAATTTCTTAAAACTATAGACATTTCTGGTATTTCCCATAAAACAGTTTTTTATATATATGAATATTTATAGTTTCTACAGAATAAATTTCACTTCATTCTTTCTTTTAACTTTTTTTGTCTCTTACATTATTTCGCAGGGGTTACCAACATGATCTGGAATTGCAGACACAAATGAAGGAATTTTCATTTTCTGTTTCGGAGACGTGCATAAGGGCGACATATTTTGTCAGTAATTTTATTATATTTTTTCTGTGAGTACAGATCGAGCATGGGCTATTATATTTTTATTTTTTAGGAAAAAAACTCTGAAAATTTTTCAGAGATAAAAAAAATAAAACTAACTATTTTAAATAACTGTTACTACATTACAGTACTTTTTTGTTAGTTGTTCAAAAAAAGCAATTTAAAATAACTAACAGAAATAGTTTTTTGATATTTTTCACACAAAAACAACTGACTTTGTAGTTGAAAACAGCTATTTTACAGTAGAAATATACAAAAAACTAACATGTAGTACCTTACATAATTTTCTGAGTGTACACAGAAAAAAATAAAATTTTTTTTTTTTTTTTTTTTGATTTTTTCTGTAAGTACAGATCGAGCACGGGCTCTAATTATATTTGTTATAAGGGTTCAAGTTGAAAAAATGCAGAAGAAAAATTGAATTTCTAAAAATTATAGACATTTCTGGTATCTCCTATACCGGTTTCAAACACCCCAGTTAGTGTCATCTTCAGTAGGATTTTAAATGTCGGTTTGTCTTGTTAATGAAAACTGTTTTTTATATATGTGAATATTTATAGTTTCTACAGAATAAATTTTGACAGTTTCCAACACTACAATTCTATTTCTAGCAATCTCAACCTCACTTCATACTTTCTTTCAACTTTTTTGTCTCTTACATTATTTTGCAAGGGTTACAACATGATCTGGAATTGCAGACACAAATGAAGGAATTTGCTTTTTCTGTTTCGGAGACGTGCCTAATGGCGACATTAAGGGTGTTCTTATTTTTTTATTTCGGATTTTTGTGTTGCACTGGGCAGAATTTTGTTCCTTTGCACTTAAAACTTAATAATAAAAAATTTGGTGTTAATCCGATAACTTTAAGTGGACGCGGAAACGACCTGAAGTTTGAATAACGGATTACAAGGGGAAAAAATGACTTTTTACTCATTTTCTCTATTTTTTCGATATTTAAAGTTAAGTTTGAATTCAAATGGTTACAGAATTGTGATGTGGAGTACATTACCTTTGTAATAAGGCAATAAAAACTAAAATCGGTTAAAAATCAGCCAAGTTATTACAACTGCCCCAGGCAACTAACGTGTGGCAGACCACTTGATCAAAGATTTCGAGTTCAATTTTTGAAATTGATTGAAATTATCTACTATAGCAACATTTTTTTATTCTTTACTTCCCAATGTGCTAAGGTAATAGGTATTTTTCATATTGTGTTATGCTAACTTGTTTTAAATTAATGTTAAAAAGGTCCAAATTTTTCAGCCCTGTTTTCAAATCTCCAATTTTAAATTTTAATTTTTTAGGCAAATAAAATTTAAAAAAACGACCATTGGACCATAGGATTTTGTTAAGCACATATAAGTGAATAAAAATTACAAAAATTGTAGACATTCCTTTTTTCATTCGTCTAGTTTAGCGATTTTAATTCGGCGGATTTCGAGATAGTAGTGATTTTGGTAACTTTTTTAGCTTTTAGTTAATTTTTTTATTTTTTTTAACAAACTTCGTATGTTTTCTACCGAATTACTACAGATCAATATAGAATACTTCAATTCCTTTAATCAGGGCAAAATTGAGATATGAAAAATTGACCCAGTTAAAGGTCAAAGGTCAAATTTTAGAAGAATTTGAATTTTTAAAGATTTACAGATTTTTCGAGCGGATATTAATGAAACTCCTAAATGTTATTTTAATAAGATGTAAAAATTAATGGCTTATAAAAATTCAGAACATTAACCCTTAAGTGCTGTTGGGGTCTATATGACCCTATGAAATATTATACATACTTATATTTTCTCCATTAAATAAAAAAAAATATAGACCCCAATATCACTTATGGGTTAATTTTCCGAATTTTAATAATAAACCATTTATGTTTAGTTATATTAAAATAACATCAAGGAGTTTCATAAATATCCGCTCAAAAAAATTGTTAATCTTTAAAAATTCAAATTGTTCTCAAATTTGACCTTTGACCTTTAACTGGGTCAAATTTTCATATCTCAATTTTGCCCTGATTAAAGGAATTGAAGTATTCTATATTATTTTGTAGTAATTCGGTAGAAAACATATGAAGTTTGTTAAAAAAAAACTAAAAAAATTAACTAAAAGCTAAAAAAGTTACCAAAATCACTATTATCTCGAAATCCGCCGAAATAAAAACGCTAAACTAGACGAATGAAAAAAGGAATGTCTACAATTTTTGTAATTTTTATTCCCTTATATGTGCTTAACAAAATCCTATGGTCCAATGGTCGATTTTTTAAATTTTATTTGCCTAAAAAAATTAAAATTTAAAATTGGAGATTTGAAAACAGGGCTGAAAAATTTAGACCTTTTTAACATTAATTTAAAACAAGTTAGCATAACACAATATGAAAAATACCTATCACCTTAGTACATTGGGAAGTAAAGAATAAAAAAATGATGCTATAGTAGATAATTTCAATCAATTTCAAAAATTGAACTCGAAATCTTTGATCAAGTGATCTGCCACACGCTAGTTGCCTGGGGCAGTTGTAATAACTTGGCTGATTTTTAACCGATTTTAGTTTTTGTTGCCTTATTACAAAGGTAATGTACTCCACATCACAATTCTGTAACCATTTAATTCAAACTTAAATTAAAATATCGAAAAAATTAAGAAAATGAGTAAAAAGTCATTTTTTCCCCTTGTAATCCGTTATTCAAACTTCAGGTCGTTTCCGCGTCCACTTAAAGTTATCGGATTAACTTCAAATTTTTTATTATTAAGTTTTTAGTACAAAGGAACAAAATTCTGCCCAGTGCCAAGCAATTAAAACATTTAAAATTTTTCCCTTACTGCTAAGAACACCCTTAGGCGACATATTTTGTCAGTAATAGTAAAAATATTTGAGAAAATTTTTAATACTATTGAGTAAAAAATTACTCAATTTTGCACCAGTAAACGATTTAATAGTAATTAGTAAATTTTTAACAAAAATTTATTAAATTTTTTTAAAAAAATTTGAGTAAATTTTTAATTGACCCAATTAAAAATTTACTCAAAATTTATCTATTTATTTTTTTGAAAAGTTTTATATTTTTTACAAAAAAAAAAAACAAAAAATTTTTTTTTTCAAACTTTACCAAACATATTTATGTCTCAAAAACAGAGGAAAATTTTATAAAGACGATTACAAACTTTCATATACATATACAGAAAACTATAAACTAAACGAGGATTCAAAAAACGATGAGAGTTAAAAAAAAACAAAAAAACTATTAAATTTTTATTAAATTATTTAATTAATTTCTTTTTTTAAATTTTAAAGTAAAATTTTATTGCGTCAATTAAAAAATTACTCAATTTTTGTTTTTAAATTTAAACAAGTGATTACTCAAATTTGTTTCCTCCATATTTTTTTCTGTGTTCATAACGTATCCCATGATAATCTTACATTCCATTTTAAGTTTATATTACCATTATTTAAGAAGTTAAGATTTTTGCTATAGAAAAAGTTTCAGATTTTAAAACTATTTTCATATCGAAAAAGTCTTAGATTGTGAGAGATTTGTTAAATAGAAAAAGTTTTATATTCTAGGACATTTTTCATACAGAAAAATTCTCAGATTCTGAGAAATTTTTATAAATCTGAGACGTTTTTTTAAAAGAATTATGAGATATTTTTTTGTCAATCAGATTCTGAGAAATTTTTCGTATAGAAAAAGTCGCAGATTCGGAGAACTTTTTTTGGAAAAAAGTATGTCTCAGATTCTGAGACATTTTTCATATAGAAAAAGTCTCAGATTCTGAGAAATTTTTCTTATAGAAAAAGTCTGAGATTCTGAGACATTCTTCTTATAGAAAAAGTCTCAAATTCTGAGACATTTTTCATATAGATAAAGTGTCAGATTATGAGACATTTTTCCTATAGAAAAAGTCTCAGATTCTGTGACGTTTTTCATACAGAAAAAGTTTCAGATTCTGTGACATTTTTCATATAGAAAAAGTCTTATATATTCATACATTTTTTATATAGAAAAAGTCTCAGATTCTGACACATTTTTCATACAGAAAAAGTTTCAGATTCTGTGACATTTTTCATACAGAAAAAGTTTCAGATGCTGTGACATTTTTCATATAGAAAAAGTCTCATATTCTGAAACATTTTTCATATAGAAATAGTCTCAATAGAATAGTCTCCCTTAGTTTTTTCTTTAAGATATTTTACTGGCGGCTTGGTATCGCATTGTTGTTGTGCTACTTAGTGACGAAGGTATATACACTGGTCACTATTTAGCAATTATAACAACAATTCCGGTACTAGGCCACCTGTATTATTATCAGGAACATTAATTTGAATTTTTCTTCATTATGGCTGACAGATTTCGTTTAGATTTCTGTAACATACGTGGGCTGAGGGCAAATTTCATCTTTGTATATGCTCACATTTGCTTTCATCGGCCGGATATTTTCGCCTTAAGTGAAACCCAGGTAGAAGGAGATGCTGATCCACAGGATTTCCAAATTCCTGGGTAAAAAATGCTATCCCTTTTTATTGCTCATCGGGGCCTTGCGTTGTACATTCGTGAAAATGTTGTGTACCAACTACAGCCACATCTAGGCTGTAGTGATGCGGAATTTAACTCGCTTTGGGTTAAATTCCAAATCAGGACACACATTTTGCACTTCGGGTTCGTCTATAGGAGCCCAAATTTGGACACGGAGAACTCCTACGACCATTTTGACTCCGTATCTGATTCTATCACTGGAATCCTTGGGGTCTGTCCGAGTAGTGAAATAGTTGTTGCCGGGGATTTCAATGTGCACAATTCGTCATGGCTTCGCCATTCTAGCCATACGACTCCCGAGGGCTTATATGTTGAGCTTTTCGCTGCACACAACCGCCTTGTGCAACTTGTGAATGAACCAACACATATTCCGTGTGTTGATGGGCAGTTTCGTAATACCCTCGACCTTTTTCTCACTTCGCATCCAGACAAATACGAAGTCGAGATCCTTGCGCCTCTCGGAAACTCGGATTATAACATCATTTCTGCATCCTTTTCATTTTCTGACCTTCGTAGTGCTTCAAAACCAGCAACGAAGCGCTCTACTTTTGTATATGAAAAGGCTCGTTGGGCTGAGCTTAACGAGTTCTTCCAGCATTTCAATTGGAAACTTTGTTTTCTTGATGACAATGTTAACGCTGCGGCAGAAATGATAGTAAATGTGATAATGCTTGGAATGAAATTATTCATTCCATCGAAGCAAATTTCGACTAAACCAAAACATAAGTGCTGGTTTAATCAGACGTGCCGGAATGCAGTCAGATGCAGAGAGGATGCGTTCAGTAATTGGCGTAACGACAAAAACTCAGTTACTGACACGTTACGTAAACAGGCGAGAAATGAATGTGCCAGAGTACTCAGACGCGAAAAGCTTCTTTACGAACAGCGTCTGCGTGCTAAGGTCCTTGCTGCTCCGCGGGGTAGTAAGACCTTTTGGTCATTTGTTAAAAGGGTAAAGAATATTACTAGTTTATCCATTCCAACCCTTATAATAAATGACCAAATATTCACAGACCCGGTTGATAAAGCCAACCTTTTTGCTGACATGTTTGCAAGAAATGGATACTTGCCGGAAAGCAATCAACCAACGCCCGTGCTCGAAATGGTATCCTTTACTATGTCCAAGATATTTTTTCGAGCGCGTTCAGTTAAAAGGGTCCTTGAGGATCTCAACATAAACAAGTCTCCGGGGCCGGATGATATTACGGCTGTGGTCCTGAAACGGTGTGCTTTGTCTTTGTCTCGTCCTTTGGCAACATTATTTAGCTACTCGTACCGGGTAGGAGTTTTTCCCTCTTGCTGGAAGGTGGCCAACGTCCAGCCAATCCCAAAAAAGGGAGAGGCTACAAACCCTGAAAACTACCGCCCAATAGCAATTTGTTCTACGCTCTCGAAAGTCATGGAGAGCATGATGAATCACCACCTGGTAAATTATTTGGAGTCAAATTCACTTTTGTGCGATCGACAGTATGGCTTTCGTAGAGGTCGTTCTACGGGAGACCTGTTAGCGTTTCTTTCTGAACGCTGGAGTCGTTCTATTCACCAATTGGGTGAAAGCAAGGTGGTTGGTCTAGATATTTCCAAGGCGTTTGATCGTGTGTGGCACGGTGCACTCGTTTCGAAGCTTATTGCGTTTGGTGTCGGTAGTGATTTCTCTCGATTTATATCGAGCTTTCTTAGAGACCGCTCTATACGTGTTGTTATAGATGGGGTCGATGCGAATCAGGTCGATTTTAATGCTCGTAAAACCCAATGTTGTATGCTGACCCACAGACGTCTTGTGGAATCAGCTTCATCTGTATCCATGGGGGGTATAGATATTGAGGAATCAGACACTCTTGATGGTCTAGGCATGAAAATCCAATGTGATGTTCGATGGAACCAACATATTTTTCAAGTGTCGAAAGAAGCATTCAAGTGTCTTGGTTTTTTAAAACGGTGCAAGAATTACTTCACCCCGTCTGATCTTCTCACTATTTATACCGCCTATATCTGACCGAAAATGGAATACAACTCCCATATCTGGGCAGGTGTCTCAAGGTCTATCTTGAAGTTTCTGGATCGGGTGCAAAGGAGTGCGTTGAAGCTCATCCAGCTCTATTGATTCATTGGAGCATGGTCGGAATGTGGGTTGTGTGTCATTGTTCTATCGATATTACCACGGTAAATGCTCAGCTGAGATGGGTGAACTCATCCCTGAGACGCGGGTGCATACCCGTAGTACTCGCCTTTCCAGCAACTCACATCCGTTTGTTGTCGACTGTCCATTGTATCGCACAACGAATTACAGACAAAATTCGTTTCTTGGTCGAACTAGCCGTATTCCACATACAAACTCCCCGCAGAAATCTTTCCAGTAGGCTATACTTTAGAAAAGTTAAAATTAAATGTCCACAAACACTACTCCTTCTTTCCTTCTCCTCATAACCTATTTTCCTAATACCAACACAAGGCATTGCATTAGTAGGGGGCATCCGCAGAGTGTTGGCTCAAATTAAAAAAAAAAAAAGATTCTGAGATTTTTTTCATAAAGAAAAAGTCTCAGATTCTGAGATATTTTTTTTTTACAAAAATTCTCAGATTCTGAGACATTTTTTTATATAGAAAAAGTATCAGTTTCTTAGAAACTTTTAATATAAAAAAAGTCTTTAATTCTGGGACATTTTTCAAAAAGAAAAAGTCTCAGGTTCTGCAACATTTTTCATATAGGATTCTGAATCTCAGATTCTGAAGTTTTCATGCAGAAAAAGTCTAAGATTTTGAGAAATTTTTTCATAGTCTCAGATTATGACCAATTTTTCATATTCGAAAAGTCTCAGATTCTGAGAAATTTTTCATATGCATAAAAAAGTCTCTTATTCTTGGAATTTTCTTATAAAGAAAAGTCTTTGATTTTGAGACATTTTTAACATAGAAAAGGTCTCAAATTGTTTTTATATAGAAAAATTCTCCGACTCTGAGACATTATGAATACTGAAAAAGACTGATTCTTAAAGTTTTTTTAAATAGAAAAAGTCTAAGATTTTGAAAAATTATTCATAAAGAGAAAGTCTCAGATTCTGATAATATTCATAAAGAAAAGTCTGAGATTCTGTGATGTTTTTCCTATTGAAAAAGTCGGTGAGTCTGAAGAATTGTTAATATAGATAAAGTCTCCAATTCTGAAACATTTTTTCTGTAGAAAAAGTCTCAGATTTCTATACATTTATTCTATAAAAAATCCTCCGATTTTAAGACACTATTCCCAGAGAAAAGTCCTAGATCCTGAAACATTTTTCCTATAGAAAAAGTCTTGGAATATAAGACACTTTTTCTTCAGAAAATGTCTTAGATTCTGAGAAAATTCTTTAGAAAATTTGTAAGAATATAAGTCATATTTCCGATAAAAGAAGTCTAAAATTTCTGAATTTTTTCCTATAGAAATTTTGCAGATTCTAAATCAGTATTTTTTTTTTTGAAGAAGTCTCAGATTCTGAGACATTTTTATTACAGAAAATATCTCAAAATATTTTTTTTCTGTTAAAAAAATTTCAGGTTAGACCTTTAATTGTTCATCTCGGTTGATGGATAAATACTCATACATTGTATAAGTATCACCAACTGTATAAAAGAACAAATTTGTTTTGGTATCATATTGAATTAGAACTAATGGACTCTGTTTTTTTTGTTCTTTCTGTATTCTTATTTGATTTTTTCTAAACAAAACTACATTACAAATATCATCATCAACATCAACACAATACGGAAAATAACAGAACATCCTCCCATGCTACGTGAAAGCTGGAGATGGAAAGTAAAATCAATTAAAATGTAACATTTCAACGAAAACGTATTCGTTCGTTCTTATGGTTTTAATGACAGTAAAGTTAATTGCCCATAGGTTTCGAAGTCAAACTGATTGAATGTGTGGGTGTTGACTGGAAATACGATGGGAGGAGGTTTAGATGGTGGCATTAGAAAGGATACAATTGTTAAGACTTAGCAGTTCTTTGGTTACCACAATCGAATATACTTCATATAAATCAATTGCTTAAGAGAAGGGTTGCCAAATATGAATCTGAGACTTTTTCTATTAAAAAAAGAAATTTGGAAAAAATTTTATATTTTTTCTTCAAATTTTAAATGATTTCGTATGTATAAAAAACGTCAAATTTGTATAAAAAAACGCCACTGACATTGTTCTGCGGGGACTCTAACATGGAAAAAATTTCAGAATCTAAGAATTTTTCTGGAGAGAAAAATTAGACAAATTTTCTAGTTGAAACGTGTCGCAAATATTCTGATATTTTTTCTAATCGAAAATTGATTCAGAATCTGGGACTTTTACTATGACAAAAATGTTTTAGAAACTGATACTTTTTCTATAGGGAAAATTTCTGAAAAATCTGAGACTTTGTCTGCAGAAAAATGTCGAACAATCCGTCGGACTTTATCTTTTTTAAGAATTTCTCAGAATTTAGAAATTGTTTAAAAACAACAATAAATCAGATTTTAAAAAATCTTCAATTAAAACAAATAAGAAAATTACAATCGGTAAAATAATGTTACAACCCTTCAAGAATATATCCACTAAAGAATTTAACACACTTCAAAAATTACACATAAAATCATAATAAAATTTTAATGACTTAAAACCACAATTATATTTAATATGATAAAATTGCTTGGTAAAAGCACCCATTGTGTATGTAATGGATATAATTCATTTATTAAATTCTTCAAAAAAAAAAGGAAAAACATAAATTAATTGCCAGTTGCAATGCTGAAATGTAATATTTACAATAATAATAATAAAAAAATAAACAAATTGGCAATTACAAGCAACCAACTGTCAACATCACCGCAGACATGTCAATGTGATAGACATTGAACAGTGGGTGGCATTCATTTAAAATTATAAATTTAAACTGATTGTAACTTGAATTTTACGAAAAATAATACATACACATTTAAGGCAATTAGAGTGTTAAATTTGGTTGTGCAGAAAAAATTTTTGTTTATTATGAAAAGTATACGCAACTATAATTTTCATCATTATTTATATTAATTTTACGAACCACAATTTCAAAATGTCCATACTATTTCCCATAAAAAAACTTTTCACGTCCAAAGACATTTATTTTATTGAAAAATTCTCAGAATATAAAATAATTTTCCGCAAAAAAATACTACGCTTTAAAACATTTTTTCTACAGAAAAAATCGGAGATTCTGAAACGTCCTTCCTTTTGCCAATCTGGGACTTTTTCTATAGGAAATCGGAGATTCTGAAACGTCCTTCCTTATGCCAATCTGGGACTTTTTCTATAGTAAAAATATTTCAGAATCTAAAACGTTTTCTGTAAGCAAAATATCTCAGAATCTGAGATATGTTTCTATAAACAAGGTCTCACATTCTGATATATTTTACTATAGAAAAAGTCTTAGACTCTGAGATATTTTTTTATAGAAGTCTTAGATTCTGAGACATTTTTTTATTTAGAAAAAGTATCAGATTCAGTGACATTTTTCTTAAAGAAGTCTCAGATTCTCATTTTTATTATAGAAAAAGTCTCAGATTCTGAGACATTTTTCCTATACAAAAAAATATGGAGGAAACAAATTTGAGTAATCACTTGTTTAAATTTAAAAACAAAAATTGAGTATTTTTTAATTTTAATAAAAAATTTACTTAAAAATTTTAAAAACAATTTAAGTAAATAATTTAATAAAAATTTAATATTTTTTTTAATTTTTTTTAAACTCTCATAGTTTTTTGAATTCTCGTTTAGTTTATAGTTTTTTGTGTATGTATATTAAGGGTGTTCTTATTTTTTTATTTCGGATTTTTGTGTTGCACTGGGCAGAATTTTGTTCCTTTGTACTAAAAACTAAATAATAAAAAATTTGGAGTTAATCCGATAACTTTAAGTGGACGCGGAAACGACTTGAAGTTTGAAAAACGAATTACAAGGGGAAAATATGACTTTTTACTCATTTTCTAAATTTTTTCGACCTTTTAAGTTAACTTTGAATTCAAATGGTTACAGAATTGTGATGTGGAGTACATTACCTTTGTAATAAGGCAATAAAAACTAAAATCGGTTAAAAATCAGCCAAGTTATTACAACTGCCCCAGGCAACTAGCGTGTGGCAGACCACTTGATCAAAGATTTCGAGTTCCATTTTTGAAATTGATTGAAATTATCTACTATAGCAACATTTTTTTATTCTTTAAGTCCCAATGTACTAATGTGATAAGCATTTTTCATATTGTGTTATGCTAACTTGTTTTAAATATTTGGTAAAAAGGTCTTAATTTTTCAACCCTGTTTTCAAATCTCCAATTTCAAATTTTTATTTTTTTTGGCAAATAAAATTAAAAAAATTGACCATTGGACTATAGGATTTTGTTAAGCACATATAAGGGAATAAAAACTACAAAAATTGTAGACATTCCTTTTTTCATTCGGCTAGTTCAGCGATTTTATTTCGGCGGATTTCGAGATAATAGTGATTTTGGTAACTTTTTTAGCTTTTAGTTAATTTTTTTATTATTTTTTAACAAAACTCATATGTTTTCTACCGAATTATTGCAGCAAAATATAGAATACTTCAATTCCTTTAATAAGAGCGAAATTGAGACATGAAAAATTGACCCAATTAAAGGTCAAACGTCAAATTTTAGAAGAATTTTAATTTTTAAAGATTAACATATTTTTCGAGCGGATATTAATGAAACTGATTGATGTTATTTTAATATGTCTATAAATTAATGGTTTATTATTAAAATTCAGAACATTAACCCTTAAGTGCTGTTAGGGTCTATATGACCCTATGAAATAATATACTTATATTTTCTCCATTAAATAAAAAAAACTAAAGACCCCAATAGCACATAAGGGTTAATTTTCTGATTTTTAATGATAAACCATTTACGTTTAATCATATTAAAACCACATCAAGGAGTTTCATTAATATCCGCTCAAAAAAATTGTTAATCTTTAAAAATTTAAATTCTTCCAAAATTTGACATTTGACCTTTAATAGGGTCAATTTTTCTTGTCTCAATTCCGCTCTTATTAAAGGAATTAAAGTATTCTATATTATGCTGCAATAATTTGGTAGAAACCATATGAGGTTTGTTAAAAAATAATAAAAAAATTAACTAAAAGCTAAAAAAGTTACCAAAATTACTATTATCTCGAAATCCGCCGAAATAAAATCGCTGAACTAGCCGAATGAAAAAAGGAATGTCTTCAATTTTTGTAGCTTTTATTCCATTATATGTCCTTAACAAAATCCTATAGTCCAATTGTAAATTTTTTAAATTTTATTTGCCAAAAAAAATAAAAATTTGAAATTGGAGATTTGAAAACAGTGTTGAAAAATTAAGACCTTTTTACCATTTATTTAAAACAAGTTAGCATAACACAATATGAAAAATGCTTATCACCTTAGTACATTGGGACTTAAAGAATAAAAAAATGTTGCTATAGTAGATAATTTCAATCAATTTCAAAAATGGAACTCGAAATCTTTGATCAAGTGGTCTGCCACACTCCAGTTGCCTGGGGCAGTTGTAATAACTTGGCTGATTTTTAACCGATTTTAGATTTTATTGCCTTATTCAAAGGTAATGTACTCCACATCACAATTCAGTAACCATTTGAATTCAAAGTTAACTTAAAATGTCGAAAAAATTGAGAAAATTAGTAAAAAGTCCTTTTTTTCCCTTGTAATTCGTTTTTAAAACTTCAAGTCGTTTCCGCGTCCACTTAAAGTTATCGGATTAACTCCAAATTTTATTTTTTTAAGTTTTTAGTATAAAGGAACATTAATTTGCCCAGTGCCAATCAATTAAAACATTTTAAATTTTTCCCTTACTGTTAAGAACACCCTTAATGTATATGAAAGTTTGTTTTCGTCTTTATAAAATTTACCTATCCCACTGGCTCCACCTTCTATAATTATGTGGACATTTATTCCGACATACGTCAAAATTGTGTTATTTCTCGTGTGCCATAGTCAAATGTTATACATATTTATGTTGGAAATAAATGTTAACATAGTTCTCCAAACATATTTCTTAACAATTATGTTAACATAAGAAACGTCAAATTCATGAGTTTGTTGATAGCGACATTTTGGAAAAATACAAATTCACAAAAAACATTCGCTTTATAATTAATAAATGTGGTTTTTTGAAAAAACGTAACTAAATAACGTTAAATTAAAGCTTTTTAATTAAAAAAATGTGTTATATGTATTAAAAAAATAAATAAAAAATAAAATCCAAACGACCTTCATCAACAAATTCCTGAAAAAAATGAGTTAACATAAATTACGATTACACCACCTTTTAACATAAAATGAAAATACAAAAAAATTCTGCCGACGTTATCTCTTATGTTATCTACAATTTTATGTTGGTGCATCCGGAGCGTATGTTTTTAAGACATAAATACTTATGTTTGGTAAAGTTTGAAAAAAAAACAAGTTTTTTTTTTTTATTGTTGTAGTTTTTTTGGCCAGAGTGATGAATTTATTGATTGTTTTAGTCAAGCTAATAGGGCCTAAATTTCCTCAATGTAAATAAAAATCAATTTTTAATTACAATTTTTTTCCCGACGTTTCGTCGATTGTTTGTCGACTTTTTCAAGGGATTGTCTATTTAAAAAATATATAAAAAACAATAAAATAAGTACAATAATATTACACAAAAACAATTCAGACTTACAATATGAATTTTATCACATTAAAATTAAAAAGTTTTACATATAACAAGGAACATAAAAACATAAAACATAAATTTAATTTTTAAACACATATTAATTTTAAATATCACAGCTTAAGTTATGGCAACACTATAACTTGCATTTATGTTGTTCGTGTCCTCCTTCAAATTCATTGTTTTCTTTATTTGTTGTTGTATTCTAAGGCTTTCAATTGTGTATCTCTTCTTTTCTTTATTTTCTTTATCTAAAATTCTAACATCATCGAACTTAATTGTGTGACCAGTATGTAGGACGTGTTGTGCTAGTGCTGTTGTCTCTTTTTTCCGCATTATATCCATCTTATGTTCACCCATTCTTGTCTCTAGTGTCCGTTTTGTTGTTCCTATATAAATTAATTCGCAATTCTGTGTGTTTTTTGTTTTTTTTTTGTAAAAAAATTTAAAACTTTAAAAAAAAAAATAGATAAATTTTGAGTTAATTTTTAATTGTGTCAATTATACTTAAATATCGAGACCGAATATTCAAAACTTGCTGTCTGCATTAATTTTGAAAGAGAGTTTTCGATAGAAATTTGCTTTCACCTATCAATATTATTTTTAACTGAAATATTATTTCAAAAACAATGGTTTTTAATTATATTGTAGGAAAAACATTAATAACTCTTAGAATTAGATAGATTTAGATTTATATTCAAATTGTTTACATTTTGTTGAAGAAATTTAAATTCCCGAAATTTCACGATGAAGAAAAATATTCCTCTGGAATTTCCTTAGAATTTTTTCCTGATAAACTGACCCAAATATTTTTTGGCATTTAAAACCACATGGACTTGGTTTTACTGTATAAATAGTCAACGGTGTATTGTCGTTTTAAACAGTGTTCAATTTAAAAAAAAAATGTAAATACGCGCGTTATGTTTTTTGCCACTTGCACGATTATACAAAAACTGTTAATGTGCAAAAAAATTGTTTAAAGGTTGAATTTATTCATAAATACAGATTTTTTTTTTAAATATTGTGATAACATTATAAAGGGATTTCATAAAGGCTTAAATGTTTACGATACAAACAGACATTATAACGAGGGCGAATATTTAAAACTTGTTATCTGCATAATGAAAATTTTTTTTAGGAGATCAACTGTTATTTTTATGTAGTTTTTAGAGTTATTATTAATTTTTTTTCTATAAAATCATTAAAAACAATAGTTTTTAAAATAATATTCCAGTTAAAAATTAATTTGATAAATGATAACTAATTCAGTGAACACATTTCTATCGAAAACTCTCTTTCGAAAACTCTGCAGATAGTAAGTTCCGAATATTCGCCCTCGATATACATTCAAAATAGCAATTCTGTAAAATAATCTCTATTAAAATTAAGACGGCAGATATTTTTTTTTTTCAAAATTTGTTAATTCGGCTCCAATTTGGATTTTCAGAAAGCTCATTATTTTTCAAAATGTGGAATATTTTGAATTTCAGAGAGAGCACCTAAAAAACTGGTATAACTTACATGAAGGTCCTCTATATTCCAGAACAATCGAACTGTACCGTTTTGTGAGTGTTAAGTTTTTTACTTGTGTAGTTTTTGTAAAACAATTTTTGAAAAAATTGAAAAAAAATAAGTTCTTAATTCTTTCAGAAAACTGCAACAAAAAATTTTAAAAAATCAAACAAAAATTTTATTAAACATAATCCTACCATCTTACTTGAAAAATGCTTGCGAATTTCGGACTCTTGCCCAAAACATTAAATCATGATTATGTTTTGCTGAAGATGTGGGTGTACTTGTCAAAGTAAAATTTTTTTATAGAACAAATATATCATTGTTTCATGATGGTTTTAAGACATTCAAGCGATATTCATCCGCCCGTATGTCTTTGAAAAACAAGATGCAGTTCAAACCTAAAGAGAAGTAAATTTAGTAAATTAGCAACATCGAATCCGTCTGTCTGTAAAAAATAAGGTGCAGTCTAAACTAAAAGAACTTTAAATTTTTCAAATAGCAAAAACGAATCTAAGACGTTCTAGAGATGTTCGTTTGTCTGAACGTCTCTGGGAAGCACATTGCTTCTAAACTAAAAGAGCTCCAGAAATTTGAAACGAATATGCCTTGTGTTCATAGGCTGGCAAAGTTCTTAAATGGACGAAATCGGACCAAGGAAAAAAGATTCCCTTAAAAAAATAAACCTCTGAAAATGCCCAATAATCACCCAGAGTACTTTAAAATTCAACCTTTTTGGTCTGCGCCTTTTGTGTGCGTGGATATAGAAAATGATAAACATTTTTAACGTCAGTAC
The DNA here is from genome assembly GCA_963921195.1 of Pegoplata infirma. Lineage (NCBI taxonomy): Eukaryota > Metazoa > Arthropoda > Insecta > Diptera > Anthomyiidae > Pegoplata > Pegoplata infirma. The sequence goes on along the minus strand of OY992537.1, from coordinate 77,532,547 downwards.
AAAAAAGTTTTTTTACATTTTAAAAGCTATAAACGATTAGGCACAGTAATTATTGCATGTTTTTTTATTTGTTTTTGTAAAAAATTTAAAACTTCTTATTTTTAATTTTTCAAATTTCGGATAAAAATTTATTTTTTTCAAAGCACTCCAGTTTTAATTTTTTTAAAAATATTTGTGAATGAACCTTGCGAAATAATGTAAGAGACAAAAAATTTGAAAGAAAGTATGAGGTGAGGTTAAGACTGCTACACCCAAAAAATTACATAGTTGATGATTACTATTTTTTCAACTATGTCATAGGTGAAATAGCCCCAACTATGTCATAGTTGATGTGACATAGTTGTTGCTGACTATGTGTCATTTAAATTTACAAATTAACTATGAGAAAAGTTAATGACAACGATGTGTTTGATAAACATAGGTAAACAACTAGGCCAATAGTAATTAATAACTATTTAATTGTCGTTTTTTATAAAATTTAAGCATAGTTAATATATACTATGTAATTTAATAAATAGTTAATTATACCCTATATTTTGTATACAAAAAAAAACAAATTTTGAGTTTTTTTATTTATAAATATTATTTTATTAATATTGCATATAGACTGCGTACACCAATATTGTAGGATCCAAAGCCAACCTGCAAATATGAAAAAACCCATTATTTTGTAATCTTTTTTGTATAGGAAACACGTCAAAAATTCTGACATTTTCGTAGATATAATGTCTCAATTTTTGACATTTTTTCTGTCGAAAAATCTTAAATTTTAAAACAATTTTTCCATAGAAAAATCTCAGAAATTGAGATATTTTTCTCTAGAAAATATGTTGAATACTGAGACATTTTTTCTACAGAAAAATTTCATATTCTGAGACATTTTTTTACAGAGATAATTTAAGATTTTGAGACATTTTGTCTATAAAAAAATCAGATTTTGAATAAAAAATCCGAAAAAATATCAGACTCAGACATTTTTTCTATAGAAAAAATTTCAGATTGAATATGAAGGGCTTACTGCAAGAACTTAATAAGCAACATTTTAATTTTTCGTGTTTTTCGCCTTCTGCTGATGTTCCATTGACAGATTTTTGGCAGAAGTCTTGCTTTAACCCTTCGTATAAGTATATTGAGAATAAAAGTTCTGCAAAAGTTCTATTTTCTACATTATTTTTAAAGTTTTAAGACAAAAGCCACCATAAAGTGAAATGTTGCTTATCGAGTTTTTACAATAAGCCCTTCATATCTTTTTTTTATAGAACAATTCTAAGATTCTGAGTCATTTTTTATAGAAAAATTCACAAATTCTGAGACATTTTTTCTATAGAAAAAATCTCAGATTCTGAGATATTACTTCTATAGAACAAATCTCAAATTCTAACACATTTTTCAATAGAAAAATTTTCAGACTGAGGCATTTTTTCACTAGAAAAAGTCTCAGATTCTGAGACATTTTTTCTATAGAAAAAGTCTCATATTCTGAGTCATTTTTTCTACAGAAAAGTCTTAGATTCTGAGACATTTTTTCTATAGAAAAAATCTCAGATTTTGAGATATTACTTCTATAGAACAAATCTCATATTCTAACACATTTTTTAATAGAAAAATTATCAGACTGAGGCATATAATTGTAGTGTTGGAAACTGTCAAAATTTATTCTGTAGAAACTCATGGACTAATTATAAAGGACTGCTATCAACGACGTAAATCAGAACAATAACAATTTAGACATTTAAATAAATATTTTCTTTTTTAATCAAATTTTGATTTTTACTTTATTTCCCTTTTCATAAACATTTTTAGTTTGTTTACATTTTTTAAAAATTTTAAATACTACTACATTAAAAGGAGTTGAGTTAAGTTGAGGGTGGGTTGTACAAGCCTAAAAAAATAGGTAAATTTTTTAGGCAAGTCCATGGCGCTCAGACTTAAAATAGTCCATTGTACATTAAAAGGTGGGTATACTGAATTTATCATTCCATTTGTAACGCATGTCGTATTGGGCATATTTACTTTATAATTCCATATGTAACAAATATCGAAATATCGGCCTAATAAAACAAGATAGATGTTTAAAAAACGCTTGTATAAATGGTTAAAAATATTTATTTAAATGAATTAAAAATTTACAAAATAAACATGAGATGAACAATAAATTAAAGATGAATACATGCAAATATATAAGAGAATTCAAAATTCTCTGAGTCATTTTCTATTTTCTTGTTCTAAGTTTTTTTTTGTTATAGAAAACTCCTTTATTTTACTACAAAGTCTCTTTATCCCTATTGTCTGAGAATTTTTGAATTAGATTTTTAGAACTATTCTTTATTAAAAATGTCTCAAAATCGGAGAAAATATTTCTCTGAATCTGAGATTTTTCAATAGTTAAATTGTCTCAGAATCTGAGAATTTTTTAAAAAAAATAATAAGAGAATTGTTCTATAGGAAATATGTCTCAGAATCAAAGCATTTTTCAATAAAAAATCAGAATCTGACAACTTTTCTAAGGGAAAATGTTTCTATAGGAAAAATCTAGGAATGCTTCCATTATAAAAATTAATTTGTTTTTAAAATTTTCTATAGAAAATGTTTTTGAATCTGACTTTTTCTACGGGAAAAATGTTAAGAATTTTTCTTAACGAAAAATGTCTCAGAATCCTGGAATTTTTATATAGAAAATACACTTTTTCTAAATCTTAGAATTTTTCTATGGGCAAAATGACTCAGGATCTGATAAATTTCCTATAGAAAAATGTCTCTGAATCTGAGAATTTTTCTAAAGGGAACTGAGAGTTATTAGAACCCTCTAATGAATAAAAACGCTTTTAGTCGGCCTTGTGTATTTTGTTGTAACTTTTGAGCGGCATCACACCAACAAGAGAGTGGTCGATTTTGAATGTAAGCGTTGTCGTTTAAAAGTTACAACCAAATCCACAAAACCTTCTAAAAACGGCCTTGTGCATCAGAGGGTTAAGACAAAATGTTTTTGGAAAAATGACTCACAATCAGATTTTGAGAATTTCTTTAGGAATTCTTAGAATTTTTTAAGAGTAAAAAAAACAAAGAGTTTAGAGACAATTTACATAATCATCCTAAACAAAACGTTGAAGAATCTTCTTCGTATGAAAAATGAAAGGAATTTTTCGTTGAACTTGATGACTCCTCGTTGAACTTGATTACTCTATCGAGGATCCACGGACCGTCAGTAAATTTGATTTCTTGAAAGTACCAAACGTTTGCAGATTCTTGGATAGTTGACATAAAAAGACGGATGTAAAGTTCTGTAGTTAAAAAAAAAAGTTTGGTTTTGTTACAATTAGTACATATACAATGCCTTTATTTTTTTACTGCACTTACCGTTAGATAATCCAGAACCTGATCATTACAAATAAATTGTTTTCCCTGCGCTTTTTACCGTTTAACATTTTGCTTTCTCTATATTTTGTTAATATTTTTTTGTTACAAATTTCGTTGTTTTCAAAATATTTATTTTTTGTTTTCAAGAAAATTTTAAAATTTGAATGTTTTTGTTTTTTATTTTATTTTCAAATTTCGTAAATATTATTGTTCTGATTTTAATCAAAAACAAGTAGAAAAATTAAATTCGACTTGGTCGAATCTATGAATACCCTCCACAATGTTATCTGATAGTAATTTTCTAAAAAAAAATTAAAAAAATTGCATTACAAATTTTTTATTAGAAATCTGTATATTATTTTGAGTCAAACTTTCTTTTAATCAATCAAATTTTTTTGAGTGTAAAATTTTTTTGACTGCAGTCAACATTTTTTTTAGTCTGCCATTTCATTCAAAAAAAAAAAAAATAATGATGTGTACATTTTTTTTTTTGAGTGTAACATTTTTTTTTTTGAGTGTAAATATTTTTTTAGTGTATTATATCTTTGAGTAACAAATTACTTTGTAAAATATTTTTGTTGTTTTATACCTATATGTAATACAAAAAAAACTATTTCACATATTTTCCTCTTATATTATTACCATCCTCTTCTTTAAAAACCAAAAACAAATTAACATTCAATCATACACATACTTTATTTGATTTTTTCCCGTTACATACAGTTACACTAACAATAACAAAACAATAACAAATATTTACTTGTCTAACAACTAAACTGCACCCCACGACAAGAAAACAAACAACAAGTTTTACAAAACTGGTATTTCACCATGCTTTTAAAACTTGTTTAACGAGTTTTCAACAGTTTAAGGTGAAACAAATATGAAATTGACTGCATTGCTTATAACTTTTGAACCACTGAACCGATTATGCTGAAATTCAAAACCAAACAGCCTTGGGGAACGACAAATATATATGCTAAGCTTCAGCCTCCTCAAAATTGTCTTTCGAAAGTTATAGTGGTTTTAATCTTGTAAATTCGAAAAATACCCTTGCCGAAATTTACTATTTTGCTCATAACTTTTGAACCACTGGACCGATTTCGCTGGATTGCAATACCAACCTGACCCGGTAAATGGAGAACATATATGTCAAACTTCAGGAGCCTCTGTAAAGTCTTTCAAAAGTTAGCGTGTTTTCAACGGACAGACAGACAGACAGACAGACAGACGGACGGACGGACGGACGGACGGACGGACATCGCTAGATCGACTTAAAATCGATCAAGGATCATGAATATATATACTTTATGGGGTCCTAGACCAATATTTCGATGTGTTACAAACGGAATGACAAACTTATATATACCCTCTATCACTAGAGTGGAGGGTATAAAAATTACTATGGCGACCAACTACTTGTTTCGTAGCATTCCTTTATACATCTTCCTTGTAGAAACTGTAAATATTCACATATATAAAAAACAATTTCCATTAACAAGACAAACCGATATTTAAAATCCTACTGATGATAACACTAACTCGAGTGTTTGAAACCGGTATGGGAATACCAGAAATGTCTATAATTTTTAGAAATTAAATTTGTTGAACATAAATATATTGCAGTTTAATTTATATTGGCATCAGAAAAAAGTTTTTTTGAACACATCAAAAATGGACTTTTGGAAAACGATTATTACCTAATAAATTCCTTTATAGTGCATTTTTATTTTTATACCCTCCACTCTAGTGATAGAGGGTATATATAAGTTTGTCATTCCGTTTGTAACACCTCGAAATATTGGTCTAGGACCCCATAAAGTATATATATTCATGATCCTCGATCGATTTTAAGACAATCTAGTGATGTCCGTCCGTCCGTCCGTCCGTCCGTCCGTCCGTCCGTCCGTCTGTCCGTCTGTCTGTCTGTCTGTCTGTTGAAAACACGCTAACTTTTGAAAGACTTTACGGAGGCTCCTGAAGTTTGGCACATATGTTGGGAATTTACCTGGTCAGGTTGGTATTGCAATCCAGCGAAATCGGTCCATTGGTTCAAAAGTTATGGGCAAATGACTGAATTTCGGCAAGGGTTTTTCGTGAATTTATGAGATAAAAAGCACTATAACTTTCGAAAAGCAATTCTGAGGAAGCTGAAGCTTGGCATATATATTTTTCGTTTCTCCAGTCTAGTTCGTATTGAATTTCACCCAAATCGGTCCAGTGAATCAAAAGTTATTAGCAAAACCATGAATTTCAGATTAGCTTCACCTTAAATTCACGTGTTGAAAACCCGTTAAACCTGTTTTAAAACCATTGGTAAGTCACAAAAATATTTTACAACGTGTTTTTGTCACTTAAAAATATTTTTATACCAAAACAAAAAAAAAATACACTCAAAAAAAATTTTACACTCAAAAAAATTTTTACACTCAAAAAAAAAAAAATTAGTAAATTTTTTTTTTTTTTTTCAAAAATTACTAAAAATAATTTTTTTTACACAAAATAAAACATTTCTAATCAAACTGTTATTTTTTTCACGTTAGAAAATTTACTATCACTTAAACTGGCCATTGTGGAGGGTATTCATAGATTCGGCCAAGTCGAATTTAATTTTTCTACTTGTTATATCTTAAATTTGATTTTTTTTATTTATTATTTTATTTATTATGGCTTCAAATGAATTAGGTCAATCCGAATTGCAAGAATATTACGATAATTTTATGTTATACTTATGTTGTTTTTAGTTTGTATTATATTTTCAGAGCGAAACACATATTTTTAAATATTCAGTCTTCTTTCTCATGCTCTACATATAAAAATATTTCCATGCTAACTACTTACATTCAAGTATGTATTAATTTACCTGGACTAATTGTATGATTTTGTTTATTTATTTTAAATTATCATTTGATTATGATATTCATTAATGATAGAAATTAATACAACAATCAATGTATGTATTAAAGTTTCCCAGAAGGTTACAGATATTCAATAACAGATAAAAAAAAACATTATATTACCTAAGGCTGAAGGGTAGCATTCATAAAAGTTAAATTAAAAAATCAAAGTCAAACCAACAATGAGACAAGAATGATTTTACGGCACCTTTTATAAGTTTTGACAGTAGGAATAGAAAATTAGAATTTCGAAATGGTACTGGAGCTTTACTTAAAAGGTGGGTACTTTTTCAAACTTGGTGGTACCAAAAACATTTTTTTTATACCCTCCACTCTAGTGATAGAGGGTATATATAAGTTTGTCATTCCGTTTGTAACACATCGAAATATTGGTCTAGGACCCCATAAAGTATATATATTCATGATCCTTGATCGATTTTAAGTCGATCTAGCGATGTCCGTCCGTCCGTCCGTCCGTCCGTCTGTCTGTCTGTCCGTTGAAAACACGCTAACTTTTGAAAGACTTTACGGAGGCTCCTGAAGTTTGACAAATATGTTCTCCATTTACCGGGTCAGGTTGGTATTGCAATCCAGCGAAATCGGTCGAGTGGTTCAAAAGTTATGAGCAAAAGAGTAAATTTCGGCAAGGGTATTTTTCGAATTTACAAGATTAAAACCACTATAACTTTCGAAAGACAATTCTGAGGGGGCTGAAGCTTAGCATATATATTTGTCGTTCCACAAGGCTGTTTGGTTTTGAATTTCAGCAAAATCGGTTCAGTGGTTCAAAAGTTATAAGCAAAGCACTGAATTTCAGATTTGTTTCACCTTAAACTGTTGAATACTCGTTAAACAAGTTTTAAAAGCATGGTGAAATACCAGTTTTGTAAAACTTGTTGTTCTTTGTTTTTTTGTCGTGGGGTGCAGTTTAGTTGTTAGACAAGTAAATATTTGTTATTGTTTTGTTATTGTTAGTGTAACTGTATGTAACGGGAAAAAATCAAATAAAGTATGTGTATGATTGAATGTTAATTTGTTTTTGGTTTTTAAAGAAGAGGATGGTAATATAAAAAGAGGAATATATGTGAAATAGTTTTTTTTGTATTACATATACAGCTGCGGTCAAAAAAATAGCACCAGGATAAAACAGAATTTTCTTCGTTGGTTTCTTTTTAACAATTTCAACTTATGTCACTGATAACGTGTCATAAGATACTTACAAGAGTGTGAAACAATATTACATAAGAAAAGGCTAATTTGTTTTTTTATTTTATTAAAAATTTTCAGAGTTTTTAAAAAAACTTAAAAAAGACTCAGTCAAAAAAATAGCACCACAGTACTTTTTGTATTAAAATTAAATTCTTAAATTTGAAAAACGAATGGATTATGAATTCATCATTGTTGTAATATCTTTAAATATTAAAAAAAAAAATTGTCGAGTACTCATTGTTTACAATTACCTCTGTACAACGTTTTTGTACCGAATTCGCGAGATTTTTGGATCTTTAGTTCGAAATTCAGTTCCAGAGTTGCTGAACAGCCACCCAAAGAGCTTCATTACAAGTTGGTTGTATTCGAGAGACTCCCTTCTCTATATCTGTCCATCAACTATCGATTTGGTCTAGATCTGGGGACTGACCAGGCCATTCCATCACGTTTGCTTTATTGTCCAGACCCAATTTTTTGCCAATTTCCCGTCATGCTTTGGGTAATTGACGTGCTAAAAGACCTAAATTAGTGGCATTTGCTTAGAAACTTATTGCAACATTACTTTCTGGAGGATATAAACGTTAAGTGTATATCCACGGTTGTCCTAGTCCAATATGTGAGCCATGGTCCAATATATGAACACCACTCCACAGTAAGAAAATAACCCCCAACCCATAAGCACCATTTAAAGTTATTTTTATTTTGAATTTTGGATTGAAATCGGCGTTTTAGGGTCTTCTGACATAGGTATGCGATCCCATGTCTCAAAATAAAACAACATTGGATTCATTTGCCCATAGATCATTGATCCACTTTTAAGCTGATCATTCTGAGTTACTGGTAGCAAACTTCAAAGGACTTGCAGCATGCTTAAGTGAGAGTAGGCGCACTTTTCCGAATCTACAAGCGTTAATGTTGTTGTTTTGTAATCTTTGACGAACATTTTCGCCATTTGCTGTCCTTTTTTAGCTCTGGAGCTGCCGCAAATGGGTCTTTCTTCCATTGTCTTTACAAACACCTAACCACTATTGGTGACAAACATCGCATGTGACTAAGTTTTTCAAGCACTAAAGTTAATTTTGTTGAATTTCCAATCATTTAATAAGCGCATCCGACCAATTTTCCTTTTTCGGAATATGGTTTATGTTCAGAAATCATATTTTTTACAAAAGAACGTTTTTGAGGAGTGTAATTCTTTCCACGTCATATTTTTATGAAAATAAATATGAAATTTTGTAATGAATTACATTTTTTTATAAATAAAAACTATCTTCCTTTAGTATTTAACACTTTTATTTTAATAATTAAAATATTATTAATTTTTTTTAAAGAAATTTTGTAAATTGGTGCTATTTTATTGACTGCACTGATTCGGAGTTTTTTTAAAATATCGATCATTAAAAAAGAACCGTTCACAATTTTTGGAAAAAGTAAAAACATTTAAGGGGTTTAGACTTAGTATAAGAGTATTGCATATTTACTCTAAACGAATACGCACATAATATTTTGTTTTAATTGAATGAATAGAGATTTTGTCATTGGTGCTATTTTTTTGACCGGCACTGTAGGTATAAAACAACAAAAATATTTTACAAAGTAATTTGTTACTCAAAGAAATTGTACACTAAAAAAATATTTACACTCAAAAAAAATGTTACACTCAAAAAAAAAATGTACACATTATTATTATTTTTTTTTTTTAATGAAATGGCAGACTCAAAAAAATGTTGACAGTCAAATAAATTTTACACTCAAAAAAATTTGATTGATTAAAAGAAAGTTTGACTCAAAATAATATACATATTTCTAATAAAAAATTTGTAATGCAATTTTTTGAAATTTTTTTTAGAAAATTACTATCAGATAACATTGTGGAGGGTATTCATAGATTCGACCAAGTCGAATTTAATTTTTCTACTTGTTTCTTTATAAAATTGTTTAAATAGATGAGATTAAAATCAATTTAAGATTTTACATGGAAAATAAATGCAACGTGTAGTGGATCAAAATCTCTGTAAACTTGTGTAATTAAAGTTGAATCAGCAGAAAAATCGGTTGATTTTGTTAGAAAAATCCGCTGAATTCAGATGAAAAATCTGAGCATCTTAAATTTATTTGATTTGAAGTGTATTTTATTTAAAGTGAATTTTGTTTGAGTAAAAATTACTTAAAAAAATGTCGAGCTTAATTTCTTTTTCTAAAAATTATAAAAAAGCGATAAAAAAAAAAATTGTCAAATTTAAAAACAGCAAATTATGTTGCTAATTTTACGGAAAGTTTTTTTTTTAATTTTTTCCATATTTTGTTTTTGTCATGCAGTTTTTCAATATTTTTTTTTTTAATTAAAAATTAAAACTAGTAAATTAATCTGCTGATTTTTTTACATTTTGAAAATTTTTAATTTTATCGTTTAAATTTTACAAAAATCAAAAAAAAAAAAAAAATTAAAAAACACAAAAAGTTTTCTTGAAAAAATAAACAATTTCTGAATAACAAAATAATCTACTAAAATTTGCATTTACACGTTTTTCAATTTCAGCAAACAGATTTGGTAAAATTACAAAAAAATTCTCTTATTTTCTAAATCTGAATGGCAGAGAATTTAGTTAAAATGTCTGCTAAAAGTTTGCTAATTCAATCTCATTTTGTTTTAAAGATTTTTTGACAGAGTTTTTGTTATGAGTAAAATGATTTATTTAAATAAAATTTGATCCCTTTTGTATTACCTTCTCCCTTACTGGTATTTAGGTCATGATAATGCTTCTTTCACATTGCTCTCACTGTATGTATGTTCATTAGTACGGATCGATTTTTTTTATTTTTTTTTTGATTTTCAAAAATACTCTTAGTAACTCGATTTAAATTCACCAAAATTTAATTTAAATTTAAAATTTGGTGGCCCAGCAAAAATAAATCGAGATTTTGGCGACACAGCATCTTTTTATAGCATACCGACGCGCATCCAAAGAGCGCTCTTGGATGCAGTAAAACTAAAAGGAAAAAATTTAAATTTTTTGTTAAGATTTTTTATATAAAACTTAAAATATAAAATTATATTTTGATAAAATTTCAAACATGCTTTCCTTTTAAATATATTTAACACTTTTTGAATAAAAAACCATAAGTTTTGGACAAAGACACATGATTTTACTGCATCATTATTGTGCATTAATCAGCCCTGCAAAGAGTGCTTCAATCATATTACCTTTAACACATTTTGGATGAAAAAAAAAATTTAGTACACCATCTTCTTTAGTTTCAGAAAATACAAATTCTATTACAAAAAATGTCCAATCATTTTTTAGAATCTCCAATTATATTTAAAAATGTCCAATTATATTTCAAAAATTTTCAATTATATTGGAAATTTTTTGGTTATAAATGGTAATATCTAAAATATAAATGGAAATTTCTGAAATATAATTTAAAATTTTCGAAATATAATTGGAAATTTTTTAAATGTAATTGGATCTCTTAGGCGATATTTCTTCCGAATGCTTGCAGGGAGTCAACTAATTTGCAGAATTAGTCAATTGTATTTAAGATTTTCCAATTGTATTCAGAAATAGTCAATTGTATTTCAGAATTTGTAATTCGTATTTCAGAAGTAGTCAAATGTGCTTCATCTTTATTCTGTTTATATCAGCTCTAAAATGACACTTGAATTCACTGCATCTTTATAGCGATATTTTCAGCGCTCTAAAGAGATGTGAATTCAGAGCATCTAAAGAGGGCTTTTTCGGTGTATTCAACTAGCTCTCTAAAGTGTGACATCGCCTTAGAGAATCATGCATGAATTCAGCAGGTTTGGATGCGCTCCTTGATTCGAGTTTCCTTTCCAAAAGCTGCTGCCAGTTCACCAAAATTTCTGCTGTGGGTTGACAAAAATCTTTAATCGAGTATTTTTAAACTCACTCACAAGTTTTCTGCTGGCCCCGTTTTTCAAAATCCGAAAAAAACTGATTTCGATAAGACCTAATAATGTTCATTCATGTTTATTGATTTCTGTGTATTTGATTAACATTTATTTTGCTACATTTGTGAGTTGTGTTAATAAAGAAATATTTTTTTTTGTTGCACAAAATCGTTACACTTAGAAGAGAAACTCTGTCAAAAAATCTGTTAAACAAGTTTCAGTTTAAATTAGCAAACTTTTAGTAGATTTTTTCTGCTGATATTGGTATTACAACTAAATTCTCTTTTAATGTATTTTGTGAAAATAACAGTAACTTTTCTATAATTTTACTGATTCTGTTAACTGAATCTAAAAAATATGTTTGTGTAAATTTCAGCAAATTATTTTGTAGTTTTACAGAAATTGTTAATTGCCATTAATTTGTAGAAAAGTTTTCCATTTTTTTCGTGTAATTTTTTTTTTAATTTTTCTGAAATTTTAAAAATTGAAACATAAAATTGACAAATATAAATAAAATCAACTAATGTTTGTGCTAGTTTTACCGAAATAATTAAAAAAACAGAATTCAAGCATTTTATTAAAAAGCATAATAACAATTAAACATATTAAAACTTTAAATAAAACATGGTAATTTTCTTGAAAAAAATTACAACAAACTTTTTCTGTAAAATTATCCACACAATTTGCTGTTTTAAACATGATAATGTTTTTAGGCTGGTGTCTAATTTTAAAAAAGTTGCAGGACGCTACCTCAGTTTGACTATATAAGCTAACAATTAACGAAAACGAAAATAAGAATTACTATTTTCATTTTCTTAAAACCAAAACTTTTAGTAACTTGGGTTTGTAACTTGGATAATAATTCACCTAGTGGGTGAATAAAAAGTAACATAATTATTTTTCAAAAAAAAAAAAAAATTTTTTCATCAAATTTTTTTTTTCATCAAATTTTTTTTTGTCATAAATTTTTTTTTGGTATCAATTTTTTTTTCCATCAAATTTTTATTTTTTCCTCAATTTTTTTTTTACATCAAACTTTTTTTTCATCAAATTTTTTTTTTTTCATATTTTTTTTTTTTTTCATCAAATTTTTTTTTTCATCAAATTTTTTTTTGTCATAAATTTTTTTTTGGTATCAATTTTTTTTTCCATCAAATTTTTATTTTTTCCTCAATTTTTTTTTTCATCAAATTTTTTTTTTTTCATATTTTTTTTTTTTTTCCTCAAATTTTTTTTGTCATCATTTTTTTTTATCAATTTTTTTTTTATCAAATTTTTTTTTTCATCAATTTTTTTTCATTAAATTTTTTTCTCATCAAATTTTTTTTTTTCATAAAATTTTTTTCTCATCAATTTTTATTTCATCAAAATTTTTTATACCCTACACCACACTGTGGTACAGGGTATAATGAGTTTGTGCTGATGTTTGTAACTACCCGAAATATTGGTCCTAGACCCACTTTTAAGTATACCGATCGACTTAGAATCACTTTTGGAGTCGATATAGCGGTGTCCGTCCGTCCGTCCGTCCGTCCGTCCGTCCGTCCGTCTGTCTGTCCATGTAAACGGTGTAAACACGATACAGGTCGCAATTCTCGATCAATTGACTTGAAATTTAAAACTTAAGCCTCTTTTGGCCCAAGGACGAAGCCTATTGAAATTGGAAAAAATCGGTCCATATTTAGACCTAGCCCCCATACAAAGGTCCTCTATAGTTTTGGCTCAAATGACTCTAATAGTCGCATTTTAATAGGTATCTTTTTAAAATTTGGCAGGAATTAATGTTTTATACACACAAATCACCATTCCGATTTTTAAAGAAATCGAACCAGTTCTTCTAGTAGCCCCCATACAAACCACCTTCCCGATTTTCACATAAATCTCTCAATTTTCATGAAAATAGAAAATATTTAATTAAAATTCTGTTTGTGTATGTTAAACGCGTACTTTAATAACCTTATCAAATCTAATTATCATCGGACCATTTTGGACTTAGGTCCCATGTGGAAATTTCGCCCGATATTCAGTTGAAGCGATTTATTGTCAACAAAAAGAAGCCTATTCCACTCAAATTTGATTAGTGATTGCTTTTTACCCTTATTAAAGATTTGACAAAATATAGATCTAATCAGTCCATGTTTGAACTTGGGACCCATGGTCCGGGAAACTCTGGTGTAGGGTATTATATGGTCGGTCTTGACCGACAATAATTTTCTTACTTGTTTTTTCATTAATTTTTGTTTTCATAATTTTTATTTTTTATAATTTTTTTTGCTTTTCCTTAAAATTTTTTTTATACCCTACACCACACTGTGGTACAGGGTATAATGAGTTTGTGCTGATGTTTGTAACTTCGCGAAATATTGGTCCTAGACCCACCTTTAAGTATACCGATCGACTCAGAATCACTTTTTAAGTCGATTTAGCGATGTCCGTCCGCCCGTCCGTCTGTCCGTCTGTCTGTCCATGTAAACGGTGTAAACACGATACAGGTCGCAATTTTTATTCAATTGACTTAAAATTTGAAACATAAGCCTCTCTTGGCCCAAGGATGAAGCCTATTGAAATTGGAAAATATCGGTCCATATTTAGACCTAGCCCCCATACAAAGGTGCTCTTTAGTTTTGGCTCAAATGACTCTAATAACCGTATTATAATAGGTATCCTTTTTAGGCACGTAAACGTGTTTTGTCTTCACAAATCACCATTTCGAATTTTTAAGAAATCGGACTAGTTCTTCTTGTAGCCCCCATACAAACCACCATCCCGATTTTCACACATAAATCCCTCAAATTTCATGAAAATATTAAATATTTAATTAAAATTTTGTCTGTGTATGTTAAACGCGTACTAAAATAACCTTATCAAATCTGATAATCAGACCAGTTTTGGACTTAGGCCCACTTGTGAAAATTTCGCCCGATATTCAGTTAAAGCGGTTTATTGTCAACAAATAGAAACCTATTTCACTCAAATTTGATTTGTGAGTGTTTTTTTACACTTATTAAAGATTTGACAACATATACTTAGATCTAGTCGGTCCACTAAAAAGAACATAAGTATAACGAAATTTGGCAGGTAAACGTGTTTTGTCGTCACAAATGATCACTCCGAATTTTAAATTCACTCAAATTTGATTTGTGAGTGTTTTTTACACTTTTTAAAGATTTGACAAAATATATATCTAATCGGTCCATAGGACCCATTTTCCGGGGCCCATTTTCCGGGAAACTCTGGTGTAGGGTATTATATGGTCGGCCTTGATCGACTATAATTTTCTTACTTGTTTTTCATTAATTTTTTTTTCATCAAAATTATTTTTTCATAAATTTTTTTTTATTATATTTTTTTTCATCAAATTTTTTTATCAAATTTTTTATTATCAATTTTTTTCTCAACAAAAAAATTTTTTTTTTCATATTTTTTTTTCATCAATTTTTTTTTACATCAAAAAATTTTTCTTTTCATCAAAAAAATTCATCAAAAACAATTTTTCATCAAAATTTTTTTTCACCAAAAATTTTGGGTTCATTAAATTTTTTTTAACATAATTTTGTTTTTCGTGAAAAAAAATCTTTTTTTTTTACCAAAACTACTTTTTCACCAAGTCTAAGCTTTTCGCATAAAAATTTTCCATTTGTTTATTAAATGTACATAAAACAAGTGAGAGTGTTATATTCTTCGGTGCCGAATCTTTTATACTCTCCAAAATGTAAAGACACATTTTTGCACTTATTTTTGCACTCACTTACGAAATGTACAGCTCTTTTGGTTTTTGAATGGGTTTCTCGACTGATATTTCAATACGTTTTGCATGGAATAGCAAAGTAATATAACATTATTTTTTCTAAAAAAATTAGCTTTGGCAAGTACTCCCAAATCTTCCGCAAAACATTATCATGATTTAATGTTTTGGGCAGAAGTTCAAAATTCGCAGGCATTTTTTTTATTTCTTTAAAATTTGACAATTGCTGGTTTTTATTAAATGTTTTAGATAAAAATAAAGCTCAACTTTTTTTTTTTAATAAAATAAAAAACATTTTTGGTGTTTAGATTGCTTATTTTAAATCAGTAGATTTTTCTGCTAAAATCAGTAGATTTTTCTGCTAAAATCAGTAGATTTTTCTGTTAAAATCAGTAAATTTTTCTGCTAAAATCAGTAGATTTTTCTGCTTAAAAGCAGCAAGGTTTTCTACTTTCTCCACAGATTTTTCTGCTGATGACTGCTTAAATTTGCAGATTTCTCATAGGGCTCAAAATGGATGTATTTTTAGCAGATTTTTCTGCTGATTAGAAAAATGTTTTATTTTGAGTGTGTGGTTATGCACATCATCCTTATTGCGACATTAATATCAATTTATTATATTTTTCTAATATTGATGCTTAATTGGTACAAATATTAGATAAAAATTCCTGGGAAATTCAGTACTAGATATTAATTCGAATTCAATATTATATTGATTTTGAGAAACAAATGATTTTTTTTTCATTATAATACTACTATTTAATTTTATTGAAAATTAATTTATACATAGAACAAAAGAATATAACATTTTTTAAATAGACACACATATGTATATGTACAAATATCAAAGAATTATTTCTAATCGTACACTAAAAAAAAAAAAAACTTGTAAAATTACAGGAAAAATTTGTAACTTTTTTTTTTTGCTACCTCCTATTTGACCAAAATTCCTAGTAATTTTACAAGCTTTTTACCAATAAAATTGTAAATTTACAGTTTTTTTTGCGCAATTAATATTACAAGGAATTATCGTGAATTTACTAGATTTTTTTTTGCAAAATTAGCTGGACATTTGTAAAATTACATAAAAAATTTTAAAGTTACAAAAAAAAAAAAAAGAAATTTCGATCCAAATTTGTTTGATAAAAAACAAGGAAAACTGTCAAATATTTGTAAAATGGGAGACTTTTCCTAGTAGTTTGACAAAGTTTTTTTCAGTGTTGGCTACCGTTACCCTTTCAATACCGTTACCGATTAAAAACCCTTTAATTTTCCGTTACCAATACCGAAATAAAAAAATTTCAATACCGTTACCGATAAGAAACCTTTACCTTTATTGGGCTTTTTACCGGTATTATGTCGGTTTTATTTCGGTTTTCATAAAATACGGATAAATGCAGATTTTCCTGCTGATTGGACAGACACATTTAATAAACATGTTAAAAAATATTTGTTCAATTACAATATTGCGTGAAAATTTTAATTAAATTATGATTTAATTAATAGTATTAAATACTGAATTCAATTTTACTCACGTGATTGTGAGTGAGTGTGAGTGATGGACAAAATTGCGTGAGTGAGTGTGTGTGAGTCGATTTTTTTGCGTGAGTTTGCGTGATTTATTTTCTCTTTATATTTCCTTCCGTATCAAAACAGCAACAAAAATTTGTAAAATTTGGGTTAACTTAAGATTTCGTCGCTAAAAAATCAAAAAAAAAAAAATGCTAAATTTCGCCAAACTTTAAATTTTGCTGAACATTTTAAAATATTTTGTGAAATTGTAGTTTTTGATTTTTTTTGTTTTAATAAATGTTTCGTGAGTGTGAGTCAACGTGAGTGTGAGTGAAGCTTGCGTGAGTGCACGTGAGTGTGAGTTATATGAAATTTTTTCACGTGATTGCGAGTGAGTGTGAGTATAAAAAATATGCTAGTGAGTGAGTGTGCGTGATTTAAAAATTCCTATCGTGAGCGTGAGTGAGTGTGAGTCAAAAATCACTAACGCGCCCATCTCTAGTATTAAATACTATACTATATAATTATGTGTTAAAAATGCACTAACAAGGAAGGTCTTTAACAGGGCACCGATTGTCCTGAAACTTTAATAGGGGAATGAGGGGGGGGGGGAAATTAGCGTTACCTGTTTTTTTAGCTGCCCAATCTCAAATTTAAAAAAGGGTTGCCACCTTATGAAAAAATAAGAGCTTTCTGGAAAATCCGTATAAAATCCGAACTAGCAGGAATTTCGCCAAACGAAAAAAAATACGGGTCAGCTTAATTTTGATAGAGATTATTATATATGATTTTGGCGGTCGTACGTATATACATCTCCATATAAACTACCCCAACGATTACGCATTTTTGACAATAACAAACTTAACGAAGCCGAATTAGAATACGACCGACAAACCATTGGATAGGCCTTCAAAAAATATTTCGGCCTGTATAAAACGTTCATATAGTTTCTTTTGAAAAAATGGGAAAAATCCTCAAAAAACGACAAAAAATCGGTAACGGTTTATCGTTACCGAAATAATCGAAAATACCGTTACCTTTGCCGTTACCGATATAAAAAATATGTAACACCACACTCAAAAAAAAAAAAAACTGTAAAGTTAGCAAAAAATTTAGTTAAATTTAACTAAAAAAGCACCTGATTTTGGGCCTACTAAATTTTTAGTTAATTTAACTAAAAATATTTAGCTAACTTTTCGTAGAATGAATGTAGCAAAAAAAACCGTAACTTTAACTAAAAATTTAGCTGAAATTTCATAACGTTTTTATGTACATATATTAACAAAAAAATTAGTTGAATTCAGCTAAACTTTTTGTTACTTTTCGTAAACTAAAATTTACAAAATATTTTGTAAAAAATTGTAAGTTTATTTTTTCTGTTTTTTCATCAGCTTAAGTAGAACTTATGAGATTTGCATAGGAGGCTACACAAGAAATTTCACTTAACAAATTTGTTACGAAAAATCAGTAAATTAATTAGTAAAAATTCGTAAACTCAGTTTTTAAGTCAACAAAAAAAATTAATTAAAAATTTGTTTAAAACTAGTATTTTCGTAAATTGAACTTAACTAAAAAAAGTAGTTAAAACGCTGATTTTAACTAAAAATTTGCTAAAAAGCCAGTAAACTTGAGTTAACAAAAAAAAATTTGTTAACTTTACATTTTTATTTTTTTGAGTGCAATACCGTTACCGATACCGTTATTCGTTTCGGTTGCCAACCCTGTTTTTTTTTGTGTGTAAGAATTTGAGAATTTTCTACACTCGAATGCACTTAAAAAATTGCAAATTACTTGAACAAAATTTTTCAATTTTTTTTTTCGTTTTGAATTTTATTTAAAATAATTTTAGAAAAGGAAAAATGTTAACAATTTTTGAAAAATTTTCCAAGTCCCGAAAAAAGTCCCGGACAATTATTATTTTTTAAGTTTTGGAGTTAAAAAATCATTAAAAAAGGTTTAAGAAAAATGAGTTAAAAAAATTTTTATCTAATATCAGATTTATAAAGTTCGGGAAAAGAAAAACCCTAGTCTTGACCAAATTAATTTTCTTACTTGTTTTGGGCAGACATTTAATTTTTTGAAACTGTTTAATTTTTCCACCTTTGTACAACATTATAACTATAACAAATGTAAAGTCAAAAACAAGTAAGAAAATTATATTATACCCTACACCAATGCTTTCCGGAAAATGGGTCCCAAGTCCAAACATTGACCGTTTGGATCTATCTTTCGTTAGATCTTTAGTGTGGAAAACACGCACAAACCTATTCTAATTGTAAGTATAAATGCAGTTTTTTGCCAATAGACCGATTTAACAGAACATCATTCGAAATTTTTATATGGGGACTAACAATAAGTCCATAAATGGGTTGATTCAGAAGCTAATTTTCGCATTTTAAGATAGATTTTAAGTCGACCAATTAATGTCCGTCTGATTGTAGATTGATAGAAAAATCCGCACTGTCTATTTAAATCACCCAAAAACCAAAATTATCATTAAAATAAAAATTCTTAAACATTCATATTGTATACTTTAATTTAACTTTAATATGAACAAGATTTGTCTTTTGATGGCTGACACAACGCATATGGTAAGAAAAACACAACACTTAACAAAGCTTTTTTTTATTAGAATAATTTGGCGCTTAAATCTCTTGAGATTTGCTTCCTTCTTTTTTATCTATAAACGAGTACTTGAAGTTTTTATCATTTGTAGGGCTTTTGTTATACTCTCGTATATATGTATTGTGGTAGTGCATGTACGTATGTAGTTTCTAGTACATGTGATAAAAATAAAAATAATAATAAAAGATACAATAATACAAAAAATGTACTACAGCCAATAATGTATTAAGCTGGTATGTAATTTGCCTTTTTAGTACATTTAGAATAAATGCCTTGTCGAAAAATCTGTTTCAAAACTTTCAGTTTAAATAAGCAAAATTTTAGGAAATTAAAAAAAACTGTTTGTCATTACAAACATATTTCTGCAGTTTTACTGATCCTGTTTGCTAAATTTAGAAAATATTTTTGTGCAAGTTTTACCAGATTATTTTGTAATTTTACAGAAATTGTTTGCTGTAATTTTTTTTGGAACATTTTCTACTTATGTTATTTTTAAGCGTTAATTTATTTTTCGATTTCTGTGAAATTTTAACGATTAAGACTAAAAATTGTCAAAATGAAAAAAAAACAAGTAGAAAAGTTAAATTCGACTTTGCCGAATCTATGAATACCCTCCACAATGCCATTTTTAAAGGATAGTACATTTTTAACGTGAAGAAAATTAACAATTTTGATTAGAAATATTTTATTTTAAGTAAAAAACTCTTTTTTTTTGTCATTTAAAAAAAGAAAAATAAAAATTTTTTTTTGAGTGTAAAAATTTTTTCGAGTGTAATGTTTTTTTACTGTAAAAATATTTTTGAGTGAAGGCACGTACGTATGTACACAAAATATTGATATTTTTGTAAAAAAAATAAATTTTTTTTGAGTGTAAATTTTTTTTTGAGTGTAAAATTTTTTTCAAGTGTAAAATTTTTTTCGAGTGTAATTTTTAAGTTACCAATGCTTTTAAAACTAAACAAGTTTAAAAAGCATTGTTTTTAAACTAAACTAGTTTGAAAAGCATTGTTAAATTACCACCAATGCTTTTTAAACTTGTTTACCACGTGGCAATTAAGATGAACCCAATCTGAAATTAGTGGTTTTGCTTATAACTTTTAAACCACTGGACCGATTGAGCTGACATTTAATACCAAACAGACCTGAGGAACGGCAAAGATACATGCCACGTTTCAGCAGTCTCATTATTGTCTTTCGAAAGTTATCGTGTTTTTTATCTCGTAAATTTGCGAAAAACTCTTGCCGAAATTTACTCTTTTGCTCATAACTTTTGAACCACTGGACCGATTTGGCTGGATTGCAATACCAACTTGACCAGGTAAATGACCAACATATATGACAAACTTCTGTAGCCTCTGTAAAGTCTTTCAAAAGTTAGCGTGTTTTCTACGGACGGACAGACAGACAGACAGACGGACGGACGGAGTTCGCTAGATCGACTTAAAATCGATCGAAGATCATGAATATATATACTTTATGGGGTCCTAGACCAATATTTCGATGTGTTACAAACGGAATGACAAACTTATATATACCCTCTATAACTAGAGTGGAGGGTATAAAATTCAGCAGATTATTAAGCTAACTTTACAAAAATATTCAGGGTATTCACATCAGAAAAAGTTGCAGTGCAATATTGCACCTTTTTTTTAAATATTTGCTGTGTTTAATTGGTTTGAAATTATTATAGGCGTTAAGTGTTTGTATTAACACATAATGCGTGCTATTCAACAAAAATTTACCCAATTTATAATAGTAAGTTTACATGCGTTTTTTAGAGTGTATGTATTCTAAAAATGCCTGCGAATTTTGTACTCTTGCCCAAAACTTTAAATCATGATAATGTTTTGCGGAAGATTTGGGTGTACTTGCTAAAGCAAAGTTTTTTTTTAGAAAAAATAATGTTATATTACTTTGCTTTCCATGCAAAACAAATTGAAATATCAGTCGAGGACCCCATTAAAAAACCAAAAGAGTTGTACATTTCGTAAGTGAGTGCAAAAATAAGTGCAAAAAAGTGTTTTTACATTTTGGAGAGTATAAAAGATTCGGCACCGAAGAATATAACACTCTCACTTGTTTTATGTACATTTGATAAACAAATTGAAAATTTTTATGCGAAAAGCTTAGACTTGGTGAAAAAGTAGTTTCGGTAAAAAAAATATTTTTTTTTTTACGAAAAACAAAATTATGTTAAAAAAAATTTAATGAACCCAAAATTTTTGATGAATTTTTTTGATGAAAAGAAAAATTTTTGGAAGTAATAAAAAATTGATGAAAAATAAATATGAAAAAAAATTTTTTGGTGAGAAAAAAATTGATAATAAAAAATTTGATAAAAAAATTTGATGAAAAAAATTGATAAAAAAAAAAATAGATGAGAAAAATAAATTTGATGAACAAAAATTTTGATGAAAAAAAATCTGATGAAAAAAAATAGATAAAAAAAATTTGATAAAAAAAAATTGGAAAAAATGGAAAAAAAGTTTGATGAAAAAAAAAAATTGATGAAAAAAAAAAAAATGATGAAACAAACATTTGATGCAAAAAAATTGATGAAAAGCAAAAAAAAATTTGATGAAAAAAAAAAAATGATGAAACAAAAAAAAAGAGGGAAAAAAAATTTGATGAAAAAAAAAATTTATGAAAAAAAAAAAAAAAAATTTATGAACAAAAAATTTTCTTTTTGTTGAAAAATAATTATGTTTCCTTTTATTCACCAGCAGGTGAAAAACGGGGTTATTCACCACGAGGTGAATTATTATCCAAGTTACAAACCCAAGTTATTAAAATTTTTGGTTTTAAGAAAATGAAAATAGTAATTCTTGTTTTCTTTTTGTTAATTGTTAGCTTATATAGTCAAACTGAGGTGGCGTCCTGCAGCTTTTTTTAAAATTAGACACCAGCTTAAAAACATTATCATGTTAAAAAAAATCAAGTCAATAAAGTCGATAAAAGTCGAAAGCAAAAGTTGACTTTTCGACTTTTTAAAAACAAAAAAGTCGATTTTGACTTTTCGACTTTTTCATACAAAAAGTCGATTAATCGACTTTTCGACTATAGAACCCTCATAGTTCTATCTACATTTTATCAAATACCCTATTAAAAAATAAATCAAATTTTTTGTCCAAAACAGAAAATACCTAAAAGCATGTGCCATAACACCTTTAGTGCTTTGCATGTAAAAACAGGAGGATAAAAACTCTAAGATTTAAGTAAAAAAAATAGGATTTAAGTACGTTACTAGACAAAATTTAAATACGTATGTATGAAAGTACTACTATCTTTACTAAAAAGCCATATAAAATTAGATAAAATAAGTACAAGTATTTTATTGTGAATAAACCATACACAAAGTCAAGATAGCAGGGCTGCCAAGTAGTCGTGTTGTTAATTTTTAACCTTTTAAAAGGGACCAATGCTTTTCTATGATTTATTATGACTGGAGAGGGGGGATTTAGGTTAGGTTAGGTTAGGTTGTAAGTGGCTGCTGACGTTTTACGTCAACACACGTAGACTCTGAGGTCCATTGTGATACCACGGGATCGTAATAGGTTTCCCTACTAGTCCCTGTCGTTAAACCAGTTTGAGCTTCTTATGAAACTCCTTAGATGTTGAATTTTGACATCCGACAAATCTGAAAGATCGTACAGCTCCCTAGATCCCAGTGAAGCAAGTCGCTGACCAGAAAGTGCCGGGCAATGGCAAATAAAGTGTTCGATAGTTTCCAACTCCTCTTCATCCATGCAACTTCGGCAAAAGTCATTCGACGGCACATTTAACCGCTCTGCGTGCTTCCCTATAAGACAGTGTCCGGTAATTATAGAAACCACCGTTGAAATCTCTCCTCTTGGAAGCGATATCAGCTCACTTGTGCGCCCCTGATTAAGAGAAGGCCAAATCAGTCGTGTTGTCTCACACGTCCATCCATTTGCCCATCTTTGATTAGTCTCCGTCGCAGAACAAAGCCGTAGGTTTTGCTTGCAAGTTTCTAGAGGCGTACCAACACATTCCAATTCTGTTGGAACCTGTAAGGTAGTTCCTAGTCTTGCAAGCTCATCGGCTTTGCAATTCCCTGGAATGTCTCTGTGCCCTGGGACCCATATGAGTCGTATGTTAAACTGCTTGGCCATCTCATTTAAAGACGTGCGGCAGTTAAGGGCAGATCTTGTTTTCAGAAACATTGAATCCAGGGACTTGACCGCGGCTTGACTGTCAGTATAGATGTTGACTGCGGTTGTAGACAAGACATTGCAGCTCAACCAGTCAGCCACTTCTTTTATTGCCAGCATCTCTGCCTGGTAAACACTGCAATGATCTGGCAATCTACGAGCCAGGCTCAACCCAAGCTCTTCCGAATAGACTCCAAAGCCCACTTGTTCGTGCAGCCTCGATCCATCTGTGTAAAAATTTATGGTAGCTCCACTACCCGGAGTATCCCCCATCCAAGACTCCCTGGATGGTATCATAGTGGTAAAGTGGCGCTCAAAGAGGCTCAAAGAGGGAGCACAGTCCACATTTTGTGGTATTGTTATCTTTTTCAAGATTGCGCTATGGCCACAATCACTGCTCCTCCATTGCAGCGTGCTATTAAGTCGAATTGCCGACGCAGCCGCATACTGCCTACCCAATATGTCCAAGGGTATCAGGTGAAGGAGGATTTCTAATGCAGCCGTAGGTGTAGTACGAAGAGCACCAGTGATGCACATTGACGCCATTCTCTGTACCTTCGTGATAAAGACAAAGTTCGCTTTTGTTTCCAAAGCAGGCCACCAGACAATGATTCCATACAGCAAAATTGGACGCACCACTGCTGTATAGATCCAATGAACGACTTGAGGGCTAAAACCCCATCGTTTTCCAATGGCCCTTTTACAGGAATACAAAGCAATCGTTGCTTTTCTCACCCGTTCCTCAATATTACGCCTGAAATTCAGCTTCCTATCTAGAAATACTCCAAGATACTTGGCTCCATCTGAGAAGGTGATTTCAGTACCGTCCAGAGAAATAGGATCAAAAGCAGGAATCTTATTTTTCCTTGTAAACAAAACAAGCTCTGTTTTACTAGGATTAACTCCTAGGCCACAGTCTCTTGCCCATTTAGACAGATCTTTCAGAGAACCCTGAAGAATGTCCCGCAATGTTGGCAGATGCTTCCCCTTTACCGCTATCGCGACATCGTCAGCATATGCGATAACATGACAACCACGTGCTTCTAGAGATAGTAGCATTGAATTCAGTGCCAGGTTCCAAAGAAGCGGCGAAAGAACACCTCCTTGTGGTGTGCCCCTATTGACAAATCGAGATATGACGGACGCTCCCAATTCAGACGTTATGCGTCTATTGGCAAGTAGGTTTTCCACCATTAAAACGATTTCACGCTTTACTCCCAGACCAGACAATGCCAATATTATCGATTCTGGAATGACATTATTAAAAGCCCCCTCAATATCAAGAAAGGCCACCATAGTGTACTCCTTTACCGAAAGCGATCTCTCGATGGTACCAACGAGCTCATGAAGAGCTGTTTCCGTTGATCGTCCCTTGCTGTATGCATGTTGCTTTGTCGAAAGCAACCTCGGGTCAATCACTCTACGCAAATATGAGTCTATCATTCGTTCCATTGTCTTTAACAAAAAAGAAGACAGACTAATTGGTCTGAAATCCTTCGGAGCTGTGTGGGAACTTTTCCCAGCCTTCGGGATAAATACGACTCTGGTATCCCTCCATTTTAAAGGAATATACGACCAGTTGATGCATGCTGTGTATAGATTATACAGAAACGGGGCTATATAGTCCAACACTTGCTGCAACTCAGCCGGGATTATACCATCAGGTCCCGGAGATTTATAGGGCCTGAAGCTTTTTATCGCCCAGATTAATGTTGGCATATTTATTATTTCCGAAGCAATTTCAGATGCTTGGGCGTCAGAACGTTCCAAAGCTTGAAACGGCGTCATGGAATTGCCCGGAAAATGCGTGTTTAAAAGGAGATCCAGCGACTCTCCACTGGAGGAAGACCACACCCCATTAGGATCTTTCAGGTATCCTAGGGTGCAAGGAGAAGAAGCCAGAACCTTGCGCAGCCTGGATGCCTCAGAAACGTCTTCTATGTTTCCACAGAAGTTTTTCCAAGAATCACATTTGGCATTTCTGATCATCTTTTTATAACTCTTAAGTTGCAGCCTGTATGCAGACCAGTCCTCGTCCGCTCTTGAAAATTTAGCCTTATTAAAGAGCTTTCTGCAGGAATCTCTGCTCGTCTGCAACTCATTTGACCACCAAGGTGGCTTTTTTTTCCCTCTAGGCTTTGCAGAAGGGCAAGACGCATCCAGGCACCTATTACAAACATTTGTTATATGGTCAACCAGACAGTCAATTTCCGCTAAACTATGCGGTTCAGATAGGGGTACTTCATCCAAAAGCAAAGAAAAAGTCTCCCTATATTTCACCCAGTTTGTTCTTCTCAGATTTCTAGAGACTGTCTCAACCGGGGCACGCTCCCTGAGTAAAAACTCAATGTACCGATGATCTGAGAAAGAATGCTCTTCCAAAACTCTCCAGTCATCAATTCTATCAGACAATGTATCTGATACAAGTGTTACGTCAAGAACCTCTTGCCGCGTACTTGTAACGAAAGTTGGTTCACTACCCTTGTTACAAATATACAGGTTAGTGCTTAACAAAAACTCCAAAAGTGATTCGCCTCTATCATTTGTGTCTGTACTACCCCATATCGAATGATGTGCATTAGCATCACAGCACACTAGTAACTGGTGTCCCCTAGATTCAGACTCCCGAATCAGACCGCCAACCTTCTCCGGGGGTATTGGCCCCGGATTAGGAAAATACGCAGAGGCGAGCCAAATAGATTTCCCATGAAGCTCTAAGCTAGCCGCTGTAACATCCATATCACTAAAAGTTGATAAAAAGAATATATTTAAGCCATTTTTCGCCAAGATGCAGGCTCTTGGTGAGCCCTCACCTTTGGCAACCATCAACTTAAACCCAGGGGTCTTCAATCCGCAAACCCTGCCACCCCGCACCCAGGGCTCTTGGATAAAAACCAAGTCAACTGCTCCTGTCGTCAGGCGCAGCAATAGTGCAGCTGAGGCTGCCTTACAGTGATGGAGGTTTATTTGTAGGAACCGCAACATCTTGCTTTTTTTCCACCATCCTTTCCACCACCGTGTTATTGGCTTCATCCTCCGTGTTATCATAGAGGTCGCATTCGTCCCCAGATTCGGTTTCGAATAAGCCAGATATGTGTCCCATCTGTTCTGAATCGGAGGCAACAGAACTCTCCGAATTCCTCACTGCATGGGCCTCGTCCTGAATGTCACCCATAGTGGCATCAGCTTTATCCTCCGTGCCATCACAGAGGTCGCATTCGTTGCCAGATTCGGTTTCGAAAATGCCAGATGCATCTCCCATCAGCCTAGAATCGGTCAGCTGAATATCAACCTTTTCCAGATTCTCCTCCCCAGCCGACTCTGCCACTGGCTTGTCTGCTTCCAAAATAGGCTTCTGGTCGCCCTTGTAGACATTGACTCTTATATGAAAAAAGCCAAATCTAATAATGCCGTCAGTCCTGGCTAAAAGCGGAAGCGATTCCTCATTAACCAAGACCACTGCTTGACGACGAGCGCCCTCCATCTCACCCAATCTGGCAATTTGCCAATTCTGAGTTGGAAGGTCAGGATTGCAGACTTTTATCATCTTTAGAATCACCGCAGTGTCACTTGTAGCCATTGGGATCCATGCATGAGCTCTGGGTTGCGAGGGGATATCATGTTTTTCCACAACGTCCAGTCTGGCTCCAGGCCATAACTCTCCCACTTGGCTAATGGCAACCTTAAACACGGCTGCGGATCTTTCGTTTCCAAAAGCAACGAGTTTTACTCGCCCCTGATACCAACCTGCGTTGACAGTAGTAGGGAGAAAATCAGGCATACTCTCAAGAAGCCTATAGTAGATTTCATTTAGTTTAGTTTCAACTAAACTCCACTTGTCCCTTGGAATACTACAATTCCCATTTTGCCTGTTTATCACAGCCCTAACGAAGTTACCTTTCACCACTTCACTAAAAGACTGAGTCCAGACGTTGCCGGTCACCTTAGATCTTTTAGGTAAAGGTTTCTCGTCGGGCGAGCGCAACCTTTTACCAGACTTCGATGACGAGGCCGAAACAGCGCTCTGTTTGTCAGATGCGCGCATTGCCGAAAGTTTGTCCTGTTCTTCAATGACTCCTTTCGCCCATGATAGCGACGCCTTCTCACGTTCGGAGAGCTTCGTTCCATCGAGTTGGCTTAGTCTGTTAATTATTTTCAAACAAAGCCTTCTCTGGTTGTGCCTGACCTTTGATGGCTTAAGTTTCTTTTTCTTTTTACCACCAATATTAGGCTGAGCACCCCTACCAGAATCAAGGCCGGACTTCAAGGTCGCAACCCTAAGACCAGTGCTAGGACCAGCACCAGTCGGTGAGGCAGAGCCTCGAACTAAATCGGTATCATTTGTGTCCATATTTTCATTTTCCTTGATGTGGTAATGAAAATATCACAAAAATACCTATTACGAACAAACCTATTACGAACAATTTTAGTAATTCAATTTATAGCACGGAGTTAAAATAAAACACGTCCACACTCGTCAACAGTTGAACGATTACCAACCAGCAAACTAATTTCGAAAAAAGAAATGTGGAACAAAACTAGTGATGAAAGAAAACCTAATTTTTACTGTAAGAAATTCTTATGTTAAAGAAGCTTAAAAACTTTTTTTGAGGAACAATGTATAAACTTATAGTTTTTATTTTTTAACTAAACTGCAATACAGTCTAAGAGTTTTACAATAAGAACTAAACTGCAATTGAATCTACACTCAAAATAATTACTCTGTTAAAAACTCTGTAAAATGACTGTAATCTCAATTCGACAGACATTTGACAAAGTTATCTGTCGAAATACAGATTTTAAGAATATACTTTGTATTTTCTTGTAACCGAAAAACAAAATTTAATCTGTAATTTTACTTTTTACTTTGTAATCTCTATTTTACAGATAATAAACAGAGTTTTTTGTTAAAATACAGATTTTATACATTTTCTCGTAACCAAAATACTAAATTTCAACTGTAATTTTACTTATTGCTCTGTAATACAGTTTTTAAATAAAAAACTCTTCAAAAAACTTTCAACCGCTCTTTAAAAAGCGTCTTAAATTACAATAAAACCTGGTAAATTTTACTAGGATGTCGGGTTAAATTGGAGGTACTCGTAAAATACATCGTAATTTTCACAAAAATAAAAAGAAGTAAATTTACAATTTTGAAGCATTAAAGCTGGCAAATTTACTCGGTGGCATTTTGCAATTGTCAACACTACTTGAACAATAAGGAAAAAGAAATTGATCAGAAATCAAATAGTAAATAAAATAGTAAAATTCTGGTCGCTTTTATCAATATTCTACAGATAATTCTGTAAATTTACAGGTTTTTTTTATCGAAATCATTTTACTGAGTTTTCTTCGTAAAATAACAGAAAATCTTGCTGGTTGGAAATCTATGGTATTTTCTGCTGGCTCAGCAGAGTATCTCTATAATTTAACAGAGTGATTATTTTGAGTGTAAGAGCATTACAATAAAAGAACAAGTAAAAATGTTATATTTGGTATTGTCGAACATATTGATAAACTGGAAAAAATAACTATGCTGAAATTAATTTCACACTGTAATTAATGCAAGTAAATACATTTCTTGAATTTATTTGAATTTAACTTTACCTATATAAGGAAGTTTTACTTAAAATAACGAAAATAAACTTGAAAAAAATACATACAAATACTTAAAAAAGCACCAGAGTTTTTCTTAAATTTTTTTTCTTAAATAAAGTTAAATGATCTTAAAATTTCTGAAAAATTTATAGCATTTAAGTAGAAAAGCATTTATCAAAGATATTTTTTTTTACTTATAATAAAAAAATTTAAATTGCATGGAAAATAAAAAAAAAATGTGTACGAAACTTACATAAAAACAGTATAGGAAATTTTTACTTATTTAAAAAAATAATTTTTCTTTGGATAAAAACAATTAATTTTACATTAAATTTTACAGTTAAATTTTATTTACTTTTTAAGGTATATTTAAGTAAATGCTTTCACTCAGAAAAAAATGAACTAAAAAATGGGAAAACTTACTAAATTCCAGGAAAATTGATAATGATTTATCTTCATTGCCACGTTTTCCTTCTTTTAAGTTCATTATTTTTAAGAAAAATAATAAGGAAAACATTTTTTTTTATATTATGCAAACTTGAACTAAAAAATGGGAAAAGTTTTATTTCAATTTAGTTCGAAGACATTTGAGGACCCGATATGTTCAGACCCCGATGAGCTTTGATCCAAAATTTTTGTACGTTTCGTTCTACCATGCTTAGTTTTTGAGATACGTAAATTTAGGGGTCCTCTGGGGTCTTGAGAATTTAAAAAACTCGATAACTTTAAAACTATTACTCAGAGAGTATTTGACGGTCTTGTTATACGTAATAAGAGCTACAAAAATGCTTTTGAACTTTTTGTTGTGTTGGCAATATTTACCAAGATATGAGCATTTAAAAATTTTCAGGAATGCCAACTTCTTAAATCCAAAGTTAGGACCCATTGTCCTACACAGATGTGAAGATGGAGATTCAAACAACCAAAAATAGCCACCATTTTGCATTATCTGGCATACTTTTCGAGATATCGCCATTTTAAGTTTTTTGAAAATAAACCCCGAAAATTTCACTAAAATGGTCGAAAAAACTTCCTCAAATCTAAGAAGATGAACAAATTGGTATAAAATTACGTCTTAAAACTAAGGAAGAGGAATATGTCTTAAAAATAAAAATTTTTTTCATATATTTAGGGAAAATCTCTTTGGCGGTAAGAATTTCATCCATGTATTCGGGAATTTCATTTAAGGAAAATGGTGGACTATTTAACAAAACATGAATTTTTTTCCTAACAGTTAAGAAAATTTCCCAGCTTTCAGTTAAATTTAACTAAATTGTGGGAAAATTTATAAACTACTGTGAAGAACATTTTTTGAGTGTTAATATTTTTTTAAGAAAAAAATTTACTTGGAATAAGATATAATGTCCTTGGCGCCCTATCAGGCCCGACTTTTCTTAAACCCGTTTTTCACCAGCTGCTGAATAAAAAGTAACATAATTATTTTTCAACAAAAAAATTTTTTTTTTCATCAATTTTTTTTTCCATCAATTTGTTTTTTTTTCATCAATTTTTTTTTCCATCAAATTTTTGTTTTCATCAAAACTTTTTTTTCATAAATTTTTTTTTGATCATATTTTTTTTATCAATTTTTTTGCATCAAATTTTTTTTATCAAATTTGTTATTATTATTTCCATGCAAATGCATGTTTTTTGTCGATAGTCTAAAAACGATATCGACCAATTATCTTTCCGAATCAAGAAATTTGCATTAAAATGGCATCGATTTGTTTTTGCATATTTTTGAATATTTTGGTGAAAATGCATATTTTTGCATATTTTGGTTTTAAATGCATATTTTGTGCATATTTCTAACTCTTAAGTGCATATTTTTGCATATTTTGGCATAAACTAGCAAAAACACAAATTGAGATTTATTTTTCCAAAAACTATTTAAAATTTTCAAAATTTATTTTAAAAATAAGAAAAAATATTTTTTTTTCTTTTAAATTTTTTTTTATAGATTTTCTTAATTTCTAAAAAAATCTTGCTTATATAAAGTTTTAAAAGTAACTACTTAAACACGGCGCTATTTATTGCTTTTTAAGAAGTTTTTCCTATGAAAATATGATTTCTATTGTACACATTTTATTTTTTAGTGCATATTTTAAGGTTTTTTAGTGCATATTTTGAATTTTTTTGCGCATATTTTAAGCGCATATTTTCGATTTTTTAGTGCATGAAAATCTCATCCCTAGTTATTATCAATTTTTTTCTCACCACAAAATTTTTTTTTCATATTTTTTTTCATCAATTTTTTTTTTACATCAAAAAATTTTACTTTTCATCAAAAAAATTCATCAAAAACTTTTTTCATCAAAATTTTTTTTCACCAAAAATTTAGGGTTTATTAATTTTTTTTAACATAATTTTGTTTTTCGTGAAAAAGAAAATATTTTTATATTTTATATTTTTAACCAAAACTACTTTATCACCAACAAGGGTAGTATCTCAACCCTTATGAACCGATATGCCTGAAACTTAAAATATATATAAAAGAGACGATTTTAAGGTTGGGGTGTCTAGTCTTATCGGCCATATCAGTGTTTAAAAATTTCGTTGTCCCCTTATGAAACAATGTGGACCTTCAGGAAAATTTCGATAACTCCCGAACTAACAGGAATATCGTTTAGAGCAAAAATACGTATCGACTTAAATTTAATAAAGATTATTTCGTATTCATATGGATATCGTAGGTCTATGTCTTTATATAAATACCCCCCAAAATTTACACATTTTCATGGAAAAAGTATTTAAAGAAGCCGAATTTTTACAAAGTTATGCTACCATTAGATAAAAATTAAAAAAACCTTTCTGCTCATATGTAAACATCATATAGTTTCTTAGAATGAAATAGCTGATTTTTTCGCCGTTTTTTTACCCATGTTTTGAACCCCAACCTTAGAATTGTCTCTTTTATATACTACTATATTTTAAGTTTCATGCAAATCGGTGCATAAGGGTTGAGATACTTCCCTTGCAAGTCTAAGCTTTTCGAATAAAAATTTTTCATTTGTTTATCAAGTGTACATAAAACAAGTAAGAGTGTTATATTCTTAGGTGCCGAATCTTTTATACTCTCCAAAATGTAAAAACACTTTTTTGCACTTATTTTTGTACTCACTTACGAAATGTGCAGCTCTTTTGGTTTTTTAATGGGGTCCTCGACTGATATTTGAATTCGTTTTGCATGGAATAGCAAAGTAATATAACATTATTTTTTCTAAAAAAACTTTGCTTTGGCAAGTATACCCAAATCTTCCGCAAAACTTTATCATAATTTAATGTTTTGGGCAAGAGTACAAAATTCGCAGGCATTTTTTTAGTTAAGCGCTAGGTTTTTTTTTTGCACGCATTTAGGTCTAAAAAAATGGAAGAACCAAATACGCAATTTTCTTAGTTTCATATTGGGCTATCAATAAAATATATTCAGAAATTCATGGGACACATGTTTTTCTGTAGCGGGCCAGTTGGTGTGAAATACCTCATATGCACTATATATAAAATTATATATATGTGCACGATAATGCCATCACCAATCCCATTTTCACCAAATTAAATTTCGGCACACAGGGTGAAAAAATAAATATTTTTACATTTTTCTCAGCTTTCACCATTTAACGAAAATAATTATAACCTAAAATAATTCCATGGTAACCCTGTGTTATTAGTACAAATAACCAAAACTCCCTCATCTTATTATGCCGTTTTTTGTAAGCAGTGTCTATTTTTTTTTTTATTTTCGTATAGCCCATTACTATCTGCTCATGTTTAAACGAATAGATATTTCAAATTGTATTTATACAATTCCTTGGCGTAACTTGATGTGTTAGTAGCGCGTGTAATTTAATATATGCATAAATCGATACATTTTACGTACTTTTTTTTGTTGTTGTATACCCTTCATTTATTGTCTGTGTAAGAGGATTTTTATTAGTCGTTTGTAAGACCTTGAAATATCGGACTAGAAGTATATAAATACTTACGAACTTTTGAATTTCGAAATATTTCAGCGCTTAAAAATAGAAAAATTACAAATTACATTTGACCATAATTTATATTCGAATTTTTTGACCACCTTACTGCTCAATAATTTAGAAATTTTGCGTACTTAATGGGAAATATAGTTAAACAATTTTAAAAATGCTGATTTTAAAACATGGTAGCATTTGTTGACCAAATTCCTTTCAAAAGTGTGTTAATATTGAGTATGTTTAAAAAAAATTTAAATAATTAAGAAACGCGTTTTTTGGTCCAAAAAACAGCATCTTTAAGGAAAAATCGCATTTGTAATGCATATCAAACGGTTATGTAATGCATTACCGTGTAATGCATATCAAAAAAATTTATGCAAAAACATGCATTACTTTTGCCCTACCACTTATCATCGGAATTACATTTTTGTAATTTTCAAAAATCATCAAATTAGTATAGGGTAAAGTAAAGAAATGACTTACTATTACTTTAACCTATGAGCAAATCATTGGGAAATTAAACTGGCGGATTTTGTTCATTTTTGGTTAGTTGATAGAACTTCATAAATGATTAAAAATATTTTATAATATTTTTTTGGATCAATACTTTGGAAGATATGGATATTTAAAGTGCTTTGACGGTTAACTAGAACTGTTTGAAACCGGTACAGGAACACCAGAAATACCAATAATTTTTGGAAATTAATTAATTTAAATTTACTTCTACATTTTTCAACTTGAACCCATGGTGTCAGAAATAAGGACATTCCCATATTGTTTTCAAATTTTTTTGTTGAAATTTTTAGGCAGCAAATTAAAGGTACCCTTGAAACATTTTTTTTAAAGATTTACATGACGATAGATCGATTTTAAGATGATCTGATCGATTAAGCTGATTTTTAAATTGAATTTTTTCTCAAAATGTTGTGTTCATTGTGCAGGGTACAAAAGGATTCCGTCAAGTCGGATTTTTACTTATTTCCTTGTTTTTTAATATTTTTATCAAATATTTTTTTTCCATCTACTCATTCATATACATTCTACAATAAACGTATCGTGTTATTTTATAAAAATTTTGTGCTTCATCGGAACAATTGTTTATTTCAGAGATTCTCAAAGTTTTTGCAATGCTTATATGTTATTGAGTACAAAAATCTTAGATTTACACGTTTTTTAGAAACTAACTTGGCGGTTTAAGAGGGGAAATCTGAGAAATTTTTTTTCTTTTGATTTTTCGGATTTTTATATTTTGAGGATGTTTATTCTGGCTCGACCATGATATTCTCATAGCATAATTTTCAAGAAAATTAGTTTTTTTGTTTTAAATTTATTTATGTTGGTCATTTTTGCAAGACTTAATCGACACGTGTTTCGGAATTTGTCAAATTCCATTGTCAAGATTATTTAGCAAAAATAGAAACGATTTACTACAAAGTAGCAAACGAGTCTAATGACAAATCGTTTGTGCACAAACTAAAGTATTAATACATATTCGACTCTATCCACAATGTGAATTAGAAAGACGAATAAATTGTACTATACTAGTAAGGCAACGATTGTCAATAACCAACAAAAATAACAATTTTTATTGTTTAATAAAAATTAATAAGGATTTGAACATAATGGTTGGCACGCCATAGTGATGAATAACCGTAATGTGGTATTATTACACCAATGTTTTCCGGAAAATGGTTTGGTTTATGAATGAAATGAATTGGTTTATTTTTTTGTCAATAGGCCGATTTAACTGAATATCGGTCAAAATTTTTATATGGGGGACTAAGTCCAAAAATGGTCCAATTATATTCCGATTTGACTAGGTTACAAAAGTACACGTTTAACACCTAAAAATGAAATGTTTATCAAATATTGCCATTTTTATGAATTTTGAGGGAATTATGTGAATATCGGGAGGGTGGTTTGTACACTGAAAAAAGACATAACTAAAATTAAGGAAAAAATGTCTTTGAAAATTTATCATGAATTTTCCTAAAATTTAGTTAAATTTAACTTAAAAATGAGAAACTTTCTTAACTATGAGGAAAACATTTTAGTTCATTTACTTATAATATGTTTATAGTTTTCTTTAAATGGAATTTTTTAATATTAGGAAAAAAATTCTTACTGCCAAAGAAATTTTCCACAAATCTAAGAATCGTATCTTTATTTTTAAGACATATTTCTTAAAAAACAATTTAGTTCAAGTTTAGTTAAAATTTACTAAAAAAACATCATCGTATTTCTCTTCTTTGAATTGAGGAAGTGTACTTCTTAGAATTTAGTTAATGACTTCTGAGAATTTAGTAAATAACTTCTTAGAATTTAGTTAAAAATTCAAAATGGCGATATCTCGAAAACTAAGCGAGATAGAGCGAAACGGATGAAATTTTCAAAAGAAAGACTACAATAGCCTAGCTCTGCATATCTGTCGGGGTCTCAAGACCCTAATTTAGATTTAAAATTTGAAATTCCCGAGATTTTATACATGCACATATCTCGGTAAATGCTGCCAACACGAGAAAAGGTCCAACGGCATTTTTGTAGCTCTTGACTCGTAGAACACTTCTGCAAAATACCCGAAAGCCCTCCGATGAATAGTTTTTGAGTTATCCAGTTTTTAAGATTCTCAAGACCCTATCAGACCCTTATTACCGTATCTCAAAAACTAAGCAAGTTAGAGCGAAACTGACCCAAGTTTTGGTTCAAAATCTATGGGGACTCTTAAAGGACCCAACGGGGTCTCGAGTTAAATGGGGTCCGAACCCATAGGTCCAGGGTCTAGACCCAATCTATTTCTAAAATGTGAAGTATAATTTTTCCCATTTTCTAGTTAAAATTGGCTTAAAACTAAATAACTTTGTTTTCCTTATTTTTGGGAAAATTATGAACTAAAACCAAGAAAAAAATTCTTTGGAGCCAAATCCCTCATTTTCTCAATATTTAGTTAATTTTTCCAGATTTTAGTTCACTTTTTTTTGAGTGTATGGGGACTACCAGAAGGACCGACCCGATTTCTTTGAAATTTAGAATGATGAATCGCACATACAAAATTTGATTACCTACTAAATTTCAAAGCGATATCTGTTATAATACAGTAATTAGAGTCATTTAAGCCGAATACAAAGGGGTCGTTTGTATGGGGGCTAGGTCTTAACATGGACCGATTTTCACCAATTTTAATAGGCTTCGTCCTTGCGCCAAAAGAGGCTTAAGTTTTAAATTTCAAGTCAATTGATTGAAAATTGCGACCTGTATCGTGCTTAAACCGATAGATGGACAGACGGACGGACGGACATCGCTAAATCGACTCAAAAAGTCATTCTGCATCGATCGGTATACTTGAAAGTAGGTCTAGGACCAATATTTCGGTTAGTTACACACATCAGCACTAACTTATTATACCCTGAACCACAGAGTGGTGTAGG
Source organism: Pegoplata infirma (assembly GCA_963921195.1). NCBI lineage: Eukaryota > Metazoa > Arthropoda > Insecta > Diptera > Anthomyiidae > Pegoplata > Pegoplata infirma. Next base: position 77,496,120 of record OY992537.1, on the reverse strand, counting down.
GTATAAAAATCCAGCACCCAACCAGTCTCAAATTATTTTCTCGAAGTCCATTTTGAAATTGAAAAACTTCTCCGATTGAAATAAACGTTTTTGCCGTTAAAAAGCTAATAAAGCTCACTTATATTCAAAAATAAAAAAATCTAAAAATTTTTTTTTTACCTTGTGAACTTTGACCTCAAAGGGGCACTGCTTAAAGTTATCCGATTTGTCCATATTAGTTTTAGACCATGTGGCACAATATTAAAAATCCAAGGTTGATATTTGGCTGCTATGTAGACTTGTGCTTAATCGTTCAATTGAGTGAGCGCTCATTTTCGTTCATTTCAGATAAAAGACCTAGTTCGTTCATCTAGTTCAATTGCTCTTTTGTGGTCTTCGTTCAACAGTTGTGAACGAACCATTTTGATCATGTCTGTTGGTCGTTCATCTAGTTCAAATCGGTCAGTTTTTGTTTTCGTTCAACAGTTTGTGAACGAATCATTTTGATCATGTATATTGTTCTGGCTTTCGTTCAAAAAATACAAAAATGTTGAATACAAACATGAATTAAAGAAAACATATACAATTTTTGTAAAAAAAAACATAAATGCTGAGAAATTGTGCCAAAAGAGAAGAGAAAACTATCGCCTAATGACAAAATTAACAAAAAAAAAAAATTGAACAACCGAACTAAAAGATCAAAATTAAATAATGACCAATTGAGCTAAATGAACGAAAAGACCTAAAAGAGCGGAAATGAACGAACTAGATAAACCGCTCAGTGAAGTGAATAGTTCAATTGAACTAGTTCGTTCGTGAACGACACAACTCTACTGCTATGCTAATATACACATTATGAGGGTCCTAGACCGATATTTTGACGCGCTACACACGGAATGACAAAGTGAGAACATCCACATACTGTTGTTGGAGGATATCAAATTGTTTAATGAGTTTACTGAAAGTGTAAACATTTTTTATTAAAAACTTTTTTTTCAGTGTAGCAAAGTTGAAATACCGATTTGTTATTTGTCTAATCTTGTTGTTTGTGTTTTTAATTAAAACAATTCAATTTTAAAATTGCAACTTAAAAAAACAATTTAAGAAATACTGTCAAAAAATATTCTGTGTGCATGTATGCATGTGTGTGTATTAGTTATTTCATTCAATATTCTATACAATTTGTGTACTTTAGTATTGTATATTCAATGGTATAAATTGCCATTTGCATGCGTTGTGTCTATTGAATCTTTATATTGATATGTATGAATGTTGTTTTTGTTATATCGTATGTACATTTTTTTCCTCTGCATATTTTTTTTTGGTAAATTTATCTATAAAGTTCGATCTCTATGGTAAAATTGCTGCCTGTGCTGGTGGTGTTCTGTGTCTCCATTTGGTATTATACAATTTAAATTTTATCTGTAGTTTGTCTTATTTTTTATATTTTTATTTTTATTATAAATTTATTATGTATGAATGTATATCTGTACACATGTATTTGAAATTTATTTTTTGTTAGTTATTAAATATTTTGACTTTAAGGATAAAATATTATATGTACAAAGGGTGACCATATTTAATAATTGAAATTAATTTCTAATATTTGCTATGAACACTGTGGATTAGGGTGGCAGGGTGCATTATATTTGGCGTGGTTCTCAACTGATATTTTGATTTTTTAAAAGCTTTCTTAAACAAAATTAAGAAAAATGCTGAAAAAACCACAGAATCTTATAAAATATATGTTAACATATAAAAAAAAAAATTTTGGGGAATATCCCTCGGATAGTTTGGCGTGGGCATCAATTTAAACTCAGCGGATTTCGAGGAAAATGCCTTTTTTGCCCACAATTTACTCAATATGGAAAAAATTTGGTAAATATTTAAAATTTTCACAAAGTAAGGGCCATAAATTATTAAAAAAATGTTAGACTTTAACCCTAAACGTTTTAGGAAAATGGAATAATATTAACCCGGTTTTTATTCGGGTCAAATGTCAAATTTTGGGATATTTAGATTTTTTTAGAACAAGGCACCTAAATATAAAATGTTTATTGCGATTTTTTATTAAACTTGGTATAATTATTGTACGAGTTCAGAAAAATTATTATTTAATTTTTTTTTAAATTAACCCATAAATGAACATGGGGCAAAACGGCCCTGCACGTTTAAATTTCTTGATATTTTTTATTTTTTTTTCGATTTTTATAAAACTTGTTGTAATTATTGTGCGAGGTCAGAAAAATAATTATTTGAGTTTTTTTAATTAACCCCTAAATGAACATGGGGTCAAAATGGCCCAGAAGATTAAAAATTCTTAATATATTTTTTTTTTGATTTCTATAAATCTTGGTATAACCTTTGTGCTATGTATGTCAGATAATTTTTTTTTAATTAACCTATAAATGAACAACGGCATGTAAAAAAAATCTTTGCATAAAATATTTCTTTTCGACTTTTCATTTATGGGTTAATTAAAAAAATCAAATAATTATTTTTCTAACACCGCACAATAATTATAACAAGTTTGTTAGAAATCGATAAAAAAAACTATTTTAAGAAATTTTAATGCTGTACCATTTTGACCCCATGTTCATTTATGGGTTAAATTAAAAAAAAAAATCAAACAAATTTTTTCTGAACTCGTACAATAATTTTACCAAGTTTTATAAAAAATCGCAATAAATATTTCATATTTAGGTGTCTTTTCTAAAAAAACTCTAAATATTCCAAAATTTGACCTTTGACCCGAATAAAATCCGGGTTAATATTGGTCCATTTTCCTGAAACGTTTAAGATTAAAGTCTAGCATTGTTTTTAATAATTTCTGGCCCTTACTTTGTGAAATTGCAAAATATTTACCAAATTTTTCCATATTGAGTAAATTGTGGGCAAAAAACGCATCTTCCTCGAAATCCGCTGAGTTTAAATCGATGCCCCCGCCAAACTATCCGAGGGATATCCCTCAAAAAAAATTTTTTTTATATGCTTACATATATTTTATAAGATTCTGTGGTTTTTTCATCATTTTTTTTTAACTTTGTTTAAGAAAATTTTTAAAAAATCAAAATATCAGTTTTGAGAACCACGCCAAATATAATGCATATTTTTGGCCTTACCATGAAACGGGTTAATGACATCCTAGAATGACAGTAGTTCATATCTGAGTATATATGATAGAATATAATATAAATATCGTTTTTCATGGGTTTATTTCAATAAAATTAGAAAATTGGGGCTGATTTTCCTGTTTTAGGGGTCATTTTGTAAAAATTGGGTCATTTTGAGCCGGAAAGGCTTACAAGGGTTAATTTTTTAAAACCCAAAAATTTTTAGTATATCTTCTTATACTAAAAACAACACGTGTACCACTTTTTAACAATATATTCAAAAAACAACACCATTTATTCAATGTTTTTCATCAAAATATGGCTATTTTCGTGTGTTTGACCTTTGACCTCGATGCGCCTCGATTTGGCTGAAATTTTTAGCATAACATTTTTAGGCCAAATGCAAAAAAAATTAGGGGTGCACTCCTTGAAATTCGAAGTTTTGCAAAATAGCTGTCACCCTACTGTGGATAGTACATTAGACTGGCATTTTTCTGTATGGCCAAAAAAAAATTTCTCCAATTTTCAAAGTCCAGGCATTTTTTATTCTACTACAAATTTGAGGTCAATCGGATTAAATTAACCCGTGGCGCCCGGCGGTCAAAGTTTTGGATTTTTGAAAAATTAAAAAAAAAAAAACAAAAATAAACAAGTAAGAAAGCTATATTCGGCTGTGCCGAATCTTTAAATACCCTCCACAATGTTAACCAATGCACAAGACGCAGACGACCTTTCTTGGCCAAAATTGATTTTATAGAAAATCATAAACTTACAAACAACAGAAAACATATTTTGTTTTTGTATACACTTATTTACGGTTCAAAAACAAATTTAGATAAAAATAAAAAAAAATGTATTTTTTAAATTTTTTCAATTATTTTTTGCGTTTAAATATAAAAAATTTCTTATAATAGGTATATTCGATTACCTAAATTTCTTACTATTTTTTACTACAACTGGAAAGTCTTGATTACTTTTTGTATTGGAAAATTCCAGCTGTAGTAAAATGAGTAAAAATTAGTAGAGTGTAAGTAGTAAGCAGAGCTTCGAAGAATGAAATCATTTTCGAATGAATTCTCAAAAAAATCCATTCAATTTTCATAGTCAGTGAATGGATTCGATTTCATAAATCAACATTGAATGCAGTCCTTGGAATTCATTCGATTGAATGAACAAAAATGAATGCATTCGATTTCTTGTTCATTCGATTTAGAAAAATCGAATGCATTCGATTTTTTATCATTCCACTGCGAATGCAATCGATTTTTTTAAATATATATTTAGACCAAAACGGAGCCAAATTTTGGTCCATAGTATCGCCTACTCTCTTTACATACGATGACCCTAATGGGCTCTAATTTTGAATCCAAAAAAATGGTGTTCCCGAAAATTTAAAAAATGCACATATTAACTGCCCATTAGACCACCCAAATTTGCAAAAGTATATTTTTGTTCGCTCCACCGGCAGTTTCTGATAGATTGGCCATAAAAAATAATATCTGTGTAAGAACTGGATCTCTCGGTTGCATACAGGCCAGTCGATTTGAACTTTTGACCCCAAAAGTGACCTAAACGCACTACAAAGCTTTAAAGAGCCATAACTCTTAAAATATGCGTGTTTCCAAAAAATACTAAATAAGTTTTATTTTGCAGAATAAGAAAGCAAACATTTCCTTCATACAAATTTTTAGCCTAAGTCTAAGACATCGTGGTGTTTTTCGCGGTTAAAATAAAAATTTATGTGAAGACTTCATTTAAAACGACCCTCGTTAAAATTTGGACGGAGACTCAAATTGTCGGTATCCATTATTTTTTAGAGTAAGATATGTAGTTTTCATAAACCAATTACATTTGGAATTTATATGGGTAATTTCATTACAGAAGAGTCCAAAGCTGACTTTGAAGTTTAGATTTTTGAAATGCTGTATACAAATTTGTGATACAATCGGTTTCAATGATTTTGAAGAGTTAGATGTGTACTTTTTGGAAAATATTTGGGGAATTCCAGGCCAAATCACTCACTTTTAGACCCGAACCCCTTCGATTAATTTTTTTTGATATATTTTAGAACGTATTAAATGCAACTTTCACCCAAATTTTCAGACTTTTGTACCAAGTTGGTGTTGAGTAATCAATTTTTTAAAATGGTGTTTTTTTCAAAAAAAATAAAAAATTGAAATTTTTCATTAATTTTGACCAGTAGAAAATATAGATATCTTACAATAAGTTAGACGACGTTTTGTTGTATTTAAATGTAGTTTTAGAAAAAAAAAAAATATTTAAAAATTATTCGAATTAATTATCACTTATTTTTTAACGTATAAAATTAAAATCGAATTTTTGAAAAAGTCCGAAACCTTTTTTTAAAAAGTCTAAAAATTCTACTCTAAATTACACAATTTTTAATCCATAATTCGAGATGTGAGCACAATTAGTTCTATTTTTTTCAAATTTTGGAAATTTCAGTTTTTTTTAGACTCTGGTATATTTTATATGGTGCTCCAAAATAATTAAATTGGAAGACATTAACCATAACTTACCCTAGATACATTCATTTGTTGGTAAAAATATGTCTCATAAAAATTTAGGTTTATTGGACATGGGTAAGGCGTCCCGCATCGGCCTTGAATTTAAAAAAAACGGATTACTAGGAAAAATATTTTTTTTTCTGTTTTCTCATTTTTTTTGTATTTAAGTTAAATTTGAATTCAGGTGGTTAAAGAATTTTGATTTGGAGTAAAATGCCGTATTAAAAACTAAAATCGGTTGAAAATCAGCCAAGTTATTAAAACTTTCCCAGGCATCTAACGTGTGGCAGACCACTTGAATACAATCCGAATCATGAAATTCATTGAAATTTTCTACTGTAATAACACTTTTTTATTCTTCAAGTTCAAATGTAATAAGATGCCAAGTATTTTTCATATAGTATTTTGCTAACATGTTTTCAATTAATGCTAAAAATGCCTCCACTTTTCAACACTTGTTTGAAATCTGCATTTTTAACTCTTCAAAATCATGGAAACCGATTGTAATCCATTAAAATTTTAACGAGGGTCCTTTAAAATAAAGTAATTTTACAAATTTGTATACAGCATTTGGATAATCGAGACTTCAAAGTCAGCTTTGGGCTCTTCTGTAATGAAATTACCCATATAAATTCCAAATGTAATTGGTTTATGAAAACTACATATCTTACTCTACAAAATAATGGATACCGACTATTTGAGTCTCCGTCCAAATTTTAACGAGGGTCGTTTTAAATGAAGTCTTCACATAAATTTTTATTTTAACCGCCAAAAACATCACGATGTCTTAGACTTAGGCTAAAAATTTGTATGAAGGAAATGTTTGCTTTCTTATTCTGCAAATTAAAACTTATGTAGTATTTTTTGGAAAAACGCATATTTTAAGAGTTATGGCACTTAAAAGCTTTGTAGTGCTTTTAGGTCACTTTTGGGGTCAAAAGTTCAAATCGACTGGCCTGTATGCAACCGAGAGATGCAGTTCTTGCACAGATATTATTTTTTATGGCCAATCTATCAGAAACTGCCGGTGGAGCGAACAAAAAAATACTTTTGCAAATCCCATACATTTTTTGGGTGGTCTACTGCCCATTGAACAAAAAAATGTGAAGAGTGTTAGCGATACTATGGACAAAAAATTGGCTCCGTTTTGCTCTATCTTGGTTAGTTTTTTTAAGTTTTTTATGCAATGAATGAATAAGCCATTCGATTTTTCAAAATGAATGAAAAGAAAATCGATTGAATTCGCAAGTGAATGCATTCGATTTTTAAAAGTCGAATGAAAAAAAATCGAATGCATTCGATTTTTGAAAGTCGAATGAAAAATAAAACGAATGCATTCGATATTTATAAATTGAATGAGTCTAAAGTGAATTCATTCAATTCGCTAAAATGTGATTGGGGAATGCAATCACTAAATTTTCACTCAGAATGATATATCGAATTAAGGAATGAAATCCTTCGAAGCTCTGGTAGTAAGGTAATCGAATTGACCTAATACTCTACATGGAAAACAAAAAAATTATAACAATTTATAACACAAAACCTATTTAAAACCACAAATTTTTCCAGTTTTGTAATTTTGGCCAAGAAAAGCGATGACCGGAACCATCGTGCAATGTAAATATTTAAAAAACAAAAAAAAAATATTTTATAAGTATGTATGAAAATTATATAAAAGCAACCACGTGTATGACACATACTACGTATTTTTTACTTCTATTGATACAAATAACTACTAACAAGCCAAATAAGCATCAACAACTACAAAATGGCGCGCAGCCACGTCATATCATGGAGGTTTATATTGAAACTCATCTCAATGCTCATATTGAAACTCATCTCAATGCTCATAGCTGCTTAACCCCTTGACCGATTTTGCCATAATTGGTACCAAAATGACCAGAAAAACGTTGAGAACAATAAAATATGAACCTATTTAAAATTTTATTTGAATATGTCAACCATGAGCCAAGATAAATCATTTTAAAATTTTGGGTTAAATTTCTGGTGCCTCTCCCCATTGTGCGATTCCGCCCAAATTTTTTGTGAGTGTTAGGAATGATAAAATTACACTAAATTCCAAGTTTCGTTCTCATTCATTCAACAGATGTCAAGTTATAGCATTTTTTTGTGTAAAATTCACCATTATTTTTGAGGTACCTTTACATTTTCACTCATATCTTTTAAAATATCTTAACCAATTTCAAAAAAAAGTACATCAGTTTCTGCCTAGGAGAATTACGCAACTTTTGGTACCCCAAGCGTTTAAATCGGTTCCGGATTATTGCCAAAAACGTGATTTCAACAGACAGACAGACAGACAGACAGACAGACGGACGGACAGACAGACAGACGGACATCGCTAGATCGACTTAAAATCGATCAAGGATCATGAATATATATACTTTATGGGGTCCTAAACCAATATTTCAATGTGTTACATACGGAATGACAAACTTATATATACCCTCTATCACTAGAGTGGAGGGTATAAAAATTTAAATTTCTTTTGACACATCCAGCGTTGCCAGAATTTGAAAACAAAAAAAGCTAGATTTTTTCAAAAAACCCGCTAAAAAAAGCTAAAAAATTTGAAAAAAAGCTAAAAAATAAAGCTAAACTTTTTTTTAATTAATTTAAATTAGCTTTTTCTTCAATTTTACAATTGAATTGCAAAATAGGGACATGTTATTCCTTCTATAGCATATTTGGGACTAAAATTATGCTTATTAATGAACAAAATATTAAAATTTAACAAATATAAATTTGAAAAAAATTATGTTTCCGAAAATTTCGAATGTAGGTATATATTAATAAAGATTAAAAATAATACAATCAAGAAAATCTTTAACGTTAACAAATTCAAAGTGCATTTCAGAAATTTCAAAACATTGTCTACAAAATTTCCAAATAAGTCAAAGGAATTTTTGAATACAATTTAGATTTTTTTGGGGATTTTTCAATTGCATTTCAGAATGTATTTCAAATTGTTTGAATTACATTTTCAAATAAAGTTTAGAAATTTGGGAAATATTGGAAGTGGAAATTTCTTTTATAATTTCTGAATATTTAGAAAAACAGTTTGTAAATGCGTCGACTGTGCATACATATATGTAAAATTGTCAGATAGACTCAATTTACGGATCAAAAAATATCTAAAGCAGATATGAATATATATGATGTAGATCTGATTACATCCATTTATATATGATCCATATATGTTTTTATCAAAGGAGATATGTTTTGATATAATTATTTTTTTACACGGGAACAATATTAAAAAAGTTTACTAATACATTTCAGAAATCTTCATTTATATTTTAAAATTTTTTAGTTTTATTTCACAAAATACTAAATAAGTTTTAGAATCTTCTTTATATGTTCCAAAAATTTTCATTTTCTCAAATTTATATTTAAGAAATTTCCAAATACATTTTAAAAATTTTTATTAAAGTTTTAAAAATTTTCAATTACTTATTAGAATTCTGAAAAAAAAAAATTAAATTAAAAAAAAACTTCCTAAAACTCATTTAGACAATCTTTAAAATATAAATAGTTAGATGTTTCTGAAATATAGTTGTGTTTTTGAACACAACTAGAAATTTTTCAAGTAAAAATTTATGTTTCTTCTCTTTTTACATTGATATTTAATGAAAAAAGTTTAAAAAAAGTCTAAAGAAAGTCTAAAAAAAGCTAAAAAAAAGCCAAAAAATTTTCAAAAAAAGCTAAAAAATCCGCTTAAAGCTAAATGCAAAATTTTCCCGCGAAAATTTTTAAAAAAAGCTAAATCTAGCGGGAAAAAAGCTAAATTGGCAACGCTGGACACATCATACCATTGTCTTATACTGTCTAAAGAGTATCAAAATCCAGAAGTATTTGTCCTTAAAAGTCTAAGATTCTGCTACATTTGTTATATTATAGAAATGGTGGCATATTTTTGTATTACAGAAAGTGCAATCATTATCCAAAACTCTCAATGATGTGTGTTCCACTGCAGATATTTCAACATGAGAATTTCCTCATAAATTCTTTTGCCTGCTGGGAAATATTAAACATTTTATTTTTAATGCAAAAAACAAAACACTAAATTTAAATCTTTACCAAATAGTGTTCATCACAATAATTTTTAATAAAAAAACTATTTTTTATCTAGAATGTAGCCATATCACAAGTATGTAAATCAACCTGTTTTAAAACATCTTCCTGATGATGAAGACAAACTAGTTGTTGTAAAGTTGTCCTACAACTTGACATGACTGTTATTGTAACAAATAAACGACAAAACAAATGACAAACATAAAAATGACTAAAGTACTGACTGGCTGACTGGCTTGCTAGGCCCTTAAGGCAAACAATTTACAAAGTCTATACCTTTAAAATAAGAACAAAAAAAAATAAGCAAAAAAGTATTTGACATGAAAATCAACAGCAAATGACAAACGAATATTTGTCCATTTTTTGTGACCAACCACAAAAAAAAAAAAAAAAAAAAAAAATACATCCGAAAATAAATATTTATTAGAAAATATGTAACTTGGTTTTTTCATGAACTAGGTGGTGTAGTTCTAAATAATATATACAGTGACTCAAAGTAATAATGGAACAGCATATATTTATAAGCAGTTCTTTAAAGGAAAAGTTATCAATACTAAACATGATTATTATCAATCGACTATTTTTGAAAAAAGTGCTATATAGAAAATTTTCCAAGCTTGTATTTAAGCTTAATAGCGTCCAGATTGAGCAAATATTAAATGAGATACGAGGGTCGCACTTGAAAATGAAATTATGTGTAGACATTTATTTGAAATTTTTTTAAAAAAATTTCTAAGTCGAATTTTTCCAAGTTCAAACATTAAAAATTTAAAAAATTATCCAATAATTTGTATTTAGTCATCAGCTTGTTTTTCCAACAATCCAAACAAAAAATGAACATTTTGGAATGCAGTAGAAGAACTCCGCATTTTTTAACCTCCAACTTGTTTGACCACCAATTTTTTGTAAACAAAGAAAAATTTTAATTATTCTTATATCCCATTACTATACACTTAAGTGTACTCAAATTAATAAACAATAAAATATTTTCTTTGTTTACAACAAATTAGTGGTCGAAAGAGTTGGAGGTAAAAAAATGCGGAGTTCTCCTACTGCATTCCAAAATTTTCATTTTTTGTTTGGATTGTTGGAAAAACAAGCTGATGACTAATTACAAATTATTGGATAATTTTTTAAATTTTTAATGTTTGAACTTGGAAGAATTCGGCTTAGAAATATTTTTAAAAAAATTTCAAATAAATGTCTACACATAATTTCATTTTCAAGTGCGACCCTCGTATCTCATTTAATATTTGCTCAATCTGGACGCTATTAAGCTTAAATTCAAGCTTGGAAAATTTTCTATATAGCACTTTTTTCAAAAATAGTCGGTTGATAATAATCAGGTTTAGTATTGATAACTTTTCCTTTAAAGAACTGCTAAGAAATATATGCTGTTCCATTATTACTTTGAGTCACTGGACCTACTTTAGTGTTTTCTAACAAAAGAAAAATGTTAGCAATTATTCATTCATTCAAATAATTGCAGTTGTTCAAATGCCAAGCATACATACATATAACACGAGAGTATATATTGAGAAGACCAAACCAGACAAATTTTTAAACAGTCCAATTTAGTCAACTACACAGACAGTTTTTATTGTAAACCGAACAAGAACAAAAATTTAACAAAATTTTTATTACAAATAAAAAAAAAAACTCATTTAGAACTTTTTCAAAAAATATTAATAAGTTAGTCCAACCATGGTCGATGTTACGAACACAGTTGAATTCTATGATTGTACTGGGGGCACATTGGAAATCTCTGAAACAAAAAAAATTTAAATTGGTTAACAAATATACAAAAAAAGAAAATACAAGTAAAAAAATGTTTTTATTTTTTTGAGGTAGGTTTAGTTCTTCAAGGGAAAACTATTTTTCTCCTGCTACAATTTTGGATATTTCCGAACTTAACCAGCCTATGACCATGAGATATACATATATGTATACTAGGGCGGATCGAGAAATGCTTTTTCGCGAATTTCGCTTGGGCGCTATGCGGGATTGGTAAAAATATATCCCAAAACGATGTAGTTAAAATTCCAGCAAGATCGCACTTCATCTTGGGTTACCCCCTTAGCGCTGAAGTTTCAACTTTTCAAAGCCAAAATGCATTTTTTAAAAAAATTGTCCAAAATTCAAATTTGAGCAGATCTTCTTAATTTTGGATTTTATGTATTCTTGTTAATCACATCTATTTAGATTTTAAATATCAGCTTTATAGGATACAGCTTACCTCCAAAACCAAGAGGTGGAAAATATGCCTACATTTTGGAGAAACCCGAAAATCAACTTTTTACTATAATATAAAAAAAAATACACTAAAATTGCAAAATATGATTTTTTTCTTCCTGACTTGGATAGTAGACCAGACAAGGATTCCAAAACCGTTAAAACCAAAAAATACGAAATTGTTAAACGGCGTGTGGACCGATCTAAATTTACGATCATTTTAACAAATTAGTTCCAAAAAATATTTTTCATTTTTTTTTAAGAATTTCGTGTTTTTTTTTTAGTAATGGGTTTGGAATCCTAGGATACCCTATTTTCCAAGTCAGGAAGAAAAAAATCATATTTTGCAATTTTTATGTAATTTTTTTTATTTTATAGCAAAAAATTGATTTTCGGGTTTCTCCAAAATGTAGGCATATTTTTCCACCTCTTGGTTTTGGAGGTAAGCTGTATCCTATAAAGCTGATATTTAAAATCTAAATAGATGTGATTAACAAGAATACATAAAACCCAAAATTAAGAAGATCTGTTCAAATTTGAATTTTGGACAATTTTTTTAAAAAATGCATTTTGGCTTTGAAAAGTTGAAACTTCAGCGCTAAGGGGGTAACCCAAGATGAAGTGCGATCTTGCTGAAATTTTAACCACATCGTTTTGGAATATATTTTTACCAATCCCGCATAGCGCCCAAGCGAAATTCGCGAAAAAGCATTTCTCGATCCGCCCTAATGTATACCTCATGGTCATAGGCTGGTTATATATGTATAGCAAACTTTAGAAGTCCCGTACTTTTAGCTTGGACTGCAACTTGCTTTTTACAGACAGAAGGACGGACGGACGGACACATGGACATCACCAGAATGTCTTTGAATCTATCATGCATCAATACTTTATGGGGTCTCCGCCGATATTTCGATGTGTTACATACGGAAGGGCAAAGTGAGTACACCCCCATACTGTAGTTGGGTGTTATTTAATATATAAATGTCTTAGAAACTAAAACTTTTTCTGTAGACTTTTTCTATAGAAAAAAATGTATTAGATATTGATACTTTTTCTATAAACAAAATGTCTCGGAAACTGAAACTTTTGCTACAAAAAAATGTCTCAGAATCTGAGACTTTTTCTTTAAAAAAACATTTTCTATAGAAAAAATGTGTTAGATTCTGACAATTTTGTATAGAAAAATATTTCTGAATCTGTAACATTTTCTATTCTACAAATATTTCTGAATTAAAGACTATATATATAGAAAAAATGTCTCAGAATTTCACAATCTTATAATTTTTTTTACTCAAACAATGTGTAGAACATAAGACTTTTTCTATAGAAAAAAATGTCTCAGAAAATCAGACTTTTTCTAAAAAATCAATTTCTCAGAATCTTTTTCTATACAAAAAATGTCTCAGAATCGGAAACTTTTTCTATAGAAAAAATATATTCGAATCAGAGACTTTTTCTATTGAACAAATGCACCAGAATCTGAGACTTTTTCTATATAAAAAATGTCTCAGAATATGAGACGTTTTCTACAGAAAGCATGTATCAGAATCTGAGAATTTTTTTATAGAAAAAATTTCTCAGAATCTGAGACTTTTTCTTTTTCAGAATCTGAGACTTTTTCTATTAGAAAAAATGTCTCACAATCTGAGACTTTATCTAAGCAAAAATGTCTCAGAATTTGAGACTTTTTATATAGAAAAAATGTCTCAGAATCGGAGACTTTTTTATAGAAAAAATGTCTCAGAATCTGAGACTTTTTCTACAGAAAAAATGTCTCAGAATCTGAGACTTTTTCTATAAGAAAAATGTCTCAGAATCTGAGACTTTTTCTATAAGAAAAATGTCTCAGAATCTGAGACTTTTTCTATAAGAAAAATGTCTCAGAATCTGAGACTTTTTCTATAAGAAAAATGTCTCAGAATCTGAGACTTTTTCTATAAGAAAAATGTCTCAGAATCTGAGACTTTTTCTATAAGAAAAATGTCTCAGAATCTGAGACTTTTTCTATAAGAAAAATGTCTCAGAATCTGAGACTTTTTCTATAAGAAAAATGTCTCAGAATCTGAGACTTTTTCTATAAGAAAAATGTCTCAGAATCTGAGACTTTTTCTATAAGAAAAATGTCTCAGAATCTGAGACTTTTTCTATAAGAAAAATGTCTCAGAATCTGAGACTTTTTCTATAAGAAAAATGTCTCAGAATCTGAGACTTTTTCTATAAGAAAAATGTCTCAGAATCTGAGACTTTTTCTATAAGAAAAATGTCTCAGAATCTGAGACTTTTTCTATAAGAAAAATGTCTCAGAATCTGAGACTTTTTCTATAAGAAAAATGTCTCAGAATCTGAGACTTTTTCTATAAGAAAAATGTCTCAGAATCTGAGACTTTTTCTATAAGAAAAATGTCTCAGAATCTGAGACTTTTTCTATAAGAAAAATGTCTCAGAATCTGAGACTTTTTCTATAAGAAAAATGTCTCAGAATCTGAGACTTTTTCTATAAGAAAAATGTCTCAGAATCTGAGACTTTTTCTATAAGAAAAATGTCTCAGAATCTGAGACTTTTTCTATAAGAAAAATGTCTCAGAATCTGAGACTTTTTCTATAAGAAAAATGTCTCAGAATCTGAGACTTTTTCTATAAGAAAAATGTCTCAGAATCTGAGACTTTTTCTATAGAGAAAATGTATAAAAATCTGAGACTTTTTCTATAAAAAAATGTCTCAGAATCTGAGACTTTTTCTATAGAAAAAATGCCTCAGAATCTGAGACTTTTTTTTAAAGAAAAAATGTCTCAGCGTCTTAGACATTTTCTATAGAAAAAATGTCTCAGAATCTAAGACTTTTTCTATAGAAAAAATGTCTCGGAATCTGAGTCTTTTTCAGATTCTTTTCAGATTCTCAGATTCTGAGACATTTTTTCTATAGAAAAAGTTTCAGATTCTGAACATTTTTGCATAGAAAAAGTCTCGGAGTCTTAGACATTTTTTATACAGAAAAAGTCCGATATTCTGAAACGTTTTTCCATAGAAAAAGTCACGGATTCTGAGACAATTTTTATATAGAAAAAGTTTGAGATTCTGATACATTTTTGCTATAGAAAAATTCTCAGATTCTGAGATATTTTTTCTAAAGAAAATGTCTCAGATACTAAGACATTTATTCTATAGAAAAAAATCTCAGATTCTGAGACATTTTTTCTGTAGAAAAAGTTTTAGATTCTGAGACATTTTTTCTATAGAATTTAAGATTTCGATTTAGAGAAATTTTTTCTACAGAAAAAGTCTCAGATTAGGAGACATTTTTTCTATAAAAAATGTCTCAGATTCTTAAACATTTTTTCTACAGAAAAAGTCTCAGATTCTGAGAAATTTTTTTACAGAAAAAGTCTCAGATTCTGAGACATTTTTTTGTACAGAAAATGTCTCACAACCTTAGAATTTTTCTGACTCTGAATCTGAGAAGTCTTCAATACAAAAAATATCTGAGAATTTTTCCATTCGAAAAATTTCTCAGAATCTGATATTTTTTTATACTAAAAATATCTCAGAATCTGAGAACTTTTTTATACCAAAAATGTCTCAGAATCGGAGAATTTCGCCACACGCATTTGTCTCAGAATCTGAGAATTTTAATAAACAAAAACTGTCTCACAATCTGAGAATTTTTCTAATACAAAAATGTCTCAGAATCTGGGATTTCTTCCAGACGAAAAATGTCTCAAAGTTTAAAAATTTTCTTTACAGAAAATGTCTCAGAATCCGAGAATTTTCTACACAAAAATGTCTCAGAATCTCAGAGTTTTTTTATGCAAAAAATGTCTCAGAATACCAGAAATTTTCAACACTAAAAATATCTCAGGGTCTGAGAATTTTTCTATAAGAAAAATGTCTACATTTTTCTCTTCGAAAAATATCTCAGAATTTAAGAACTGTTCTATACAAAAAAGTCTTAGAATCTATGAATTTTTCTTAACAAAAAATGCCCAGATTTTGAGAACTTTTTGATACAAATATGGCTCTGAATCTAAGAATTTTTAGAATTTTTCCATGCGAAAAATGACTCAGAATCTTAAAAAATTTTCTATACAAAAAATGTCTTAGAATCTGATATTTTTTCTAGACGAAAAATGTCTTACAATCTGTGAAATTTTAATACGAAAAATGTCTCGAAATCTGTAAATTTTTTTATACAAAAAGTATCTCAGAATCTAAGAAATTTTTATAAAAAATGTCTTAGAATCTGAAAATTTTTTATACGAAAAATGTCATAGAATTTGAGAATTTTTTATATGGAAAATGTCTGTATCTGGGAATTTTTTAACACGAAAAATATCTCAGAATCTAAGAATTTGTCTTTACGAAGAATTTCTCAGAATTATAGAGATTTTTAATCAAAATCTGTTAATTTTCTATTAGAATCTAAGAATTTTTTGATAGGAAAAATGTCTTGCAATTTTGAAAATTTTTCATTTCAAAAATGTTTTAAAAGCTCAAACAAATTTCGCTTTATTTAAGTAGTTTTTATTCCACAACAGTCTTAAAATCTTTAATTTTTTAAAATCTTTATGGATATTTAAAAAAAAGATGTCTCCGAGATACACGAATTTTCTATACGAAAAGTCTTCTATTCGGTTATGTGTCAGAAGCTTAGAAATTTTCCGCAGGATGATTTTGAATCCAAAGACTTAAAAAAAATATATAAAAATTTCTGTGAACTTTTCTTGATGAAAAATGTTGCAGAATTTTGAGTTTTAAAATTTAAAAATTTTTAAAGGACAATTGCAAAAATTTCAGAATTTTGTTGGTTCATTTTGGCTGAAAATTTGTTGATAAAAATTTTGTCTTAGAATTAGATTTAAAAAAACATAGATTTTTTTTGTCTTTAATTATTTTCTAAAAATGTAAAAAAAGAGTAATGGCTTAGAAACATTGTGGCAAAGAACACGAAATTTAAAAAAAAACTATTTGGACACCCTCTCTAAAAAAAATATCTGGCTTTCTAGTCTGCATGTATTCATAGTATTTATATTAAATTTATTAAATTTCTTAAATGTTTTTGTTACAAATCGTGTGAGTTGTGAATTGGTTGTTATATCTGCGTAGGGCAATACACACAAACCAACTTCTCAAGGGCATTTTCGCAACATCAATATGAAATGAACAAGCGAATGAACGAACGAATGAATGGATTGGATGGTTGACTGACTGACTGAGTTGTGCTGAAACCATTTATAATTCATAGCCTTTTATTTAAGATCTTGTTTTTAATGAATGTATTTGCATTCATGCAAAACAATAACTTTTGTGGTCAAACCAAAAAGTAATAAGAATGTTGTTAAAAAAAATTTTGATGTGTTTTTACAGTACGTGTCACAATAATTTTAAAGTTTATAATATGCGAAAATTTTACACGCTAGCCAAAATACTTTAATTCTTAGCAAAACCACAGAACTAGTAATTTCATACTTTCATTTAGACATTCCGTATGTAATGCTTTGAAATATTGGTATAGGGATCCCTTACAGTTTTATATTATCAAAAACATGTGCAAAATAGTATGCACTTAATATATGCTATTTAAAAAAATATGCATTTAATAGATAAAATGTATTGAAATATTAGTCTAGGATCCCATAAAATTTTATATTACTGACTTGCGATTTTTATGAATTAAAATATCGAAATATGCACTTAATGTATGCAATTTAAAAGAAATATGCATTTAACACAAAAATGTAAGTGTAACAAGGAAGGTCTTTTACAGGGAACCCACCGATTGTCCTTAAACTTGAAAATGGAAATGAGGGGAAAAAATAAGAGTTACCTGTTTTTTAGCTGCCTAATCTCAAATTTAAAGGGTTGCCACCTTATAAAAAAAATAAGAGCTTTCGATAAAATCCGTATAAAAGTCGAAGTAGCATGAATTTCTCCTAACGAAAAATTCGGGTCAGCTTAATTTTGACAGAGAATTTTGACGGTAGTACGTATAAACATCTCCATATAAACTACCCCAACGATTTTACATTTTTGACAATAACGAACTTAAAGAAGCCGAGTTTGGACTCGACCGATACACCATTGGATATGCCTTCAACAAACTTTTCAACCTACATAAAATGTTCATATAGTTTCTTTTGAAAAAATGTAAAAAATCCTAAAAAAAAACGAAAAAATCCCCTTTTTCCCCCTCCCCTTTGACCCGCTAAATGTGAGATTGGGCAGCTAAGAAAAAAGGTAACTCTTATTTTTCTCCCTTCTTTCCCATATGCTAGTTTCAGGATAATCGGTGGGTGCCCTGTGAAAGACCTTCCTTGTTAAGTCAAAAAATTACCAACATAAATAGCTTTAAAATAGAAAAATAATTTTTTATAAGAATATCATGGTTTTAAATTAAGGTACTACGCAATAACTCCCAAATGAAATAAGTTCCACTGAAATAATTCCCAATTAAATAAGTTCCAAGAAAAATGAATTAACTCCACACTTTAAAAAATGAAAAAACTTCCAAAGAAAAAATGAAATATGTCCCAATATTTGGGAGTTATTTAAAATCAAAATAATAACTCCCAAAAAAAAATGAAAGAACTCCCAATGAAATAAGTGCCAAAAAAAATGAAATAAGTTCCCATTACAGGAATTATGTCTACAAGTTCATAGTCAAAAAATTATGAAAACAATATCGTCACCTAAAATGCAAAACGCCCTAACTAACAAAAAATTCAAAATCGGTATTTTGATTGATTCTTGTGTATTTTATTAACCTACACGTCCTTATAAAAAATTAGGGTCACATTTAGTGTTTCCAATTCGGTTAATCGATTAACCGATTCCTCGATTAAACGCCTCTATTTCGGTTAATGTCGAAACAAATAATTTAAAACGCAAATAATTATTCGACCCGATTAATCGGTTAAAATGGTTCGATTAACCTGTTAACATAATTATGTCTATATTCTACTAGAATTTGATCCAAAAGTGTCCTAATTTTGCAAACACTTTTATATTTTACAAAACGATAAAAAATAAAAAAAAAGCAAAACTACAGAAAAACTATTTGATAACCCAACTGATAACCTAAATTAAAATTCAGAATTATCCTTTTGAAATTTAGAAAAGCTAATTGAAATTCAGATATTCCAATTGATTTTTGAAAAACCAACTGAAATTCAAAAAACCAATATTAAGGCCGCTGTTCCAAAAAAAGTAATTCACATAAAAAATGTGAAAATGAAAATTTCCGATTATTTTTTGGTTTTGTAATTTCACATCAGAATTTCTATTTCGTTTTGTTTCACATTAATAAAATTTAGTGAAAGTAAAACGAATGCACTGTTTTCCTTATAATTTTTCAAATTTTTATTATGCGATTTCAACTTCGAATGAAAACGTGTTCAACAAACTTGATTTTATGTGATTCGGAAATTTTCATGTGAATGGAAAAGTTGTAAAAGACAGAACAGAGGCTTCAAATGTAAAAACCCCAAGTGAAAATCGGAAAAGCCAACTGAAATTCAGAAATCAAAAAGCCCAATTGGAATTTACAAAACTCTATTAGAAAATAAATTTAAAATTCCAAGAAAAGCTCTATTGAAATTTAGCAAAGCCATATTGAAATTCAGAAAAACCAAATTAAAATTCAGAAAAGCAAATTGATAATGATGTTCAGAAACCATAATTAAGAGTTTAGAAAAGCAAGATTGAAATTTAAAAATCACTAATGATTGATTGAAATTCAGAAAAGCAAACTGAAATTTGGAAATCTTAATTGAAATTTAAAATTCAAAATAAGATTCAGAGAAAAAATTAAAATATAGAGAGAGCAAAATTAAAATATAGAAATCACAATTAAAACTTAAGAGAGATTGATATTCAGAAACCCAAATGAAGAGTTTAGATAAGCAAAATTTGAATTAAGAAATAACAGTTAAAATTTAGAAAATACCAATTCACAAAAGCCCAACTGAAAATGATACATTCAATTGAAATTACGAAATCCCAATTGAAATTCAAAAATTGCCAATTGAAATTGAGAAAATTCAGAAATTATTTATTCGTCATTTTTAAATTTCAATTGGCTGTTTAGTTTATTTTTTATCTTGTTTAATGGCTGCTTAATTTAGTCATACAATTTTATTTTAAGGTGGTTCAATTGACAAATATTTCAGGAATATTTGTCAATTATACCTACATTAAGTCTACTATAAGTATTATGAATAATAACCTAAATATTTTTTTTGTTATTTTCCTTTCCATATATAGTTTACTTAAATTTATATATTTTACGATTAATCGATTAATCGCCAATTTTTCCGATTAATCGACCCGAATAACCGATTAATGAATTTTTGACATTTTTCGAATAATGCCCTAACCGGTTAACCAGCAGGGTCGAATAATTGGAAACACTAGTCACATTATAAAAATTAGTGATTTTATAGCCCAAAATTAGAAACATGTGAATTGCGAAATCACCAATGAACGCAACTAGAAATATTGTTTTTTTTTAACACAAAATTTTAAAGTTTTTATGCGTAGATGGCCTTCGGCCGGGCTTAGGGATTACAAAATCCATGCATTAAACCCACCCTCTCCGCAAAGTAAAGTTTTCTTGGGTAGCAAGCCTTTACGCCATCAAATTTGTTACGCCTCAAAAAGGCCTGATATCCAAAATAGCTTTGGTTTGCAGAGAGGGTGGGTTTAATGCATGGAGTATGTAATCCCTAAGCCCGGCCGAAGGCCGGCTACGCAGAAAACCTTTATTACAAAAAAAAAAACAAATCATAGAAGTCGTTACTTCGACATTTCGCCAAAAAAAAAAATGTTTTGAATTTTTTGACAATTTTGTTTTGTTTGTTTTCAACATAGGTCTATCATTTTGGGCTATAATATGTCGCAGCTTGGGCGATATAACATTTACGGTTTTGGGCGATCAGACCTTGGGCGCTATCTCCGTACGCCATATATTGTTTTCAATTAAAATGAAATAAGTCCCACCATTGATGAAATAACTCCCAATGCTAAAAAAGAAATGAAATAAATCCCAAACTATTTTTTGTTGGGGTTTTTTTCATTTGGAAGTTATTTCATAATGAAATAAACCCCAACAAAATTTGTGCCTTAAGTCCCACTACACTGGGACTAATTTCATAATGAAATAAGTCCCAAATCGTATGTAAAATTTTTGGGAGTTGTTTCATTTTTTTTTGGGAGTTATTTCATTTGGGAGTTATTGCGCAGTACCTTAAATTAATAATGAAAAATAACTTCGAGCTAGAATAACCCTACCCAAAATTTAATATTTTAAAACACAATTTTCTTCTTCAATCAAAAAACACAAACAACAGATTGTCATTTAAATTTACTGTGCTACTTGTGGTATTAAGTTTTTATATTTGCTAAATATTCTTGATAATAGATTCTGACAAATTCCAAAACACGTGTCAGGTAGGACTTGCAAAAATTACCACCATAAAAATAAATTTCTTGAAAATGACAATATCATGGTTTCAATTAGTGAAGAAAAATTTCCTCGAGCTAGAATAACATAACTCAAAATGTAATATGTTTTAATACGAAAAACTTTTATAAAGGCAATCAAAACTTTGTAAAAATACTTAAGTGCAAACATTTTAAAAAGTGAGAGAGTGAGGTTGTTCCAAATCCAACATGTAAATATGATTACAAAAAAAAAAAACAGGTCTTTTCTTTCTTTTAACATGATAATGTTTTAAGGCTAGTGTCTAATTTTAAAACTGATGCAGGACGATACCTCAGTTTGACTATATAAGCTAACAAATAAAAAAAATAATAAAATAAGAATTACTGTTTTCATTTCAAGGTTTGTAACTTGAAAAATAACCTACCTGCTGGTGAATAAAAAATGTAACCTTATTATTTTTGATTAATTTTTTTTCATTAACATTTTCTTTTCATCAATTGTTTTTAAAAAAAATTTTGATCCATTTTTTCACAATTTTTTTTGTTTTTATATTTTTTTTTATCATATTTTTTTTTTTAACAAAAAATTTTTTTTATCATATTTTTTTTTTTAACAAAAAATTTTTTTCATCAAAACTTTTTTTCATCAAATTATTTTTTTGGTTATTTTTTTTTCGTGAAGGTGTTCTTCCATCATTTCTATTTTCATCAAATTTTTTTATGAATTTTTTTTTCATCCATTTTTTTCATCAAAAACTTTTCTTTATGATTTTTTTTTTTTATAATTTTTTTTTATCAACACTTATTGTTTCGTCAAAAACTTGTTTTCATAAAACATTTTTTTTTATTAAACATTTTTTTTACCAACTCTAAAATTTTTCTGATATTAAAATTTTTTTTTTGTGTAACAAAATTTGTTTTTGTATGAAACTACTCCCAACAAAACCTTGTCAAATTAATTTTATTGGAAAAATCTTGTAAAATTACAAAAAAAATCGTAATTTTTACTAGGAATTCTCGTAAAATAGGAGGCAGTTTTTTTTTTTTAATTTCGTTTAAATTGAAGTAAAATTTTCTGAGGCGATTATAAGATTGAAAAATATTGTATAGAGCAGCGGTAACCAACCATTTTGGCTCGCGTACCCCTAATTTTTAATTTTATCAGCCGCGTACCCCCTAACGAGTTTTTTGTTTTCGTTAAAAAACTTCACATATTAATATTAGAGTAAATTTTGAAATTTTTGATCTGCGGGTATATAATTTTTTTTAAGGATTTAGCGAGATCAAAACAATGGTGGTATTTTTTGGAAAAATGTTCGCTCCTTAAGGGTGCATCTGAAAACGCGGATTTTGAGCTGATTTTTCTGCAGAGCAAAAATGGCTGAAAATATTGCAAATCTGATTTCACCAGCAGACCTTTGAAGATTTAATTCCCTAATTCAATTTCTTAAATCTGATTTAAAATAATTGAATTAATTCCCTGTTTCTATTAAACGAAAAGAATTAATTCATTTTTTAATTCACTTAATTTCATTGCAAAGAATTAATTCTTTAATTTTTAAATAATATTTGTAAATTACACAGCTCAACAAGAAAATGCGTATTGGATTCTGGTAAGTGATTTTGATAGTGTCTGTTGCGCTGATTCCCAATCCGGAGCCCAAATTTGCCTATCACGTCAGGATTTTGAGTAATTCGCGGTTAAAGTGCCGAAAAAGGGCATTTTTGACCCATTTTAAAAGCTTATAAAATAAGATCCTGACATGCAAATGACTTGGTATCAAGCGCGTTCGAAAGCTTGTAATTTTCTCTTAAAGATAAGATAAAATGTTCCAAAAATTTAATTTTCTATATTGGCAAAAAAATCATTAGCAAAAAACCTTCCATTTTTTCAATATTTTGTTTATTTACACAGTGTTTTTTAACAAATTTCCATACAAATTCATACGTAAATTTTAGATTTAAAGCGCTTGTGGCTAATAATTTTTTTACCATTTTAGAAAATTAAATTCCAAGAAGATTTGATCTTGTCTGAAAGAGAAAATTACACACTTTCGAATGAGCTTGATGCCAAGTCATTTGTATGTCTGGATCTTATTTTATAGGCGTTCAAAAATGGTCAAAATGGGCCTTTTTTGACACTTTAACCGCGATTTTCTCAAAATTGTGACGTGATAGAAAATTTTTAATGACCGTTTCGGAATCGGGGCACCAAACCCTATCAACTTTTTTTGGTTTCATCCAAAACGCAGCGACAAACCTCAAATTTGTAGAGCGGTGTTATCAATTCCTTATTGAATTAATTCTTTAGAATTAATTCAGCTTGATTTGATTAAATTGAATTAATTCACTTTTGATTTGATTCAACTAAATTAATTCATTTTGATTTAAATCAACTGAATTATTTCACTTTTGATTTGAAACAACTTCATTTAAACGTTTTTCACTTAAATCAAACACTAAAAATGCACATTATAAAAATCTTGTCATGTCTGATTGCGTTAAATTCATTGGAACATCGTCAATTTTAAACACACGCCATCAATGAACAATATGCATGCGGACATAGGCTAAAAAATGCTGCTTGTGCGCTGCCAACAAACGCACACTATAATTTATTTTTTTACTTTTTGCTTGCTACTACCGCACAAGCATAAATGTTATAGTATGTGTGTGCGTGTGTAAAGTAAATACTTTGATTTAAGAAAAAAAAATTAAATCAACTGAATCAAAACATTTTTAATTTGAATCAATTGAATTAATTCTTTTTGATTTGAATCAAGTGAATTAGTTCTTTTTTCATTTGAATCAAGTGAATTAATTCTTTATTTAAACAAAGAATTAAACAAAAAATTAGTTAATTCCTTTAAGAAATAATTAAAATTAATTCTTTTGAATCAATTCATCAAGAATTAATTCCTTGATTTATTAATATGAATTAAAATTTTTGCGAATTAAATCAAAAAGTGAATTAATTCTTCAAAGGTCTGTTCATCAGTCGATTCTACACCAAAAATTAAAACAGCGGACGTTTTTTGAACTCTTAAAAAAAGATCCAAAACCTATCACAGGGGGCGGAAATATAATGTTTTTATTTTTTAATACGAGGGCAGATCAATAATTTCATGACATTTTGAATGAAACACCCTCGCATATACAATGAAAAGGCATTTGGAACTTAACCCGTCTCAAAAATGCCCAAAAATACGTTTTTAAGAACTTTATCATAAATTTTCTCATAAACCTGACACTAAAGAACAATTCGGAAACCATATTCGGAATCAGCATGGAAAGGTTAATCGAAAATTAGTGGTCAGATCTGGAAATATCATCCAAAAATATCGAAAAAAAAAATGTTCTCTAAATCGCATATAAATACGTTGTTTTTGAACTTCCCCTCAACTTTCTTAAAAACCTGATATTATAAAAAACTTTGGAAGCCAGATGGGAACCAGCATTTAAAGGTTAATCTAAATCGAATGTCCAAATTACTAAAATTTTGCGTACCCCTGCGAACAGTTTCGCGTACCCCCTAGTGGTACGCGTACCATAGGTTGGTAACCGCTGGCATAGAGAATTGATTAAGTATTTAAAAAGCTTTAATTTTAAAGTTATAAAAAAATTCAAATCCTCCAATATTTTCCGGAGATATTTTTATTTATGTAAAACCACTTTTTTTTATTTATGTAAAACCACCAAATTTGGATTTTGTCAATATCTTAAAAACTTTTATACTTTTTAACATTTTGGCTTCATTTTCGGATTCACCGCGCAATTTTACATGGAAAATAAATGTCAAATATCGTGATTCGAACAATTTTTCAAAATTTGTAAGCTGGTGTTACACTCAATAAACTAAAAATGTATAAAAACTGAATTTCGCATTTTTACTCAAATGCATGTTAACGAAAAAAAATCAAAAGGGGTTGACGAAAATGCACTCAAAAAATGCATTTCCATTTAAAATGTATTTTTTTTATTGAGACAATTTTTTTTTGGAAATCTTACGTTTAAAGCTTTTAATTTCGATTATAAAAATCCGATGTTTACTTAAGAAGATATAGCTCTTCAAACTTCACCACTTTTGAAATTTTTTGTGATTTAAAAAAATTAAAATCACGAGTTTTTGGAATTCAATTAAACTATAAACGGGAATGTCTAAATGGCTCCATAGAGTATATGTGTTCGTAATAAAAAAAATCTGAAGTCCCAAGCCCAGATTTGTGATTTTGTGTCGTAATTTAGACGGATATATACTTTATGGGGTACCTGACCGATATTTCGATATGCTATGACAATGGCAAAGTGAGTATAATCGAAATTCAGAAAATATGAATTGAACATTAAAAATTTATATTAAAAAAAAAAATTTTAATTTGTAAACGATCAATTTAATTCTGAAAATGTTTATTTTAATTCGGGAAATAGCTTACAATACTCAGAATTTTTTTCTCAATTTCAATTAGTATTTCCAGAATTTTAATTCGAATCATACATACCTAGTAGAACAGACTATATTGTTTGACTATAGAATCCATTATATTAATTCATAGCCAAAGTTTAAAACAACTGCCAGTCAACCAGTCATATTTATACAATAAGAACAATATATATGTACGAGAAAAAAAAAGTTTAAATAATGCTAATTGCCATTTTTATGTAAAAATGTGTATAATGTATGTGTATGTAAATGACATATGCAAAAAAAAATATATATATATTTTCACACTTTTACTTTATCCGACTCTCGTTTCAACATAAAAACAAATTTTTCCACATACCAAGTACTCGTACATAATGTACGTTAGAGTCGGGTGAAATCTAAGCAAATTTATCAAATAAAAATTTTATAGTCTGCGAAACTAGTAACGGGATTATGTAAGCCTCTTGTAAAAACACTAAATAAAATATTTGATCTAAAACCTTTTAAGCGCAATGGTTAAACTTAAAATTTTGATATGAGCGCTTCCTAGGTTTCCACCCATTCTAATGTACGTTTATATGAATATTATATTGTACATATGCTGCTGACGTTAAATTCCCTTATGATGGCCTTTCATAGAATCATGACAGGACTACACAAACTCATACCACAACTTGCCACATATTTTTACTGATTTACTTTCAGACTGGCTTCCAAATGCATACGTTGTTATTTACATATGTGTGGCTACATATAAGTCTTTCTGTCTGTGCGTGTATGTAAATGTGTGTATAGTTTCCGTTTGTTTTTCTGTATTTTGCCTTCGTTGTGTGTATGTCATAAATGCGCGTTCGCGTAATTTTGTATGCGTGTCCGTTTCCTTTTCCTGTACAAAAAATTTTTGCAGTCTTTTATTATAATTCTTTTGTTTGTTTTTTTATCATTGCTGCGTTCATTGAAAGAAATTGTTTCCTTTTTTTGTGACTTTTTGATATTATAATATGATTTGTTGTTGATGTTGGCCACATTAATTGTGGTCATTCTAACATACTGTAGGGCAATGTCTGTGAAGTGTTTACAAATACCTTCATACATACTTTTATGCAGTTGTGTTGTAAATGGTACAATTTATTTATTAAATGGTTTAAAATTTTTAACGTTATTTTAATATTTTCTTGACAAATTTGATTTGTTTATGTTTTTTAATGATAGTAATGAACATGAATGTGTTGATAGTTTAAAATGGTTAAACAACCAATACATTGGTGTCCTGCGTACAAACTTAAGCTCCAAATTATATAAACTATAACCGGTATGAATTTCGCTGCAATCGGTCCAGTACTTACTGAATGGCCGAATTTACATATAAAAACTAAACCACTGTTCACCGTTGCGTGTGATTGTTGTATAAAGGCAATTACAATATAAAGTATACGACTCTTATGCAGTTTTTAATCTATCTATATAAATAAAAATCAATTGTCGTTCGTTGGTAACCGCATCAGTTGAGAACGGCTACACCGATTTGGACAATTTTTTTTTTTTTAATGGTTCGTCATAGTTCAACTTAGGTTTTTACGTAAAAAAATTTACCACACCCACTTTTACGCCCACTTTTTTTGATTTATCTAAAATCCGAAAACGGCTTCACCGATTTGGGTAATTTTTTATTAAAATGTTCGTAGTAATCCATTTAAATTTTTATTAAAAGAAAAATCGACCACGTCCACTTTTTCTATTTATCTAAAATCTGAGAATTATTGGACCGATTTTTTAAATGAGTTTTCATTATATTCCAACTTTTGTTTTTACGGAAAAATAAATTAACCACGCCCACTTTGGCAAATTTTTTTTTCGAAAATGTTCGTCATAATTGAACTAAGGTTTTAACGGATAGTAAAATTTCCCACGCCCACTTTTTTCTATGTATCATCAAGAACTATAAAGGCTTTACCGATTTGGTTATAGTACGCAAAAGATCTTTAAGGAAAGAAAAATTGTCCAATCCTACTTTTACGCTCACTTTTCCCAAAATATATATTTTAAATTATGGAATGGCTGGATAAATTTTTCTAAGGGTTTTCGGGAAGAACAATTTTCCATTTCTACGCCCACTATTGAATGGATGGACCGCGTTGGTTAAATTCAAATATGGTTTTTACGGCAAGAAAAGTTGTCCACCCACTCTTTTTTTCGATATATATAAAATTTGCCCTAAAGAAAAATAAAATTTAAATAAAAATCAAACGTAGTTCGTTGGTAATCGCATTACTTGAGAATTGAACGATTTGTATAATATTTTTTTTAAATGTTTGTCTTATTTTTTTTAAATGTTCGTCTTAGGTTTTTTCGGAAACAAATTAATCTTGCCCACTTTTACGCCTCCTTTTTTCGATGTATCTAAAATCGGAGATCCCTCCGATTTGACTAAACTTTCTTTTTTTTAAATGTTCGTCATAGTCCAAATTAGGTTTAAACGGAAATAACAATTTTTCACGCCCACTTTTGTTTCTATATATCTAAAACAAAAGGACGGCAGGGCCGATTTGGCTATTAGTAGTATTTGTTGACGTTCGTGATAGTACGACTAAAGTTTTTACGAAAAGAAAAATTGTCCACTCCCACTTTTTTCAATATATCTAAAGCCCACATTTTTCAATATCCATAAAATATGCAACACTTGAGAACGCCTGAACCGATTTACTAATTTTTTTCTTTTAAAAGTTCGTAATAGTCCATATAAACAATTATTTGAAAAGAAAATTTGTCTTCGCCCACTTTTTTTCGATATATCAAAAATAAATTTTTAATCTAAATTGATCTATTAAAAACAAATATTTCTTAATAGATTCCGCTTAATCTTGGTACAAAAGATTTTAAATCCTTAGGTATTGTTAACATACATGCGCGGGTTGGGGGGGGGGGGGGGAGGGGGAGGGGGAGGGGAAGGGAAATTCCCCCCAGACCAAATTTCGAAAGTAAGAAATTTGCTAAAAAAATCTCTCCAAAAATTGTTCATAAAAAAAATCTGAAAATTTTAATAGGGAAAATTTTTAAATTTTTTAAGGCAAAAGTGAATTTATCTTATTTCTAATTTTGGCATAAACAAATTCCTTAGAATATGCTTTTTTTGTATAGAAAAATGTTACAGGATCTTAATTTGGTTTATATAAAAAATGTTTGTCTTTTACATAGCAATAGAAAAAATATCTTAAAATCTTAAAAATGTTGATAGTCGAACTACATATTCTAAAGAATAAACTTTTTCTAAAGAAAAAATTCTCAGAATCTGAGACTTATTTTTATGTGAAAAGGTCTCAAAACTTATTTATAGGCAAAAGGTCGCAGAAGAGTTTTTCTATAGGAAAAAAAGTCGCAGAATTTCTGAATTTTGAGACTTATTTTAAGAAAAAGATCTCAGAATCTGAGTCTTTTTTAAAAAGAAAAATGTCTCAAAGTCTGAGACTTTCTATTGTTTTAAAAAATAGTCTCAGAAATTGAAACTTACTCAGTTGGTAGAAGGTCGCAGAATCTGAGACTTTTCAACGGGAAAAAGGTCTTAGAATCTAAGACTTTTTTATAGGAATAAGGTCTCAGAATCTCAGAAAAATGTCTCAGAAACTTTGACTTTTTCTATGGGAAACAGGTCTCAGAATCTATGACCTTTCTATAGAAAAATGGTCTTAAAGTCTGAGACGTTTTCTATAGGAAAAACATTTCCGAATCTAAAACTTTAGGAAAGGGTCACAGAATCTCCGACTTTTTCTATAGGAAAAGTGTCTTAGAATCGGAAAAGATTTTAGAATCAGAAAAAGGTCTCAGAATCTGTCACATCTTCTTTAGAGAAAATGTGACAGAATTTTAAACTTTTTCTATATAAGAAAAGCTCTCAGAATCTGAGACTTTTTCTTTAGGAAAAAGGTCTGAGAATCTGAGCCTTTTTCTTTAGGAATAAGATATCAGAATTTGAAACTTTTTCTTTAGGAAAAAGGTCTTAGAATCTGAGACTTTTTCTATTGGAAAAGGGTCGAAGAATCTAAGAATTTTTCTATAGAAAAAAGGTCTCAGAATCGAAAATTTTTTTAGTACGAAACAAATCTAATAATAAGAAAAATGTGTCAATAATACAGGGTCACAAAAAATGACCTTTTTGAATTTGCCTGACATTTGACAACTGATTTATATTTATATTTTAGTGTGCTGATTCCGAATCTGTTATCCGATTTTTTTCCATCAGCTCGCGTTCGCGAGCAAATCGCTGTTAAAGAGTCAAAAAGTTGCGTTTTTTACCAACTTCGCAAGGCTATAATTTCCAACAGTTATTTTAAAACCTGAGTTTTAATCACGAACTTAACTAAATTGGAGGCGAGGATTCCAAAACTGTTATTAACTTTTTTCTGACAGCTTTAGATTTCGAGTTATGACGCAAGTATATTTCGAAAAATTCCTTTCATCATTAAAGTCAAACCACTCTTGTGATTGACCTTATATTTACATCATATGCTTACTTGATTTTGGGAAATGTTCTAAGGAATGTGTGGTGTGGGTAGGTGGCGTGGGCGTGGCACCTCCCATGTAACCCAAAACAACAAACTGCTTTTATTTGGCTTCTGAAAAATATTTTTCAACAAATTTGAGTACAGGATGCTAATTTTTGTTTGCTTAACTTTGTAGAAAATATAGGCAAGATTGGGTTAAGGGGCATGGCACCTCTCTTAAAACATAAAACTACAAAAAAATTTTTTATCGAATTCTGGAATAATTGAGAATTTTAAAATTTTATTTTAGCAATATCTCAAAAACTAAAGATGACTCAAAAAAACGAAGGGCATTTTTGGAATCAGCATATCCACCATACCTAAAATCGCCATTCACTTTTTTAATACAAAACCAGTGTAGGAAAATATGGACTCACAAATATGCCAAAAATAGCTTATTTTCAAAGTTTCCTTCGGCTATATCTCGAAAACTAGAGCTGACCCAAAAAAACGGAAGGCAGATTTGAAATCAGCGTACCCCAATTACCCAAAATTAGCTATCAGAACCCGGGCAAAAAAAAGTGTTGCCCTGTGTAATGCTTTAAAATATGAGACTTTTTCTATAGTTAAATGTCTCAGAATCTGAGACTTTTTCTGTGAAAAAAATTTTTAGAATCTGAAAATTTTTCTATACGAAAAAAGTCTCAGATTCTGAAATATGAGACTTTTTCTATAGTTAAATGTCTCAGAATCTGAGACTTTTTCTGTGAAAAAAATTTTTAGAATCTGAAAATTTTTCTATACGAAAAAAGTCTCAGATTCTGAGACATTTTTCGTAAAGAAGAAGTATTATATTCTGAGACATTTTCACTATAAAAAATAATTTTTTCACGAAAAATGTCTCAACATCTGATGTTTTCTATGTTGGGAGAATTTCTTTTATTAAAAAATTCTCTTCTTATGTATACGAAAAATTTACAATTTTTTTTAAAACAAATTAAAAAAAGTTTATCTAAACGAAATATGATCATGAAAAACAAACCTCCTTCGGCAAAAACTAATGATGATTTTATAGCTTTGCCATCACTTTTTATTTGTAAAAAAACGTATACCTTTTGTTTGCTCGTCA
Source organism: Pegoplata infirma (assembly GCA_963921195.1). Classification (NCBI taxonomy): domain Eukaryota; kingdom Metazoa; phylum Arthropoda; class Insecta; order Diptera; family Anthomyiidae; genus Pegoplata; species Pegoplata infirma. The sequence goes on along the minus strand of OY992537.1, from coordinate 77,464,704 downwards.
ACAAAGGTGAATTTATGATTTTTTTTCCAAGTAAAAAAAAAAATCCCCCAAACCCAAAAGATGTTCCCGCCACTGTTAACATATGTATAAGTTTAACTTACCAAATTGTTTGAATATGTCGACTACTAATCTCTAATTAGGTTTTTAACGAAATACAAATGAGAAAAATGTCCCGGAAAAATGGAAAATTCGGGAAAACTATAAAGGTTTGTTTGAACTCAAGGCAATAGCTCAATATAAGAACGAAGGATATGAGTAATTTGATTTGTGTTTTTCGTAATGATACTAAAGAAGTTTTAAATTTGTACAGTTCGCAAAGTCGAAGACATGGTATTTTTTTTTTAGTTCCAAAAATATAATTTGAAGATGATTATCTGCCTAATCATGTCCTTTAAACCACGCCCACAAATTGTTCTAAGCCCAGAAATTCATAAAATTTTTTGCAGGGCTATATATTTGAAGCGAGACAAAATATAACACTGATCTTATATTTGGGCCAGCAACGCGGACCGGGCCATCTAGTTATTATAATAATAGTTTACCAACTTCAAATGCGTGTAAAAAATCTCGCAATAAACTTAAACAACTTTGCGGATTTTGTTATGAAAAATGTAAATTTTAATATTTTTGGTTTCATCCCATTCCGATTTTGGTATTACAGTTTACAAATTAAAAAAAAAACTTTCCGATCCACGATATTTTACATATATTTTCTAAGTAAAATTTTTCGGTGCGGCCTAAAATTAAGTCCAAAGTTTCAAAACGAAAACAGTTTTCGAGATATTGCTATTTTTTTTAGATGTGATTAACAAGACCTCATAAAATCCAAAATTAAGAAGATCTGATCAAACTTAATTTTTGATTTTTTTTTAAATGATCTTTGGCGAAACGAAAATTGCGATAAAGCATTTCTCGCTCCGCCCTAATGTACATGCCTCGTGAAGGGTTACAAATGTTTCTAAATTCAATATTTTATAATGTTGAAAAAAAGAATAACAATAAAATTTTGTGCTATAACCTTTTGTAAATAATGTTTCTAGCACATGTTTTCTTCCCAATTTAAACAACAATCAACTAATATTTAATACAATTACAATTTATATTAAGTTTGGTATAATTTTGAAACCTTTTTATACCCTTCACTTATTGTAAGTGGTGGAGGGTGTATATAAGTTAGTCATTTCGTTTGTAACGCATAGAAATATCGGTCTGAGAGCCAAGAAAGTGTATATAATATTGATAAGTGATCGATTCAAAAATATTCTAGCGATGTCCATCTGTCTGTACCTCTGTCCGTTGAAATTTCGGACAAAATATTAGACAGTTATGACTGAAACTTTGCAATTTATATTTGCTATTGCATTGACCGATATAGGTATAGCGGTTTAAAAGCTATGTACGAAAATGTAAGGACACCACGAACATTTTGGTACATTCCACATAACCAAAAAATACAAAGTAGCTTGAATTCGGCTGATGGTCGACACATGAGAACATAGTTGTACACCAAATGGTATTTAAACAAGTAGCAGCATATATTTTTTTTACCAAAAAAACTTTTTCGCGGAATCTTTTTTTTATCAAATTTTTTTTTTTCGGTGTATTTTTTTTTTTTTTTGCAAATAATCTCTTTTTCATTGTGAAGGGTATTAAAACATTCGGTAGGGCCGAATTCAACTTTTTTACTTGTTTTCTTTTACAATGTTTTGTATTTTGTGTGTTTTCCTTAATTTGTAAAACCCTTATAAAAATGTATGCATAACATGTTGCTGAAATACCTACCACCCACCTCTTCTAAACCATCCATGTTAAACTACACTTCTGCACAATTTAACAATGTATTTTTGATTTATTTGAATAGAAAGTTATAGGAAATTTGACCATATGTTGTCTATTAAAATTCCTAAAATTTTCACATTTAGGTAGTGGAGAACTGTGATGATGTATCTGTAACATACTTAAGAGAAATATGTGTAGAAAAATCTTTAAATTGATGTGGGGCTTTTGTTTTTGAATTCTAAAAGAAATTGAAGTTCGCACGAGTATTAAAACGATGTAGGAATTTTATACAGTTGTCAGTGTAAGTAAAGACTCGCTGACATGTCAGAGGTACTTCCGAAGACCAAATGACATTCCCATAATCCCAAGTGAGGGGAAATTTCGGAAATATCTATATATTAGGGTGGCACGAATAATGAAATTTTTTGAATTTTATCGATTTAAAAATTTTTTTTCAGGGTCAAACTTTAACCTCACATCAACACAGGTTAAAATTGTCTGATTTGGCTAAAAATTTAAATATAAAGTTTTTTTGACCAAAATTAACCATAATATGCCTGGCCGTAAAAGTCAAAATTCGTGCCATTCTTATATACATGCACTCAAAAAAAAGACTTAACTTAAACTTTGGAAAAATTTTCTTCAAAATAGTTTATAAATTTTCCCACAATTTAGTTAAATTTAACTAAAAGTTGGGAAATTTTCTTAAGTGTTAGGAAAAAATTTAAGTTCATGTACTGTTAAATAGTCCATTATTTTCCTTAAATGAAATTCCCAAATACATCGAAGAAATTCTTACCGCCAAAAAAATTTTCCCTAAATATATTACAAAAATCTTTATTTTTAAGACATATTTCACTTCTTTAGTTTTAGGACGTAATTTTCTACTAATTAGTTCATTTTCTTAGATTTGAGGAAGTTTTTTCCACTATTTTAGTAAAATTTTAATAACTCGAGCAATTTTTTTTTCCAAAAACTTAAATTGGCGATATCTCGAAAACTAAGCCAGATAGAGAAAAATGGAGGCCATTTTTGGTTCTTTGAATCACCATAGTATCGCCGGTCCTCTTCACATGTGTGGACCCCAATGGGTCCTAACTTTGAATTTAAAAAAGTTGGCATTCCCGAAAATTTTAAAATACTCATATCTCGGTAATAATGCCAACATAACAAAAGTTCAAAAGCATTTTTGAAGCCCTTAACACGGAGAACAAGGCTTCCAAATACCGAAAAGCTCTTCGAGTAATAGTTTTAAAGTTATCGAGTTTTTAAAATTCTCAAGACCCCAGCGGTCCCCTAAATTCACGTATCTCAAAAACTAAGCAAGGTAGAGCGAAACGGACAAAAATTTTGGATCAAAAAATAAGATTCTTAAGGAACCCAACTGGGTCTGGGCCCATCGGGGTCTGAACCTATCGGTCCGAACCCAACGGGGCCTTCACCCAATCGGGTACTCAAATGTGTATGAACTAAGTTGAAATAAAATTTTTCCCATTTTTTGGTTCAAATTGGCATATTATTAAAATTTTTTTCTTTCCTTATTTTTAAGAAAAATATGAACTTAAAAGAAGGAAAACATGGCAATGGAGCTAAATCATTATCAATATTCGTTGAATTTAGTTAGTTTTCCCATTTTTTAGTTCATTTTTTTTCTGAGTGTGTCAGCAAAGGTCGGATATTTTTTCAAATAGAAAACAAATAAACAAAAACAAATATATAAAAAGATATATAAAGCCGGCTTTCGAGATATCTCTATTTTGAATTGGCTAAAAACGGGAAATTGAGAAATGCTACAGATTCTGAGACTTTTTCTATAGGAAATATGAAATCTAAGACATTTTCAGAATCTGAATTTTTTTTAAAGAAAACTGTCTCAAAATCTGAAACTTTTTCTTTAGGAAGATGTCTCAGGATCTGAGAATTTTTCTCTGGAAAACTGTCTCAGAATCTGAGATTTTTTCTATAGGAAAACTGACACTTTTTCTATAGGAAAAATGTCTTAGAATTTAAGACTTTTTCTACAGGAAAAATGTCTCAGAATCTGAGAGGTTTTTTATAGGAAAAATGTTTCAGAATCTGAGACTTTTTCTATAGGAAAAATGGTTTATAATCTGGGACTTTTTGTGTAGGAAAAATGGTTTATAATCTGGTACTTTTTCTGTAGGAAATATGTCTCAGAATCTAAGACTTTTTGCATAGGAAAAATGTCTCGGAATCTGAGTCTTTTTCTATAGGAAAAATGTCCTAGAATCTGAGACTTTTGCTATAGGAAACATGTCTTAGAATCTAAGATTTTTTCTACTGCAAAAGTATCTCAGAATCTGAGACTTTTTCTATAGGAAAAATGTCTCAGAATCTGAGACTTTTTCTAAAGGACAAATGTCTCAGAATCTGAGATTTTTTTTTAAGAAAAATGTTTCAGAATCAGAGACTTTTCTATAGGAAAAATTTCTCAGAATTTGAGGCTTTTTTAAAGGAAAAATGTCACGGAATATCAGACCTTTTTAATGGGACTAATATCTCAGAATCTGAGACTTTTTCCATAGGAACAATTTCTTAGAATCTGACTTTTTGCTATAGGAAACATGTCTCAGAATATAAGATTTTCTCTACAGCAAAAGTATCTCAGAATCTGAGACTTTTTTATAGGAAAAATGTCACGGAATCTGAGACATTTTTGTGGAACAAACATCTAAGAATCTAAGACTTTTTTTTCGGGAAAAATGTCTCGAATCCAAGACTTTTTTAACGGAAAAAATGTCTCAGAATCCGATACTTTTTGTAAAGGAAATGTTTTAGAATCGGAGATTTTTGTATGTACACATGATGTATAGAAAAATTGTTTTAGAATCTAGAAAATTGTCTCAAAAATTTTAAAAATGCATTAAAGCCGTAAAATGTGTCTAATCTCTATTTTTTTCAATAGAAATGTTTTTAAGAACCTAAGAATTTTGCGTAGGAAATTTTTTTCAGAATATGCCAACTTTTAATAAATTCTGAAAATTTTTCAATAGAAAAAAGTTTTTTAGAACCTAAGAAATTTTCTGTGGAAAATGTATTCAAAAATTTTAGATTTTGTCTATGGAGTAAATTATTTAAAATTAAAAACATTGTCAATTCAAAATATTGTAGACTGGGACATACATAATTTTGTCTTAGAACTATAAAAGTTTTCAACATGAAAAATATTTTAGAATCTGAGTATGAAAACATTGTTTTTAGTCAAAATGTTTCAGAAGTTTTATTATTTGAAATTTTACTACTATTCTTTTATGTACGAAAAATGTTCGAGACACGAAAAGTTTGCCGGTTTATAAAATTTTTTAAATTTAAGACTTCTGAAGAAAATTGTAAAACTTCTTCTTTAGTTTTAAAAACTTTTCTTTTCTGATTTTTATAATTTGGGAATGTTTTAATAGAAAAAGTATTAATACACAAGAGGAAAATGGTTAAACGTATTAATAAAAATCCGTTTTTCCTAAGTTTTCCTGTAATAGAATTTTTTGGTGTAAAAAAATTGTGTTCCCAAAACCAAGAGCTGGATCCGAGACTGGTAATAGAAATAGATACATGTATTACAAGTTTTTTACCTTATATTAAAAAAAAAAAAACTTATGATGCTCCGTGTAGGACATCATGCATTTTAAATTAAATTTTCAGCATAAACTTCCATTACCAAGTACCCTGTGAGGAACAGAATCGGTCCTGTGACCGGTTCTAAACTGGTCTTAAGTGAAAAAGATCGTTTTCAAACCAGGACAAGGTTAATTGTTGCCTAGTGCCATGCACAAAACTAGTCCCAAAAATCAATATTCCCATTACCAGGTAATCCAATTGGGAATGAATAATAATTTCCAAGTTTTTGCTGGGTTATTATTGTGTTGATTTTACAGAACTAACAATAAGAACTACATCTAAATCAACTTGTTACTTTGACATTGTGTTTGTATTAAAATTGAATTCATCACAATTTCAAAAACAACTTATTTGGTTAGACAACACAAACTTAAACCCATCATGTATGCAAGACAATCAAGAACAAAAACAACATCTGGTCTATATTAACAAGGATTTTTCAAGAGACATTGAAATTTTTGTTTGTTAAAAAAAAAAATAAATTTGTCAGCAATTTAGAAGACACAAAAAACAAATTTCTAGTTTTTAAGTTTTTTTGTTTTCCATGTTTTTTTTTTAATTTTTTCTTTACAATTTTCAACTTCTTGTTTTACTTTAAAATATAGGAACATTTTCTGGGAAATTTTTAACATAGAAATATTTTTAAATTCTGAGACATTTTTCAGTAGAAAAATTCTCAGATTCTGAGACATTTTTCCTATAGAAAAATTCTCAGATTCTGAGATATTTTTTCTATAGAAAAATTCTAAGATATTTTCCCTATAGAAAAGTTCTAAAACATTTTTTTTATAGAAAAATTTTCAGATTCTGAGGCATTTTTTCTATAAAAAAATTGTCAGATTCTGAAACATTCTTACTATAGAAAAGTTCTCAGATTCTTAAACATTTTTCTTATAGAAAAACTTTCAGATTCTGAGATATTTTTTATATAGGAAAATTCTTAGATTTTCAAAGATTTTTTCTTTAGAAAAATTCTCAGAGGCTTTTATTTACAGAAAAATTCTTAGATTCTGAGACATTTTTTTCTACAAAAAATTGGCAGATTCTGAGACATTTTTTTTACTGAAAAATTCTCACATTCTAAGACATTTTTTCTATAGAAAAATTCTCAGATTGTGAGCCATTTTTCCTATTGAAAAATTCGCAGATTCTGAGTCTCTTTTATATAGAAAAATTCTCAAATTCTGGAAATTTTCCATCGAAAAATTTTAAACTCTAAAACATTTTCCAGAGGCTAAAAAACTCTGTCCATCGGAAAAGTATGCTTAAATAAGGGAGTTTGTGGGAAACTAATTGACTTTTCTTTTACAAACAAAATATTTGAGAAAAAGAGGAATAAACAAATAGAAAAGTTAAATTCGACTTGGCCGAATCTGTGAATACCCTCCCAATGCCCTTTTTAAGTGATAGTGAATTTTCTAATGTGAAAAAATAACATTTTTGATTAGAAATACTTTATTTTGTGTAAAAAAACTTTTTTTTAAGTAATTTTTGAAAAAAAAAAAATAATTTACTAATTTTTTTAAGTGTACATTTTTTTTGGAGTGGAAAATTTTTTTTGAGTGTATTTTTTTTTGTTTTAGTGTAAACATATTTTTTAGTGACAAAAATACATTGTAAAATAGTTTTTTGATTTACCAATGTCTTAAAAACATGTTTAACGGGGTTTCAACACGTGAATTTAGGGTGAAAATAATCTTAATTTCACGGTTTTGCTAATAACTTTTGATTCACCGATTTGGCTGAAATTCAATACGAACTAGGCCAGAGAAACGACAAATATATATGCCAAGCTTCAGCATCAACTCAGAATTGCCTTTCAAAAGTTAGCGTGTTTTTTATCTCGTAAATTCACAAAAAAACCCTTACCGTTATTCAGTCTTTCGCTCATAACTTTTGAACAACTGGATCGATTTCGCTGGATTGCAATACCAACCTGACCAGGTAAATGTCCAACATATACGCCAAACTTCAGGAGCCTTCGTAAGGTCTTTCAAAAGCTAGCGTGTTTTTAACAGACAGACAGACGGACGGACGGACGGACGGACTTCATTAGATCGTCTTAAAATCGATCGATGATCATGAATATATATACTTTATGGGGACCTAGACAAATATTTCGAGGTGTTACAAACGGAATGACAAAAAATATTGTAAAACTAGCAAAAAAATGGTTAAAATCAGCAAAAACAAGTAAGAGTGAAAACAAGACAAGTGAAATTCGGCTATGCCAAATCTTCTACAACATGCACAAAATTAAAAAAAAAATTGCAGGGGCGTTTTCTTTTTTTGGGGGGGGGGGGGGGGGGGGGGGTCAGTTGTGGTACCTGGGAGGGGGGGAAATTTCCTCTCGAATATGTGTTTAAAAATTCATTTTTATGCTTTTTGCACTAAAGAAATACAAGTTTATCTTTATTTAATTTTTTTTTTTATTCCACGAGCAAAAAAGGGGGCGAACTTCTAATTCTCTGGGGCCAAATGTATGACTTTGAACTTCTTGTAGCAAAAATACAAAAAATCATGTAAAACAATGGTATTTTTCAGAGGTTGGTTTAGTTCTCAAGGGGGAAATTTTTTCCCCCTGGTCCGATTTTGCTCATTTACGAACTTAACCTGCCTAGGAACATAAGATGAGCTTGCAAAACTGGGTACAGATGGGGTAGGAGACTTTGTTCATATTGATCCCCCAATGCAGCACTACAGATCGAGAAGTGATTGTCAGTGTATTTCCATGGCGAACAGGAAATGGCGAGAGTTAAGTACAAGCAGAATTACCAGAATAATCTGGCCGCGTTACGACCTCGGAAGAACTCGCTAGCTACTTTCTCTTAACAGAAGAGAATGTCGTTTACTCACGGGAGTGGTCACGGTACACTGCCTAATTGCTTTCAACGCAAGAACAGTTGGACTCATCTCTGATTCCAATTGTAGAAGATGTGATGAACCGAATACGGATGAAACAGTTGAACATATCCTGTGCAAATGCCCCGCATTGCCCAGGCATCGCAAACAAATTTTAGGCAAAGCAGAACTCGAGAATCTGGAAGAAATCGCAGTTATGGACCTTATGCGCGTTAAATTGTTTGCAACATGGACTAACGCGTTTTATCCTCGTCGCTGAAGGAACATGTGGTATTGCTATGGACCAGCCGGTCTATGCGAGGAGTTCAAAATTTTGAGCTCCGCACAGTGTTGCGTCTTCATGTAAAGAGTGGCCAAAAATAGAAGGAGTTAAGTAAGAGCGTTAAAATTTGGAACACTTGTTAAGATCGATAAGATCAAGAAAAATTTTGAATTTGGTCAATATCCGTCCAAGGATTCTGTGGTGAACGATTTGTACCACCCCAAATTTTTATTTTTTGTTGTTGTTTTATTATGTAATTTATGTAATACCAATTTAATTTTTTTTTATGCAAACAAATATTATTTGCATCAAATTGCAAATCGCAATTGTACATTTGCTTAACGTTGTAAACATTCAACATAATCTTATTGGTACGAAAATGCTTAACTTTATTTAACGGGTTAACAAATTAAAAAGTTCGATTTCAACCAAAATGTTTACCAACTTTAATTATTAGTATATTGTATACCATTAATTCAATCTGTGTTTTTTAATGGGTTAATAAAAAGTTCGAAACAAACAAAAATGTTTCTAAGTATTTGTATGATCATGTTGACTCAGATTTGCTTTACAATGTTTAGAAACAAATAATGTTGCTAACAAAATGTTGTTAATCGCAGCATCATGTATATTTTAATTTTTGAAGAATGTATCGAAACATGCAATACTGGCAACAAAAAAAAAAAGTGCAACGAAATTAGTGATGGGCGAAATATTCTCTTGTAGGATTCTGTTGCACGTAAAAAAAATGAAAATACATGGTTACTTAATGTAAAACTGTTAAAATAGGTTTCCAAATTAAATTTGCGAAATTCCCTGATATTTTTATTATATAAATATATTGAAAATACTGTCTAAAATCTATTTGTCAACTTATGGCAAATTGAATACATAAATGTTTTGGCCCGAAAAAACGTACCATTTGCATGCAGGTATTTTTCTGCAAATATGTATCAGGGTTACCTATCGATAAGTGCTACATGTGAGTTGTGTTTCTTTTCATAAAAAGTTAAGATTTGTTCTTCTCTAGAAATATTTCGTGGTTTGTAAGAATAAAAATCAACTTCCTTTTTGGTCAAGAAATCACGTTGTATAGACATAAAGTTCTCGTAAGAAAAAATTAAAACTTCATATAAAATTAACTTGCTACCATCATATTGAAGAAATAATAAAAGTTTCTTCTAACATCTAGTTTCGTTATATGATCAAGGTAATGTAATAAAAATTTTAAAAGATCATCCGGCTATCAATATTGATAATTCTTTTCCTGTAGAAATTATCTAATATTGGAATTCGTATCATTTTGATCCAATTTAATATTCATTTTGGAACATCATTATTTCCTAAAAGGAAAAAAGGCCACCACGAGTGCCATCCAACTACTATAGTTGGGAATTTACATAACCACACCGGTTCTTAGCCTAGGACGTCGGCATAAATTCCCAAATCATTTTTTGTTGGGCAAGACTTGGTTATCCCAAGTAGCTTGGAACGATCGAAAACCCTACAGAGAGAACACTTGCTGGTAAGAATTGATTTTTATAAAAACCAATCAATCAAGCAATGGAGCAATCGACTAAATTATTTTTTTGTAACATTTGTGTATTTTGATAGGTCTGTTGTCAACGGAGCAGATCACAAGTGTTCTTGCATTTATTTTTTTTTTTTTTTCATTTGTTTTATTTTTTGTTATTACCCCAAAAATCACTCAAGTTACATTTTGCTTTTAAACAACTAGTCAAACGAGGTATCATAAAACAAAATTAGAATTTCTTCTTTCATACATTAAAATAAAAATCAAGATCACAACGTGTCAATAGTAACTGGAATTTTACAACATTTTTAAATCTTTAAAAAAATTAATTTAAAATCATATTTAAATTTTAAAATCTTAAATTTTCAAATCTTTATTTAAAAGTTAAATTTTTTTTAACTATTTCGTGAAGAAAATTAAGTACTGGAAACAAAAAAATTGCTTCCCCCAACATAATCTGGATGCGGACAGAGATTCTCAAATAAAATACTGATATTCCATTCGTTCATGGCTCTTCAAAGGTAAATCCGTATCATCTACCAATTTTCATCCCGTAAGGAATCTTTAAAACGTGTGTCAACATATCGTGAAATCTTGCCAAGAACAATAACAATAGTCATAAGGAAAAATATTAAGTGTTCAAGTGTAGTAATTAATTAAATTCGTTTTTTTTTATGCTAATCTAAAGCTTCCCTTAAGATGTGTATGTGAATTTCAAAAAACCAAAATTTAAATTTCAACTTCTGAGTATTCAAATTTTAAATTCTCAATTTTTCAATTTTTAAAAAAATTCCTATTATTTAAAAATTTTTTAACTACATATTGCAAATTTTTCTATGAACACCCCTAATGAATAATCATATTCATTCATAAAACAGACGGTAGTAATACAACCTAAATAGTAAACCCAAAAAAATTATCATAATGACAAATTAATAAGGTATATGCAAGAAACACTACTATTATTTACTTCCTTATCTTCCTAATTAACAACGTAGCAGCAAACATCATTATCACGATCGAGGAGGCCTCTTTGTTCTGCAGATGTACGTTTGGTGAGTCAAAAAATGAATTATCCCTTAATAATTCCCTTGATAAATTCTTGCCTATATTAAAAACACTAGTAAAGAGTAACAATTCAAACACCAAAATCATTTATTTTAAAATTTGAGTTTGATTTATTGAAATTACTCCACCAATATTATTCTCTGCAGTAAAGGGAATTTTGGTTGATGGTCATTAACTCTGTCCAGTAATTTGGTTTAGTTTATGATCACGTAAATACAATGTTTGTTTATTTTTTTTCGTATTATGATCATTATCATTCAATTTATATTTTGTTCTGATGATTTGGTGTAGTTACTGAATTTTTGCTTTTTACGATTATCTATTTTTTTTTTCCAATCATAAAATATCAAAACAAATTTAATAACAGACGGACAAAAATAAAGAAATCTTAAAAGTATTTACATTTGCTTTTAGATCAATATTAGGGTGACATTCATTTGAATATTTAATTTTTTTAATAGGAGTTTCTTTTTCCATTCAAAGTTTTTTTTTTTTAATACATAAATGGTTAATTTAAGTTAATTAAATTACGGTGTTCTCGTTAAAATCAATTTTGCGTTATTTTGTAATAACTTTAACCATGAATTTTTATTAATTCGGTATGTTGTAAATTTTTAATTTATAAGTTCTTCAAACTTATCTTACAAATGATACTGAATTATATAGTTCGTAATTTTAATCATAATTTACAGTAGTTTTATATCTTTAAAATTTAAAATGTCTTAAATAAAAATATTGAATTATTCAAGATGAATTGCTAAACAACCTATTTTGTTTTCTCATGGTCTGATGCGTTAGGGTGAGCTAATGTGTGGGATCCTAGAAAAATACAATTTTTTTGCCACTAGGATCTGGTTTGGGTGGGTTTTGAGGCGATGGTACCCTACTAACATCAAGGGAAACCAGACTTAAATAAGGTAAACTGTAGTCAACACCATTTTCTTTAATTTTAACTTACACTTTTATATATAGCCATAGTGGGGCATGTTTTTTTTATATCTATGGTTATTACGGCCCTTGCAACGTAGTTTTTTTTTGATATTAGAATCAAGGGAGTCTATAATAAAGTACTAGTAATGAACAGAAGGTTTGAGTTGGAAGGACACGAACTCCCCCCAACCGGCTGATCGCTAGCGAATCAATGGCTCCCGCAGTCTCTTTCACTCGTTCACTTTTAGAAAATCTTCAAATTATGTTTTCATATGTTTTTTGAAGTCTTACAGAATTGGAAGACATTTTCTTTCAATTTTGCGTGAAATATTTCATTTGTACATTACAGAAAAATGGCGCCCAACGTGGGACACGAGTATCCCAAATTTTGGTGATATTTTTGTTCCCAAAAATTTTTTTTTTTTTTGATTTAAATAGTTAGATTTCAATTTAAGCGTAATTGTCAAGGTTTATGGTTGTGATATTGTTTAGTATGAATAAACACGAAAGCTTTTTCGGACCTTTAGATATTTGAGGTTTAACAGTTCGAGTAATCTAACCAAAAAGCCTCTTTGTGTTCCTTTCATGGTGAAGAAAATCTCATCTATGATTTTTGAGTATTACTGCAATTTTTAGTTGAATATATTTCTTCTTCAATTTTTGTAACTTAGCTATCAACAGCTATTAGTTTTAATGGATTGTGCAATTTTGCTGACTGCAAATTAGCACCCTTTTAATTAATAGAAAATAGTTTACATAAGGTAAAAACATTTTGCTATTTGTTGGTTTGTTACTGAAATTAAGCTATTTATATTTTACCAAAGAAATCAAGATAAACAAATTATTTTTTCCTGTGTTGATAAATAGTTTTGCCTACATTATAGCCCTTATACGCAAAAGCATCACCATGTAGAAAACATATTTTTTTTATGAAAATTTTAGAAAAGAGAAAAAAAAAAAATCTTTAACAATTTTGTGTTATAATTTCGTTGATATTCTTTTAACTATTATTTTTTTTTGTGAGCGGACGCTCAAAAATTTCCACATTTTTTTTTATTGTTACCAAATTTTTTTTTAAATACTTGCAATTCTGATAAGGATTAAGTTTGTAATTGCGGTCTTCTATTTTTTTGGAATTATATTTAATTTTTTTTTTTAATTACCATGGCTACGTTTAGAACCCCAGTAGGGGCGAGTGACAATACTCTGCCTGTAAGTCCTTCCAGAATAGCTGGTAATAATGAATCTGAAACTGCTTGTCACATTTGTAACGATAAACTGGATGGGAAGATTGAATGCATGATTATAAATAAATGTAATCATGGTTTTCATAGAGTCTGTATTGAAAATTTACTGTCCACTGAAAATACATGTCCTATCTGTCTAATAGAATTTGAGCAGGCAGATCTTCGGAAAATAACATTTCAAGCTAAACCGAATCCTAAAACCAAAGGAAGACCTCGTGGTGCAGTTGCAAAACAATATCAGACACGAAGTACAATCCGAGCTCTTTTCCCAGAGGGACAAGATCCACAAGAGTCACTTGCGTCCCTTTTAGATTTCAATATTACGGATTCATTAGAAAATCAGGACCTGCCTCAAGCAACAGGACCTTCAGTTTCAATTGAAGAGCATACTGCTCAAGCAGTTGCTCAGGCAAATACTACTGTAAATATCAATGCAGTAGAAAATCGGGACCTAACTCGAACAACAGCACCTTCATCGTCAAGAGCAGCGCATACTGCTCAATCAATTCCTCAAACGAACCCTCCTGATAATATCGACTATAACAGGATAAATCAAATGATCCAAACCAATTTAACTCTGATTTTACAAAATTTGAATTTAATCCCTTCAAAAAACCATACTCAAACTAGGATAAATAATAACCAGAATGCTGCAAACGGAAATAGAAATGTTTTGATTTCTGATCCAAGTTTGCTCGGTGCAAATGGTTCAAATCCGAACCAAGTTCCTCCTATTACCAATAGAAACCACAATATAAATAACAGGAATATAGCTTCCAACCAGTCTGCTAATAACCCGTTACAAAATGCAACCACTTTCGTTCCAAATTATGATTTTCCGCCTCCAATTCAAAACAATTCTGCTAATTTACAACCGTCCTTAAATCTTGGAAATAGAAACAATGCTTTTTATAATCAAGGAAATAATCAATTTCAAAATACTCGTTGTGATCAAAATTTTTCTATCCCAAATCAAATACAAAATCCACAACCGCAAAACATTTTAAACGGAAATAGTCCATATTCTGGTAACAGGCAACCTAGTGCTGTTCACTTTGCAAATACCCAACTTCAGAACTCTCAGTCTGTGTTAAATAACAATTCTGAAAATTCTCCCCAGTTTCCGTCCAATTATTTTAGTCGGAACTGTCCTTCAAATAATTTTTCAAATAACAACCAGTATAATAGTTCACGTTCTCACATTTCGTCTGCACAAATTGATAAGAATAATACTGCTATTATTCAGAATTGGAATCTTAAATTCGATGGGTCACGCGATGGGTTAAAAGTACAACAATTTTCGTACCAACTGGTATCTCTTACCAAAACGGCTTTTGACGGAGATTTTTCGATAATAGTGAAAAACTTGCATATGTTGCTAACCGGAAAAGCGCGTGAATGGTATTGGCGCTACCATAAGGATGTGGAAGAAATTAAATGGGAAGAGTTTTTTGCTGCTTTTAAGTTGCGATACAAAGATTTCAAATCCATATATGATGTTAGAGAAGAGGTTAGGAATAGAAAACAGAAAGCAGGAGAATCATTTGATATGTTTTATGATGAACTATCGTCTCTTATGGATGGTTTAGAAACAAGTTTTACTGAGTCAGAACTGCTCGAGACTATAATCCGAAATTTGCGACCCGAAATTCGGCACGAATTAATTAACGAGAAGATTGAGTCTATTCCTAGTTTAAGGGAAAAAGTGCAGGGGATGGAACGTTTTTGGAATGATGAAAGTGTAAAGCGTCACTTTGGTAATCGTAGTGCTAACCCATTTCTCGCACGTAAGCACCTAGCTGAGCTGGAAACTCATAAAGACCCTGAATTGGGCGAAAGTAAGGAACTATCCGTTGACGCAGTCCTTAAATATGATCCCCACAATATACAATGTTGGAATTGTGACCAAAAGGGACATATGTACAAATATTGTCCCAAAGAAAAAAATATTTTTTGTTATGGCTGTGGTGAGAAAAACATGTATTTGCCACAATGTGTAAAATGCAACAATCGTAAATCGTCAAAAAACTTCAAACACCAAATTGTTCCAAAGGAACAACCTTAGGTACTTGTACTCCACTAGAGTCAAGTAAAATTTCCATAACTCTTTCTGATAATGACCCTAATTTTACGGCTGTAAGCTTTTCCACTGATATTGACACACCCCAGAATTTAAGTAAAAATAATCAAGAAACCGATTATTCGAAAATAAAAATTTTAAAACGAAGTTCAAATGACTTACATCATAAAAATGTCGATAATAATTATTCAGAAATTATTTACCCTAAGAAACCATACCATCAACGATGGGAATCATACATTTCAAAAAGAAATGAAATTTTTAACGATTTTGAAATTTGTCAGTTAACCACAAAACAGAATACCAAACGATCAACTTTAAGATTGAGAAATTACTATAAAACTCGTAAACGCTGTGCAAAGTTATTAATTTCTGCAATAATAAATAACCCTAAGGATAGTCGATACTATGCCAAAGTCTCTTTTTTAAATTTTTCAGAATACGGTCTTTTAGATACCGGTGCCAGCATCAGCTGCATCGGTTCAGATTTCGCTAATGAAGATTTTTCAAAATTTCCAAATTTTTCTAAATGCAAAACATTTGTAAAAACCGCTGATGGATCCCCCCAAAAAGTTATTGGGTGGATAAGTGTTAATGTTCAATTTAAAGATAAATGTCATCCGTTGAATTTATTTATAATACCCACAATTTCACAAAGGCTTATTTTAGGTATTGACTTCTGGAAGAAGTTTAACTTAATTCCGAACGTTATTGAGTCGGTCGATTTAATTGATAAATCAGTTTTTAGTTTTTGTCCCTCCGAGTTGTCCGATTTTAAAAAGTCCGAAGTCTCGTCCGATAATATTGGTAAATCTGGTTCTGAGAATACAGATGCACATTTTTATACCCTAACTCCTGGTCAACATCAACAGCTTGAGGCTGTTAAATCACTTTTTCCAAATTTTGAAAAGCAAGGGCTGGGAAGAACCCGCTTAATTAAGCACGAGATCGACGTTAGCAACGCTAAGCCGATCAAACAGAGGTTCTATCCAGTTTCTCCCGCAGTGGAGAAACTGATGTTTGCGGAAATAGATAGGATGTTGTCATTGGGTGTGATTGAAGTTTCAAACTCACCCTGGAGTTCACCAATGAGGTTGGTTATTAAACCAAATAAAGTCCGCCTTTGCCTGGATGCAAGGAAGGTGAATTCAGTCACCATAAAGGATGCCTATCCTTTACCATCTATTGAGGGTATATTCGCACGTCTTCCACAAGCCAACATAATCTCTAAGCTAGATTTGAAAGACGCTTACTGGCAAATCTGCCTAGCCGATGAATCGAAGCCCATCACTGCATTCACAGTTCCCGGAAGGCCACTGTACCAGTTTACAGTAATGCCTTTTGGGCTGTGCAATGCACCGCAGACCATGTGCAGGCTGATGGACGATCTGATTCCGCCAGATCTTAAAACCAGTGTCTTTGGGTATCTTGATGATCTGATTATCGTATCAGAAAATTTTGAACAACACTTGTCAATTTTAGTGCGTATTTCAGAGCAGTTTCGTAAAGCGAATCTGACTCTGAATATATCCAAGAGCCATTTTTGCGTAACCAGGGTGAAATACCTTGGGTATGTGATTGGTGATGGAGGGATCACTACCGACCCAGAAAAGGTTAGTGCAATCAGAGACTGGCCAGTTCCGAAAAATATTAAACAGGTTAGAGGATTTTTAGGCCTTGCTGGGTGGTACAGAAGATTTATCGAAAACTTTTCTGGTATCGTATTTCCGATATCCGAAACTCTGTCCACCAAGAAAAAATTTGTTTGGACCCCTGAGGCCCAAATCGCTTTTCAAAAAATCAAGGATTTACTTACCTCAGCTCCTGTCTTAAGTAACCCTAATTTTGAGAAAAAATTTTATTTGCAATGCGATGCAAGTGATTTTGGCATTGGAGCAGTCCTTGTCCAACTTGATGATAACGGTGAGGAGAAACCGATTGCTTTTATGAGCAAAAAACTAAATTCAGCTCAGAGAAATTACAGCGTAACTGAGCGTGAATGTCTCGCTGCCCTCGAAGCAATTCAACGGTTTCGCTGCTATTTGGAGTTACAGGAATTCGAGGTCATAACGGACCACTCCAGTCTAGTTTGGCTCATGCGTCAGCCCAATTTAAGCGGTAGATTGGCTCGCTGGGTACTGAAGCTCCAATCCTATAAATTTAGCGTGAGTCATCGCAAGGGGAAAGACAATATAGTCCCTGATGCCCTCTCTAGGATTGAATATGAAGAAATAGGAGCATTGGAATTAGAAGAACCCGAAATAGACCTTAATTCGACAGCTTTTGATGAGGCTGATTATAATAATTTAAAGCTTAAAATTCAAGCAAATCAAAATAAGTACCCCGATATTAAGATAGTGGACCGGTATATTTATATCCGCACCGATCATTATGATGGTACTGAATCCACGGAAAATCAAGCTTGGAAACTTTGGATCCCCACCTCCCTTATACAAAATTTAATATCTCGTTTCCATGATTCACCAACAACATCTCATGGGGGTATGTTCAAAACGCTTGAACTGCTAAGGCGAAATTTTTTCTGGCCCGGGATGGTAAGGGATGTTAGGAATTTTGTCAGAATCTGCGAAACCTGCAAAACAACAAAAGCCCCAAATTTTGTATTAAAACCTGAAATGGGAAAACAAACCGTAACAATTCGACCTTTTCAAAGGTTATTTATTGATTTGTTAGGACCTTATCCCCGCAGTAAATCGGGTAATATCGGTCTACTAATCGTTTTGGACCACTTAACGAAATTTCACTGGCTTCAGCCTCTTAAGAAATTTACCTCTCAAGTAATTCAAGATTTTCTGGAAAAACAGATTTTCCACACGTATGGGGTTCCCGAATTCATTGTCAGTGACAACGGGTCACAATTTAAGGCAAATGACATAAATGCATTTTTTACTTGCCTTGGAATTCAACATATTTACACTGCTGTATACTCGCCTCAATCCAATGCGTCTGAGCGAGTCAATAGGTCGCTTATAGCTGGGATTCGAGCGTATTTGAAGGGAGACCACACGAGATGGGATGAGAAGTTAAGTGCTATTAGCTGTGCACTTCGAAATTCTTTTCATCAATCGATAAACACCTCCCCATATCACTCTCTTTTTGGATTTAATATGATAACCCATGGGTCATCATATTCCTTATTGAAAAATTTACAACTTTTAGATGAACCCTCAGTTACTTTATCGAGAGATGATAGTTTACAATTGATAAGAAAAGATTTGCAGAAACATCTTAAGCACGCTTACGAACAAAATAAGAGCCAATATAACCTTAGAGCTAGGCCACAATCATTTAGTATTGGACAGGAAGTCTTACGGAGAAATTTCGTGCAAAGTAGCATGGAAAAACGATTCAATGCGAAACTTGCTCCTTTATTTGTAAAAGCTAAGGTGAAAGAAAAATTAGGAAGCCATTATTACCTGCTAGTAGACCTCCAAGGTAAACCAGTAGGAACTTACCATGCGAAAGACATCCGTTCATAGCCTTTTAAATGTTTCCCCGGTTTTCCTTTCCCCAAAAAGTGGTTTATATCAATAAATATCATATTAAAATTTGGAGTAAGAATGCACTCTTTTAACGACCTGGCTTGGTTCAATTTGATTTGTCTTATACATTGATTTTTTTTTTTTTTTATGCAAAATATTTACTAACTTTTTTTTTCCAAAATACGTTAATTGTATCATCAATATTTTTCAAATATTTTCTTATCATGATATTTAGACCGTTTATTTAGACCGTTATCACAATACCTTAGAGGGTTAATCGTTCGTTCAAGCTAACATGTTTCTTAAAAAGACCATGTTATCTAGTTTTGTGGTGAACGATTTGTACCACCCCAAATTTTTATTTTTTGTTGTTGTTTTATTATGTAATTTATGTAATACCAATTTAATTTTTTTTTATGCAAACAAATATTATTTGCATCAAATTGCAAATCGCAATTGTACATTTGCTTAACGTTGTAAACATTCAACATAATCTTATTGGTACGAAAATGCTTAACTTTATTTAACGGGTTAACAAATTAAAAAGTTCGATTTCAACCAAAATGTTTACCAACTTTAATTATTAGTATATTGTATACCATTAATTCAATCTGTGTTTTTTAATGGGTTAATAAAAAGTTCGAAACAAACAAAAATGTTTCTAAGTATTTGTATGATCATGTTGACTCAGATTTGCTTTACAATGTTTAGAAACAAATAATGTTGCTAACAAAATGTTGTTAATCGCAGCATCATGTATATTTTAATTTTTGAAGAATGTATCGAAACATGCAATACTGGCAACAAAAAAAAAAAGTGCAACGAAATTAGTGATGGGCGAAATATTCTCTTGTAGGATTCTGTTGCACGTAAAAAAAATGAAAATACATGGTTACTTAATGTAAAACTGTTAAAATAGGTTTCCAAATTAAATTTGCGAAATTCCCTGATATTTTTATTATATAAATATATTGAAAATACTGTCTAAAATCTATTTGTCAACTTATGGCAAATTGAATACATAAATGTTTTGGCCCGAAAAAACGTACCATTTGCATGCAGGTATTTTTCTGCAAATATGTATCAGGGTTACCTATCGATAAGTGCTACATGTGAGTTGTGTTTCTTTTCATAAAAAGTTAAGATTTGTTCTTCTCTAGAAATATTTCGTGGTTTGTAAGAATAAAAATCAACTTCCTTTTTGGTCAAGAAATCACGTTGTATAGACATAAAGTTCTCGTAAGAAAAAATTAAAACTTCATATAAAATTAACTTGCTACCATCATATTGAAGAAATAATAAAAGTTTCTTCTAACATCTAGTTTCGTTATATGATCAAGGTAATGTAATAAAAATTTTAAAAGATCATCCGGCTATCAATATTGATAATTCTTTTCCTGTAGAAATTATCTAATATTGGAATTCGTATCATTTTGATCCAATTTAATATTCATTTTGGAACATCATTATTTCCTAAAAGGAAAAAAGGCCACCACGAGTGCCATCCAACTACTATAGTTGGGAATTTACATAACCACACCGGTTCTTAGCCTAGGACGTCGGCATAAATTCCCAAATCATTTTTTGTTGGGCAAGACTTGGTTATCCCAAGTAGCTTGGAACGATCGAAAACCCTACAGAGAGAACACTTGCTGGTAAGAATTGATTTTTATAAAAACCAATCAATCAAGCAATGGAGCAATCGACTAAATTATTTTTTTGTAACATTTGTGTATTTTGATAGGTCTGTTGTCAACGGAGCAGATCACAAGTGTTCTTGCATTTATTTTTTTTTTTTTTTCATTTGTTTTATTTTTTGTTATTACCCCAAAAATCACTCAAGTTACATTTTGCTTTTAAACAACTAGTCAAACGAGGTATCATAAAACAAAATTAGAATTTCTTCTTTCATACATTAAAATAAAAATCAAGATCACAACGTGTCAATAGTAACTGGAATTTTACAACATTTTTAAATCTTTAAAAAAATTAATTTAAAATCATATTTAAATTTTAAAATCTTAAATTTTCAAATCTTTATTTAAAAGTTAAATTTTTTTTAACTATTTCGTGAAGAAAATTAAGTACTGGAAACAAAAAAATTGCTTCCCCCAACATAATCTGGATGCGGACAGAGATTCTCAAATAAAATACTGATATTCCATTCGTTCATGGCTCTTCAAAGGTAAATCCGTATCATCTACCAATTTTCATCCCGTAAGGAATCTTTAAAACGTGTGTCAACATATCGTGAAATCTTGCCAAGAACAATAACAATAGTCATAAGGAAAAATATTAAGTGTTCAAGTGTAGTAATTAATTAAATTCGTTTTTTTTTATGCTAATCTAAAGCTTCCCTTAAGATGTGTATGTGAATTTCAAAAAACCAAAATTTAAATTTCAACTTCTGAGTATTCAAATTTTAAATTCTCAATTTTTCAATTTTTAAAAAAATTCCTATTATTTAAAAATTTTTTAACTACATATTGCAAATTTTTCTATGAACACCCCTAATGAATAATCATATTCATTCATAAAACAGACGGTAGTAATACAACCTAAATAGTAAACCCAAAAAAATTATCATAATGACAAATTAATAAGGTATATGCAAGAAACACTACTATTATTTACTTCCTTATCTTCCTAATTAACAACGTAGCAGCAAACATCATTATCACGATCGAGGAGGCCTCTTTGTTCTGCAGATGTACGTTTGGTGAGTCAAAAAATGAATTATCCCTTAATAATTCCCTTGATAAATTCTTGCCTATATTAAAAACACTAGTAAAGAGTAACAATTCAAACACCAAAATCATTTATTTTAAAATTTGAGTTTGATTTATTGAAATTACTCCACCAATATTATTCTCTGCAGTAAAGGGAATTTTGGTTGATGGTCATTAACTCTGTCCAGTAATTTGGTTTAGTTTATGATCACGTAAATACAATGTTTGTTTATTTTTTTTCGTATTATGATCATTATCATTCAATTTATATTTTGTTCTGATGATTTGGTGTAGTTACTGAATTTTTGCTTTTTACGATTATCTATTTTTTTTTTCCAATCATAAAATATCAAAACAAATTTAATAACAGACGGACAAAAATAAAGAAATCTTAAAAGTATTTACATTTGCTTTTAGATCAATATTAGGGTGACATTCATTTGAATATTTAATTTTTTTAATAGGAGTTTCTTTTTCCATTCAAAGTTTTTTTTTTTTAATACATAAATGGTTAATTTAAGTTAATTAAATTACGGTGTTCTCGTTAAAATCAATTTTGCGTTATTTTGTAATAACTTTAACCATGAATTTTTATTAATTCGGTATGTTGTAAATTTTTAATTTATAAGTTCTTCAAACTTATCTTACAAATGATACTGAATTATATAGTTCGTAATTTTAATCATAATTTACAGTAGTTTTATATCTTTAAAATTTAAAATGTCTTAAATAAAAATATTGAATTATTCAAGATGAATTGCTAAACAACCTATTTTGTTTTCTCATGGTCTGATGCGTTAGGGTGAGCTAATGTGTGGGATCCTAGAAAAATACAATTTTTTTGCCACTAGGATCTGGTTTGGGTGGGTTTTGAGGCGATGGTACCCTACTAACATCAAGGGAAACCAGACTTAAATAAGGTAAACTGTAGTCAACACCATTTTCTTTAATTTTAACTTACACTTTTATATATAGCCATAGTGGGGCATGTTTTTTTTATATCTATGGTTATTACGGCCCTTGCAACGTAGTTTTTTTTTGATATTAGAATCAAGGGAGTCTATAATAAAGTACTAGTAATGAACAGAAGGTTTGAGTTGGAAGGACACGAACTCCCCCCAACCGGCTGATCGCTAGCGAATCAATGGCTCCCGCAGTCTCTTTCACTCGTTCACTTTTAGAAAATCTTCAAATTATGTTTTCATATGTTTTTTGAAGTCTTACAGAATTGGAAGACATTTTCTTTCAATTTTGCGTGAAATATTTCATTTGTACATTACAATTCGTATCCTTCCCATATGTCCTGAAATTAAAATACGGCATAAAACGAAAACTAACGCTTTAATCTTCATGTTATTTATTGTAGTTATTACCTATAATGCCATTAATTATTCTACAAAATTTTGTCCAATTCGAAGCAAGGATACGCCTAGCTCAAAAATGTCCTTTTTAAAATAACGTTCAGAAAAATGGTAAAAATTTAAGATATTTCATGAAATTTTGAAAATCCAACTGTTATAATATTCTCAATGTATTTGCCAAAATTTGTGCAAATCGGAACAAGGATACGCCCTCCTCGAAAATGTCCTTTTTTTAAAAAAGCCAAGAAAAAGTTCAAAATTCAAATTCCTTCATGAATTTTTGCATCCGCAACACTTCGAATATACCTTAAATCTTAATCAAATGAAAAAATTGAAGCATATATTAATAATGTCCTTAAAAATTTAAAAAAAAGTTTAAAAAATCCTTCGTACTTCATGAAATTCTGTTCTGATAATGTTGAAAATACCTTATTTTAGTATAATTGAAGCAAGGATTATCCTTAACCTTTCCTTAGGATATTCTTAGCGCATAAATATCCTTTTTTAAAGACTTGAGAAAATTCAGGGAGATCCTTTGACCTTAAAACTATCAATGATTCACAACATTTTTGCACGTAGTATTTACAATACTTTGAATATTGTTTATAAGTTTAAGCAGGGATATGCCTATCTCAAAAAGACCGTTATAAAATAAGCAAGTAAAAATATAGTACAACGTACTTCCTCAACAAAATCTTTCTAAATAAAAGTCTGCATCTGTTAATGTACAACTGGTGTCTAGCCAAGCATCTAATTTGTGTCAGGCCTGGATGACAAATAATGGTTCTTGGACCAATTTAAATAAAATTTAAAATTTAACCGACCAATTCATTTTGCATTCCGATTTATTATATGTGTTCCATAACTATTTTTCGCAATACATTTCAAATTATCAAGGAGAACTGCTGCATCTTGGTGTTTTCGTTAAAAAAATTTCTAAATTTATATTCGGGTTCCCACAAAAAAAAATTGATTAAAAAAAAAGTGGAAAAACGTGGACGAGTTCTTTTGTTATTCGTAATCTACATACTTATACCAACCCTAGTAAAAAAGTTTTGATATAATAATATATAATTTGATACAATCATATTAAAATATATATGAGTTTTTATATGTTCAGATCTAATTATATGAAAGATTTAATATGGCTCCATTTCTTTATCTGAGGCTTTATATAAATATATATGACTTCATATAATTGTATAAATCTACATTTATTTATATAAAATAAGATCAACTTTATTTATTTGGATGTGACCAAAATTCGGATCTAATTGTATCATTTTTTATATTTGTGTATCTAAAATAATACAATTAGATAATTATTTGATACAAATTGATACAGCCAATTTTGAGACCAAATTCGATATTAAAAAGTTTTTTTTTTACTCGGGAATATTTTCTGCAAAGAACTAAGCGCGCCAATGAGGGCCACAAAAATGGCTGACTATCAAATATGAAATTTGCAAAATAAATTAGTATTTTCTTTGGAACTCACTTTATAACAGCGTTACTTGCCATATGATTAACTTATGTCGACCAAAACAGCATTATCATACAAGTAACATATCTAACTTAAAACTTCATTACCAATAAGGTCGAATTTTAAATACAATATAATTATTTAACCGTCACAAGTACATGTGGATTTCAAAGATTTTAAAACCAAAATATGATATATTTCAAAAAGTTCAACTTTAGAGACATGTAACTTAAAAACTATTAAAGATATCTATAAACTGTTTTGGATTTGTTTTATTTATGATGTTTTCTTAAAATAAAATTCATATAACCTTAAGTTTTAAGACATTTAGTTTGACCATTTATGGCCAAGGTCACAACACTGTGCTCCGCCTCCCCTAACCTAACCTATGGGGTCCTAGACCGATATTTTGATGCGTTACACACGGAATGACAAAGTGAGTATACACCTATACTGTAGTTGGGGGTATAAAAATATTGTAAAACAAGCAAAAAACGGTTAAAATCAGCAAAAAAAACTGTAGTTTTGGACGTTGCAAAAAATATAGTAATATCCCGGGTGAAAATGACCATGTATGTTCATATATGATGCATATATGGATCTCCATACATGTGCATATCCGTAATTTGAGGGTACATGTACATTAATGATCATACATTGTCATACATGAATTTGTATGTAAAATTTTTTTGTATTTTTTTTTTTCCATAAAACGTCTATTAATTGAAATTTTTTCAAATATAAATAATTTGTACTAATTTATCACACTGATTTTTTTTATAAAAACTAACGAATATTTTAAAAATATACTTTGGACTTTATGATACTTTAGGATAATTAAAGCTTCGAAGAATTAACCACTTTTCGAATGAGTTCACAAATAAAATACATTCGATTTTTATAGTCACTGAATACAATTATCTTTACTTATCAATATTTCATGGAATGCATTCGGTTTTTACCATTAAGGCGAATCCTTGTTTATAAGAATTTTTAAAAGTGAATGCATTCTTTATTTCATTCATTTATTATTCATGAGACTTTTAAAATCAAATGTAAATTCATTCGATAAATTGTGATTGGGGAATGCAATCATTAAAGTTTAATTCAGAACACCAAATCTTATTAAGGGATGAAATCCTTCGCAGCTCTGACAGTAATGACGTTAGATTGTTCGAATTTTCTTCTTAATTTGGTTGTTTACGCCGTTCATATTCGCCTATAGAAAACAAAAATTATAACCAATGTTGATGATGTATGATCATTATTGTCCAACCGAACGACTTTTTCAGACTGAACACATTCATGAACTTCATCCAATTTTGCAAAGTTCTGCCGAACCCAACCTTCAAAAAAATTGTTTTTAAGACATGTATGCTATGCATATGCATATATGAACGAGTATGACATATACCTATCCACACATAGTTGCATACTTTTACATATATGGAATATTACATTACTTGTGTATGTTCATATATGCTCCCATATATGACATACATTTCCATATATTGTTCATATACTATCATACATGGAATCATGTATGAGCATGTATGAACATGCATGGTCATTTTCACCCGGGATAGCAAAACTATTTTGCTAATCAAAAAATAATGGAACAAATGGTTAAATTACAAGAATACTGTTATATTTTAGTGAAAAATGAACCTTGTAAAACTAACAAAAAATGGTAAAATTAGCAAAATTAAATGGTAAAATTTAAATTTGAAAAATCCTTTTGCCATCTTCTCAACAGCTGGAAAAGCAGCAACTGGACTTCTAACAACAGCAAAATCTAAAATGATTTTTTTTCACTTCAAAATTTTAAACAAAATTTTAAGAGAATAACACTGCACTTTTTTATTTTTTTCTGACATTTATTTTAACTTAAGTAAAACAAATGAGAATTGAATAGTAGTCTACAAAAGAAATTTCTTACATTTTCACGTAAAACTTGTTAAAAATAAGTAGAAAACAAAAAAGGACATGTTGAACTTTCTTTTAATGTCCTGATGGTATTCTTTTTCGTATCAAGTCCGGATTTCTTGCAAAAGTTAGGTAATGTTATTGGGAATTCTAATAAAAAAATAAGAATAACTTTAACATACACTTTTGCTATATTAAACAAGTATGAAAATTATAGTCGGTCAAGACCGACCATATAATACCCTACACCAGAGATTCCCGGAAAATGGGTCCAAAGTTCAAACATGGACTGATTAGATCTACATTTTGTCAAATCTTTAATAAGTGTAAAAAGCACTCACAAATCAAATTTGAGTGGAATGAGCTTCTTTTTGTTGACATAAAAACGCTTCAACTGAATATCGGGCGAAATTTTCACATGGGACCTAAGTCCAAAAATGGTCCGATTAAAATCAGATTTGATAAGGTTATTTAAGTACGCGTTTAACATACACAAACAGAATTTTAATTAAATATTTTCTATTTTCATGAAATTTTAGAGATTTATGTGAAAATCGGGAAGGTGGTTTGTATGGGGGCTACAAGAAGAACTGGTCCGATTTCTTTAAAATTCGGAATGGTGATTTGTGTGGATGAAACATGATTACCTGCCAAATTTCGAAAAGATACCTATTAAAATGCGGTTATTAGAATCATTTGAGCCAAAACTAAAGAGGACCTTTGTATGGGGGCTAGGTCTAAATATGGACCGATTTTTTCCAATTTCAATAGGCTTCGTCCTTGGGCCAAAAGAGGCTTAAGTTTCAAATTTCAAGTCAATTGATTGAAAATTGCGACCTGTATCGTGTTTACACCGTTTACATGGACAGACAGACGGACGGACGGACGGACGGACGGACGGACATCGCTAAATCGACTCAAAAAGTGATTCTAAGTCGATCGGTATACTTAAAAGTGGGTCTAGGACCAATATTTCGGGTAGTTACAAACATCAGCACAAACTCATTATACCCTGTACCACAGTGTGGTGTAGGGTAAAAATTTCTGTTTTGAGGGCTTGGTCCACAACAAGCGAAAATGCCTATTATCTCGAGAAGGCGATTTGATACAACTTTTTGGATGACAGCTTCGTGTTTAGGAGGCCAAAATACTTAGGGAAATGATTTTAGTAGAACTTTTAAACAATATTTTTATTTAAATTTTTATACGTTTTGCGATAATATCCCAAATTTTTTTACGTCACGCGGATACTAAATTTTTGCCACTTGTTTTTGAAAAATTCAGATTTTGAAACATTTTGGGGTATAAAAAAATCATTAGAAAACATTTTTTTTTAAACTTTCTAGCTCGTGTTAGCAAAATATATTTGATTTTTTTAGTGTTCATTTATTAAATTATCTTTAGGTTGACGCGTTTGATTAATATTATGTTCCTAAACAAATATTACTAATACGCCTAAGTGTTAAAAGTGGATTCCTATAAAAAAGGTTGCTAAAACCAAGTTAAACATCTGTGTTATTAATTTTGCGAATTGTTTTTATGGCTTTTCATGATACAACTTTTAAAAATAAAATGCAATATTAAAATTTCCAGTAATCTTCCCTTCACAAGACTTTCCTAGCAATGTTTAACACGAAAATGGAATACTAAATAAAAAAGCTAAAACTTCTACTGGAGTATGTAAGTGGAAGTAGTACTTTAGTAATAAAATACCCATAACGAATTTCCTTAAATTTGTTTATAAAAGAAACATTAAAAAAAATATATTGTTTAACACAAGTACCAAAACATGACACCAAAACAAATTAACTAACGAGCGAGCTAAAACGGAAAAGGAACAACGTTTGCAAAAAAATAGAACCAGTGTAGAATTAAACTTAATAAAGAACGTGTCAAGATTAACATATAGTATACATGGTAACTAAAATTTAAGCTCCCACCTAAAAGTATACTACAAAACAGCAAAAAACACAAAGGATAACAAGTAAATCTAATAATACTATAGAAACAATTCATACCCTTATTCAAATTATTCAAGTAGAAAATAGCAAAAATTGTATGATAAAATACTTCATTGAAAAATCAGAAAATACTTGTTATATTAAGTCGACCATAGAAAGTACATTTTGATCAAAACCTCTACCAATGTTGTGTTGGTCAAATTCAGGAGTGGTGAAAAGGTATTTATTTAATACCCCGAAGCACAGTATTTTTTTTTTTTTTTGTAAAGTTTACAAATTATAAACTAAATTAACCTAACCTAGACTTATGACAATGACAATTGCCTCGTTTTTCCGAAACAGATAAAGGGCTCTGGTGGGAATTGAACCACGAACCCCAGACTCATAGGCTAGCACGCTACCAACTAGCCTACCGGGGCACCTAAAAGCCTGTAATAATTGCACTAGCAAACATTTTTGTATTTTTTTTTAAAAATTTAGAAATTAGTTAAAATAAAAATAGTAAATTTGACTTCACCTAATCTATGAATACCCCCAAAACACTTTCTAAAAGTGATTTTAATTTATTGAGATATATCCCATTCTTTAAGAAATTTTACATAATGCCATGAAATATTGCATGAAAACACCATTAGGAATTAAAGAGAGGTTGTTGGTAAAAAAATGTTCGGGAGTAAAAGTTAAGGGGGTCGGCTTTGCTTTCTACGCCTCTAGGAGGCCCCGTTAGGGCGATATGAGTGGATTAAGTAAAACAAAGTTTTAAAATAAACAAGAATTGTAAGAGGACAACTTTAAGAGTTAAATATAGAGGGTAAGTATGGTTTAAAAAAATGTTCGTGTTGAAAAACTCCAGGCGGTCGGTCATACATTTGACTCCTCTAGAGGCACTCTTGGGAAAGTTATGGCGGTAGGAAATTTTTTTTATAAAAATGTTGTTTTCGTATGAATGCCCCTATAGGGAGTGGATTTAAGGCTTAGGTATGTGAGACCGACCCGCATTAATTTACCATCCCAAACTTTGTTCCCAAATTTACCAAGGCCCTATCTCCAATTCTTAAGTGGGCTTCGATACAAGGATTACAACGATAATACTGCTCCTACCTCTGACTATCTTAAGGGTGGCTCTGGAGGAGTCAAATATATGACCCCAACATTTTTTCAGAACACACTTTCCATCTATCTTCAACCATTAAGGTGTTCCCAATACAATGCTATTTATTTTTTCAACTTTTGTTTATTAAATCCGCTCCTACCGCTTCAAGGGAGCCTCCTAGAGTTGTAAAATTAAGACCGACCCCCTAACTTGTAACCCCAAAAATTTTTTCTGAATATACCAACAACCTATAGTCATTTCCTAAGGTGGAAACCATGCAATATTTCAAGGCATTATGTGAAATTTCTTAAAGAATGGGATATATCTCATGGAAAGGACAATAGCGTAAGTCTCCCATTTGATGACATTTTTTTTTATTTCACCAATTTAAAGCATTTAAACAATTTGAGAAATTTAAAAATCTTAATCGTAGATTTTCGTAAAAAAGCCGCGAGCGCGACCTTAAGATATAACTTTAAAAATCCCAAAAAAAAACGAAATTTTTTTCATTAAAAGGAACAAATTTATGGGGTAAAACTAAACAAAAAGATTTTTTTTTGGGCACACTATAAGCAACAACAACAAACAAACGTATGACAATGCCATTTTAGTTATTAGTTAAACAACAACAACTACAGAGTAAAAGTATAGACACAAGAAAACAACAGCTATAAAATGCACGCAAAATGGCGTTGTTTATACTTTAACCCACCTCAATATATTAACAAACAAAACAAAAAACTAACGGTTTTTTCTGACTACACTTCAATAACAACGATAATACAAATGCAATTAACTAAAAAACAAATAGAAAAGTTAAATTCGACTTAACTGAATTTATGTATGCATACAATGCCCGTTTAAAGTAAGTGAAAAAAAATTTACAATTTTGATTATAAATATTTTATTTTGAATAAAACCCTTTTTAGTCATCTTTGAAAAAAAAAATTATTAAATTTGTTTTTGAGTGTAATATTTTTTTGAGTGCATTTTTTTTGGTGTAAAAATGTTATTGAGTGACAAAAATACTTTTTAAAATAATTTTCTGACGTACCAATGTTTTTATTTTGCTGAAATTAAATACCAATCAGACCAGAGAAGCGGCAAAAATATATGGAAAGCTTCAGCAAAATCAGAATTATCTATCGAAAGTTATCGTGTTTTTTATCTCGTAAATTTGCAAAAAACCCTTGCCGAAATTTACTCTTTGGCTCATAACTTTTGAACCACTGGACCGATTTTGCTGGATTACAATACCAACCTGACCAGGTAAATTGCAAACATATATGCCAAACTTCAGAAGTCTCTGTAAAGTCTTTCA
This sequence comes from Pegoplata infirma, assembly GCA_963921195.1. NCBI lineage: Eukaryota > Metazoa > Arthropoda > Insecta > Diptera > Anthomyiidae > Pegoplata > Pegoplata infirma. Next base: position 77,433,929 of record OY992537.1, on the reverse strand, counting down.
AACATTAGCGTGTTTTCTACAGACGGACAGACAAACGTACAGACGGACGGACATCTTTAGATCGACTTAGAATTGATCGAGGATCATGAATATATATACTTTATGGGGTCCTAGACTAATATTTCGAGGCGTTACGAACTTAATGACAAACTCATATATACCCTCTATCACAGAGCTTCTCACTAACTTTTGCTTTGCGACTCCTTTTCAATATTAAAAATTTTTCATAATTTACATAAAAAAAATAAATTATTAACGTGAACTTTGCTCTCAGTTTTTTCAAAAACCTGAATTAATGGAAAAATTTGGAAACCAAATTCAGAAGCAGCATTGAAAAATTACTCGAAACCTTGTGGTCAGATCCCAGACGCATTCCAATAATTTCACAACAAAAACATTTAAAAAATAAAAAAAAAACACAATTTTTGTAAAATTTGACCTCAATTTCCTCAAAAATTTTTTAAACCAGGTCCCGAACCTCGCCAAAAATGAATGACTATCGGCATTCATTTTTTATTTCCGAAAATAATAGAAAGATTTCAGTTTAACCTGATCAGAAATGAAGAAATGTTTATCAAGAAAGCATTTAAAGTTCAATTTGGAGTAATGATTGTTCTTTTTCCAAAATTATGTACCAATGTTTGGTATTGTTCGAAATCTGTGATCTCACATATCTAGATCCATTATTCGGATTCAGACTCGACATCAGCATTAAAAAGTTAATTAAAAAAAGTGGCCAGATCCCCGACGCGTCCAAAAATTTCACAAATAAACTTTATGTGAACTTTGCCTTTAATTTTCTCAAAAACCTAACGTACTAAAAAAATTTGGAACCCAGATTCGGAATCAGCATCGGAAAGTTAATAGAAAACAAACTGTCAGATCCCAGACTCAGCCAAAAAACTTCACAAATCAGTGTTGGCCACCCCGAGAAATTAACAACTGCACAGTGATTACGGAGGGACTTTCAGTGATGGAAAAATTTTATTTCTTTAATAAAAGTGTTTGTATATTTTTATAACACAACAATAAAAAAATGTGTTTTAAATTTACCAAAATTTAGGGTTTTAACAAAATTGTTCGCGACCCCCCTGAAACTCTTCCGTGACCCCCTAGGGGGTTGCGACCCACCGTTTGTGAACCATTGGTCTATCACTAGAGTGGAGGGTATAAAAATGGTAAAATTACAAAAAAAAATGGTAAAATTACAGTAAAAAAAAAAAAACAAATGAGAGTGTTAAATTCGGATGTGCCGAATCTTTTATACCCTCCAAAATGAAAAAAATTGTCAGGGGCATTTGTTTGGGGGGGGGGGGGGGGGGGGTGATGTGGGTCAGTGAGGGACGTTGAGAGCATCTTCCCACCCCGATAAATATAACAAATGTTTCACTTATTTAAGAAAAATACAAAAAAACATGTAAAAAAGTGTATTTTTTCAGAGGTTGGTTCAGTTCTTCAAGGGGGAATTTTTTACCCCCTGGGCCGATTTTGCCCATTTACGAACTTAATCTGCCTAGGACCATAAGACATATTCATGCCATTTTGCAGGAGGCTAGCTCTTTTATCGTGCCATCTACAGACAGACGGACGGACGGACATTCACAGAATGTCTTAGAATCGATCATGGATCAATAATATATATACTTTATGGGGTCCCCGAACGATATTTCGATGCGTTACAAACGGAATGACATAGTGAGTATACCCCCATACTGTGGTTGGAGGGTATAAAAATACTAGCAAAAAAATATATTAGAAATACCAAACAAATTTTTGTATTTTACCAATAGTAAATTACCAAAAAATTCTGTAAAAATTCAATTTTTACAATTTTTTTTTTGCCAAATTACAACACCTGTTACTATTACTTTGACTTACATGGGAAATATCTCAACCCTTATGAACCGATTTGCCTGAAACTTAAAATATATATTAAAGAGACGATTTTCAGGTTGGGGTGTCTCGGCTTATTGGCCATATCGGTGTTTAAAAATTTCGCTGTCCCCTTATGAAACCATGTGGGCCTTCGGGAAAATTTTTATAACTTTCGAACTAACAGGAATATTGTCTTGGGCAAAAACACATGACGACTTAAATTTAATAAAGATTATTTCTTATTCATATGGATATCGTCGGTCTATTTCTTCACATAAATACCGGCCAAAATTTACACATTTTCCTGAAAAAAATATTTAAAGAATTTTTACAAGGTTATGACACCATTGGATAGGCATTAAAAAACCCTTTCTTCTCATATAAAAACATCATATAGTTTCATAAAAATAAATGGCTGAAAACTGCAAAAAAACATTTTTTCGCCATTTTTTTACCCATGTTTTGAACCCCTAAATCCCGGATATGGCCGATAACCCGAGGCACCCCAAACTTAGAATTGTATATATTTTATATATATTTTAAGTTTCAGGCAAATCGGTTCATAAGGGTTGAGATACTTCCCTTGTTAGTTATTATTTTTAGTGTACGAAACATTTCGTGCATTTTACGAATGTTTTTCGTTGTGCGAAATCAAGAATGTTTTCGTACATTGTACGAAAAGATTCGTGTATTTTACGCATGGATTTTTTTTTGGTGTATAATAATAAAGTCTAGCCGAGACGAGTAACAATGCCCATTGTCACTTTGTAAAAAAAAAAATCCAAGGCATCTGTTGGGAATTGAACCCACGATCCGCATACTTATAGGCTAGCACGCTACCAACTAGCCTACTGGGGCGCCTTCACTCAAAATATTTTGTTTTAGAAAAAAATTTCGCCTGTTTTGTCTTGTGGAGGGTGTTTATTAATTCGGTAAAGTTAAATTAAACTTTATTACTTGTTTTTGTTAAAATCTGCCTCTTTTAGTTCTTTTCAGCAAACTCTGCAAACAGTTGTTATATTTTACTAAAATAAGTTGTGGGGCATTAAACTTCAAAAACTTAAATTTTAAAGTATCACGAACAAAATAGAAAACAAAACATTTTAAAGCTTCATTTAGTTTTCATGGTACTATAAAGTTTCATTTCCTACCATTTTAACTTCCTAGTGCTTCACCATTTACTCCTGCTATTTTAAATACATTTATTAACGACTTTATTCGATGACGATAATCAAACGAAATATTTAGCTATTAAAGTTTGGCAAGCTAAAACGTGTCTATTCGATACTTTTGAACAATTTTTTTTGTGTTGTTTTTGCAAACTCTTATTGTTCTATGATGGCTGGCTGGCTTGGTTTGGCTGACTCTTTGGTTGTCATTAAAAACGAAAAACAACCCAAATGGAAGAGGAAACAATTCCATATGCTTTGTAGATACTCATGGTTTTTAATGTGATATTTGTATTCCTGTTTTTAAAGCACAAAAAAGGAAATGGCAGTATTTTGACATTCAAAGTGTGTATGCAAACTCTTCTTCATTCCCCAACAACATTCCACCCCGGTTTTATGGCAAATTTTCTATTTTAAAATGTTAACTCAATTTTTATGCCATGACCAACATAAAAAGGATAAATAAAAAAAAAAACAAAGAATTTTTGTGAAACCTTTTTTGGTATTTGTTTGTTTTTTTTTCTACTAAGCTCATAGAGTAAAAAGTTTAGATTTGTTTTTATTTTATTTTTATTAAAAATTAAGAAGTTTTTTAAAATAAACGAACCAAGACAAATGGAAAAAATAACTTTCTAATAAAATATGCTAAATAATTGAAATTTTGTTTACAAAGGTTAAATATACATAGAAATAACAAACAAATAAGAATGCTTTATTTGGCAGTAAAGAATCAAATATACCCTTCAAAATTTTTTGCTTTTAAAAACTATTAAAGAAGCTAAACCCTCCACTCTAGTGATAGAAGGTATATATAAGTTTGTCATTCCGTTTGTGACACCTTGAAATATTGGTCTAGGACCCCATAAAATATATTTATTCATGATTTTAAGACGATATACCGATGTCCGTCCGTCCGTCCGTCTGTCTGATGAAAACACGCTAACTTTTGAAAGACTTTACGGAGGCTCCTGAAATTTGGCATATATCTTGGGCCAACCTGACCAGGCTGGTATTGTAATCCAGAGAAATCAGTCCAGCGTTTCAAAAGTAATGAGCAAAACACTGAATTTCGGCAAGGGTTTTTTGTGAATTTACGAGATAAAAAACACGCTAACTGACGAAAGACAATTCTGAGGATGCTGAAGCTTGGCATATATATTTTTCGTTCCACTAACTTGGTTCGTATTGAATTTCAGCCAAATCGGGCCATGGTTCAAAAGTTATTAGCAAAACGGTGAATTTCAGATTAGTTTCACCTTAAATTCACTTGTTGAAAACCCGGTAAACATGTTTTAAATACATTGGTAGGTCACAAAAATATTTTACAACATATTTTTGTCACTCAAAAATATTTTTACTAGAGATGGGCGCGTGAGTGATTTTTGACTTACACTTACTCACGCTCACGAAAGGAATTTTTGAATCACGCACACTCACTCACGAGCATATTTTTTCTACTCACACTCACTCACAATCACGTGAGTAAATTTAATAGAACTCACACTCACGCAAGCTTCACTCACACTCTCGAAACTTTTATTTACACAAAAAAAAAAAATTTCAAAAACTAAAATTTCAAACATCTTTTCAAATTTTTAGAAAAATTTAAAGTTCATCGAAATTTTAATTTTTGTTTTGCTTTTTTCGAGACGAAATCTTAAGTTAAGCCAAATTTTATAATGTTTTTGTTAATTTTTTTGGTACGAAATTTAATATGAAGAGAAAATAAATCACGCAAACTCACGCAAAAAATCGACTCTCGCACACTCACTCATGCAAAAATCTTACTCACTCACGTAATTTTTTTCTCCACTTACACTCACTCACAATCACGTGAGTAAAATTGAATTCAGTCACACTCACGCGTGATCACTCGTGAATCACATGAATCACGCTCTAATCTGCTCATATACCCATCTCTAATTTTTACACTAAAAAAATACACTCGAAAAAAATTTTACACACAAAAAAAAAATTGGCTGTAGGCAAAATCGCCCAAAAAAGAAATGCAATTTCGTCCAAAAATTTTTCATACAAATATGATAAATTGCCCATTTTTAGTTTGGTTGGAATTTTTGTCAAAATCTTAAAATGTCAAAACTGAAATAAATTGCAATGAAACAGCCAATTGAAAAAATTAATATCCTACATAGTGGAACAATCTTAAGCAAATAGTTTATTCATATTTTAGAAACAATGGAACGAGTTTTTTTTTTTTATATAAATTATATACTTAACTAACCAAGAAAAAGCTGATTAACATCCTTCCCGTTGTGGAGCAACAGACAAAGGTTCTGGTGGGAATCGAACTGACAACCTCTGCATTTAGTTTCAGATTATCAGATTTCATACTAATCTACCGCTTCCAGTAGAAAATCAAAAGTAATGAAGTAAAAAACAACGTGGAGGTGCGATGAAAGCGCCGCAGGTGAAAAATTTTAACAACAAATTTTAACAAAAAAACGAGCGATTTTTTGTAAAAATTTATTGTTAACCGCACGATTTTTTTTAAAATTTGTTGTTAAAATTTTTCGCCTGCGGCGCTTTCATCGCACATCTATGCATTTTTTTCTATTTCTTCAGACCATATTATCAAGAAGACGATATGTCAAAAATATTAATAGGGATACGTAACAAAAAGTCATGTCTTAAAATTTGTTCCTTTTTTCTTAAAAGTTTTTCTTCATAGCCGGCCTTTGGGCCGAGCTTAGGGATCAAACTCCATGCCTTAAACCCACCCTCTCCGCAAAATAAAACTTTTGTGAATAATATGTGTTGTGGGGAAACGTGTTTTCGGAAAAATCTTTTTTTGGGTAATTTTTTTTCTTTCTTGGGCTTTTTTTTCGTAAATTTTGGGCGAAATTTCATATTTTTCTTTTTGGGTAATTTTTCATATTTTTTGGGCGATTTGCATTTATGCGATTTTTCATAAATTTTTTTGGCCGATTTTTCTTTGGGCGAATTTGCCTACAGCAAAAAAAAAAATTTGTAAATTATTTATTTGTTTTTTTCAAAAATTACTAAAAAAAATCTTTTCACACAAAATAAAATATTTCTGATCAAAAATGTTTTTTTTTTCATGTTAGAAAATTTTCTGTCACTTAAAATGGCATTGTCGAATGACCAAGTCGAATTTAATTTTTCTACTTGTTATTTTCTTTTTTATATCCTTCACTCGAGTGATAGACGGTATATACATATAACATTGTCATTCCATTTGTAACACCTCAAATAATCATGGACCCCATAAAGTATATATATTCATTATCCTTGATCGATTCTAAGTCGATCTTACGATGTTCGTCCTGTTCGTCTGTAGAAAACACGATAACTTTCAAAAGACTTTACTGAGACTTCTGAAGTTTAGCATATATGTTTCTAATTTACCTTGTCAGTTTAGTATTGCAAACCAGTAAAATAGTCCAGTGGTTCAAAAGTTATGAGCAAAAGATTAAATTTAGACAAGGGGTTTTCGCGAATTTGCGAGACAAAAACACGCTAACTTTCAAAAGACTGCTAAAACTTGGCATATATATTTATCGTTTCCCTGGTCTATTTGATATTGAATTTCAGAAAATAGGTTGAGTAGTTCAAAAGTTATTAAGAAAACCGTAAAAAATATTTTACACTCAAAAAGAAATATTTTTTAATGACTAAAAAAAATTTTTTACTCAAAATAAAAAATTTCTAATCATAATTTTCATTTTTTTTTTTTTACTTACTATCACTTTAAAAGGGCATTGTGTAGGGTATTCATAGATTTGACCAAGTGGAATTTAACTTTTCTACTTTTTTTCTTGAATTTTTCTGTTTTTTAATTTTTTTTTTTTTTTTTCAAAATATCTGATTTTCCTGATTTTTATTTCCTAATTACACTAGTTTACAGAGATTTTGATCCCCGGAATTTTGCATTTATTTTCTATGCTAAATCTCGCGCTAAGTCCGAAAATGAAGTCTAAAGTGTCTAAAGTATGACAGTTTTCGAGATATTGCTAACTTTCCAAATTTTAAAGTTTAAAAAAAGTGGTTTTACTTAAATAAAAATATCTCCGTTCCAAATCTGTAGATTTCCTTCTTTTTGGTTTGCAGTTTCTGCATTTTTACTTAAATTCATGCAACTTTAAACTTGAATATTTCTGAAAGACTTTTTTTCCGAATTTCGGTAAAATTGAAGCAAAATTGTCGACTTATCGATAATAGCTTCTAATGCGATAATCAGATTGAAAAAGGTTGTATTTAGAACTGATAAAGCATTTAATTACAATTAATTTAAAACAAAAAAAAATGTATCAACCGAATTGTTCTGAAGATATTTTAAGTTAACTAGCAATATCTCGAAAACGGCACAACTTTAAATTTTTTTGACCTCATTTTCACACGGTGAGCCCCAGCGATGTTTAGATTGAAATTTAGTGTCGACGAAAAGTGTAAACGCAGTTATTTGTACATGATTAAATGGTACAAAAACTGTTAACAGCGAAATCGTAGCTGATCACATTTGCGAGATATCGCGAAATTAGTCTTTTTGTATATGAGCAAATCCATGGGAAATTAAACTGACGGATCACCGATTTTGTTAATTTTTGGATATTTGTTGATTAGAGTACTTTGGAAGATATGGGCGTTAAAAAATTTTTTTTTGACAATATTGACTTTTTGACAGTTTTTTTAAACATTTTTGTGCTCGGAAATCGTAAGACTTACGAAAAAACTTAAAAAAACAATATTGTTTATAAAATTGTAAAGTTTCCCAGCAAAAATTGACATTACTAGTAATGGGTTTTGTAATCCGAAACAGATGTTAATAAGTAGTTACTTATTGAATGAAACACTAATTATTTTGACAAGGGCGTGAGACAAAAATAACTAGTGAAGAGTATGGAGATAAATAAGTAGTTACTGACTTGTAACGACTCACCTTTCCAGGCCCCACCTACTGGGGAACCGTGCTACCTAAAAGTCTGGCTAAGTTCAGGGAAAATGGGGTGGAGATCTTGTTCCCTCCAGGTAGATCGCAGTCCGTTACCATAAAAATAAAAATAAAAATAGGTAGCTACACACCGAAACATTCGAAAACCACCAAAACAAGCCTATGTCACAAGAAGATATAAAAAAATAAAACTGAAAGAGAGAGGAAAAGAGTTGTACAGATAAGAGAGGAAGAGGGGAAAGGTGACATTGACCCCCCATGATCTAAGCCCACCCTGTCCTTACCATCCAGTAAAAAGATTGTAGATGGCCCAATGCTTTACCTAATTGACTACCTAAACTTTCGTGGAAATAGTTAAAATTTAGCAATTCATTTTACAAATATAAAAATTTTATTTAAAATTAAAACCAACAACGTAAAATCTATTTATAGATAGAAGAAGCATTATAAATATTTTATTTTTCTTTAAATGAATTTGGAAAAAACTTATTCGTGTATTTGAACAAAAAACTAATAATATTCAACGTTTTTACCAGGGAACTGGTTGAAACACATGATATTGAAACAGTATAAATATTTAACGTATTGAAACCAAATTAAAACAAAATTTAAATAACGAAAAAAATGATTAAAAATAATACTAAAAAAAAAATTAAAATTACGCGATTTTATGCACCTGCAAAAATTATACGTGTGATGTAAGAACAAAATTATTCATAGAAAAGTGTATTAAAGGTTTTTACCCGGAATATGTATGAATCAAACTGATCAAATTTTATTCTTAAAATTTTTAAAAAATGTGAAACGTTACGGAAACGAAACATGCGTCTATGTTTTCCGATATTTATGTAGAGTGAAAATTTAACAAAAATAATAAATAACACTTACCAATTCAATATTCTTGCTGACATAAGGCCTTTTGTCTTCTTGATGATATGAATTTGATAATCTGCTTTTGATTTAAATTTTCACTCGAGTATATCTTGAAATTTTAGTGGAAGTATGTATGTGTTTATGTATGAGTGTATGAATGCATTTTAAGATCGTATGAGTAATTTTAATTTAAGACCTGAAGCAAAATGCAATTAAAACAAGTAGAAAAGTTAAATTCGACTTGGCCGAATCTATGAATACCCTCCACAATGCCCATTTTAAGTGATAATAAATTTTCGAACGTGAAAAAAATAACAGTTTTGTATAGAAATATTTTATTTTGTTTAAAAAAATTTTTTTTAGTAATTTTTGAAAAAAAAAAAAAATATATAACTGAATTTTTATTTAGTTCGGTTTGAGTCCATATTAATTATTTCTGAGAAATAATAATTGTTGTACAATGAGAAAATCTGAAAAAAATCAAGTGACAACACAGGCTAAGTGGAGATGTCGACAGCTTTCGGAAGATGCCACCCTTCCATCATCAGCACTCCTTCGATTGCCACACACTTAATGTGTGTCAGATTAAAATTAGCCATTTAAATGAAACTTTTGAAGAAATTAAGAATTGGAATTACTCCTCTTTGTGTTGAATAACCCCTATTCACCATTAATTCGTGTTGTATTCATTTGGCAGAAACTTAATCCATCTTAACTTTTAACAGAGTTGTATTTTTCCCATTGTTAACCCTTAGTAGGACTTTTCAAATCTTGAAAAATGTCCGTTAGGTTTGAATTTTTGTTTCATATTTCTAATTCTTAGAAATATTACTAAATTGCAATGTACCTTATGAGTTTTGTATTAATTGTGTTTATATATTGTTGGACTGTATATTTTATAACTGAATTTTTATTTAGTTCGGTTTGAGTCCATATTAATTATTTCTGAGAAATAATAATTGTTGTACAATGAGAAAATCTGAAAAAAATCAAGTGACAACACAGGCTAAGTGGAGATGTCGACAGCTTTCGGAAGATGCCACCCTTCCATCATCAGCACTCCTTCGATTGCCACACACTTAATGTGTGTCAGATTAAAATTAGCCATTTAAATGAAACTTTTGAAGAAATTAAGAATTGGAATTACTCCTCTTTGTGTTGAATAACCCCTATTCACCATTAATTCGTGTTGTATTCATTTGGCAGAAACTTAATCCATCTTAACTTTTAACAGAGTTGTATTTTTCCCATTGTTAACCCTTAGTAGGACTTTTCAAATCTTGAAAAATGTCCGTTAGGTTTGAATTTTTGTTTCATATTTCTAATTCTTAGAAATATTACTAAATTGCAATGTACCTTATGAGTTTTGTATTAATTGTGTTTATATATTGTTGGACTGTATATTTTATAACTGAATTTTTATTTAGTTCGGTTTGAGTCCATATTAATTATTTCTGAGAAATAATAATTGTTGTACAATGAGAAAATCTGAAAAAAATCAAGTGACAACACAGGCTAAGTGGAGATGTCGACAGCTTTCGGAAGATGCCACCCTTCCATCATCAGCACTCCTTCGATTGCCACACACTTAATGTGTGTCAGATTAAAATTAGCCATTTAAATGAAACTTTTGAAGAAATTAAGAATTGGAATTACTCCTCTTTGTGTTGAATAACCCCTATTCACCATTAATTCGTGTTGTATTCATTTGGCAGAAACTTAATCCATCTTAACTTTTAACAGAGTTGTATTTTTCCCATTGTTAACCCTTAGTAGGACTTTTCAAATCTTGAAAAATGTCCGTTAGGTTTGAATTTTTGTTTCATATTTCTAATTCTTAGAAATATTACTAAATTGCAATGTACCTTATGAGTTTTGTATTAATTGTGTTTATATATTGTTGGACTGTATATTTTATAACTGAATTTTTATTTAGTTCGGTTTGAGTCCATATTAATTATTTCTGAGAAATAATAATTGTTGTACAATGAGAAAATCTGAAAAAAATCAAGTGACAACACAGGCTAAGTGGAGATGTCGACAGCTTTCGGAAGATGCCACCCTTCCATCATCAGCACTCCTTCGATTGCCACACACTTAATGTGTGTCAGATTAAAATTAGCCATTTAAATGAAACTTTTGAAGAAATTAAGAATTGGAATTACTCCTCTTTGTGTTGAATAACCCCTATTCACCATTAATTCGTGTTGTATTCATTTGGCAGAAACTTAATCCATCTTAACTTTTAACAGAGTTGTATTTTTCCCATTGTTAACCCTTAGTAGGACTTTTCAAATCTTGAAAAATGTCCGTTAGGTTTGAATTTTTGTTTCATATTTCTAATTCTTAGAAATATTACTAAATTGCAATGTACCTTATGAGTTTTGTATTAATTGTGTTTATATATTGTTGGACTGTATATTTTATAACTGAATTTTTATTTAGTTCGGTTTGAGTCCATATTAATTATTTCTGAGAAATAATAATTGTTGTACAATGAGAAAATCTGAAAAAAATCAAGTGACAACACAGGCTAAGTGGAGATGTCGACAGCTTTCGGAAGATGCCACCCTTCCATCATCAGCACTCCTTCGATTGCCACACACTTAATGTGTGTCAGATTAAAATTAGCCATTTAAATGAAACTTTTGAAGAAATTAAGAATTGGAATTACTCCTCTTTGTGTTGAATAACCCCTATTCACCATTAATTCGTGTTGTATTCATTTGGCAGAAACTTAATCCATCTTAACTTTTAACAGAGTTGTATTTTTCCCATTGTTAACCCTTAGTAGGACTTTTCAAATCTTGAAAAATGTCCGTTAGGTTTGAATTTTTGTTTCATATTTCTAATTCTTAGAAATATTACTAAATTGCAATGTACCTTATGAGTTTTGTATTAATTGTGTTTATATATTGTTGGACTGTATATTTTATAACTGAATTTTTATTTAGTTCGGTTTGAGTCCATATTAATTATTTCTGAGAAATAATAATTGTTGTACAATGAGAAAATCTGAAAAAAATCAAGTGACAACACAGGCTAAGTGGAGATGTCGACAGCTTTCGGAAGATGCCACCCTTCCATCATCAGCACTCCTTCGATTGCCACACACTTAATGTGTGTCAGATTAAAATTAGCCATTTAAATGAAACTTTTGAAGAAATTAAGAATTGGAATTACTCCTCTTTGTGTTGAATAACCCCTATTCACCATTAATTCGTGTTGTATTCATTTGGCAGAAACTTAATCCATCTTAACTTTTAACAGAGTTGTATTTTTCCCATTGTTAACCCTTAGTAGGACTTTTCAAATCTTGAAAAATGTCCGTTAGGTTTGAATTTTTGTTTCATATTTCTAATTCTTAGAAATATTACTAAATTGCAATGTACCTTATGAGTTTTGTATTAATTGTGTTTATATATTGTTGGACTGTATATTTTATAACTGAATTTTTATTTAGTTCGGTTTGAGTCCATATTAATTATTTCTGAGAAATAATAATTGTTGTACAATGAGAAAATCTGAAAAAAATCAAGTGACAACACAGGCTAAGTGGAGATGTCGACAGCTTTCGGAAGATGCCACCCTTCCATCATCAGCACTCCTTCGATTGCCACACACTTAATGTGTGTCAGATTAAAATTAGCCATTTAAATGAAACTTTTGAAGAAATTAAGAATTGGAATTACTCCTCTTTGTGTTGAATAACCCCTATTCACCATTAATTCGTGTTGTATTCATTTGGCAGAAACTTAATCCATCTTAACTTTTAACAGAGTTGTATTTTTCCCATTGTTAACCCTTAGTAGGACTTTTCAAATCTTGAAAAATGTCCGTTAGGTTTGAATTTTTGTTTCATATTTCTAATTCTTAGAAATATTACTAAATTGCAATGTACCTTATGAGTTTTGTATTAATTGTGTTTATATATTGTTGGACTGTATATTTTATAACTGAATTTTTATTTAGTTCGGTTTGAGTCCATATTAATTATTTCTGAGAAATAATAATTGTTGTACAATGAGAAAATCTGAAAAAAATCAAGTGACAACACAGGCTAAGTGGAGATGTCGACAGCTTTCGGAAGATGCCACCCTTCCATCATCAGCACTCCTTCGATTGCCACACACTTAATGTGTGTCAGATTAAAATTAGCCATTTAAATGAAACTTTTGAAGAAATTAAGAATTGGAATTACTCCTCTTTGTGTTGAATAACCCCTATTCACCATTAATTCGTGTTGTATTCATTTGGCAGAAACTTAATCCATCTTAACTTTTAACAGAGTTGTATTTTTCCCATTGTTAACCCTTAGTAGGACTTTTCAAATCTTGAAAAATGTCCGTTAGGTTTGAATTTTTGTTTCATATTTCTAATTCTTAGAAATATTACTAAATTGCAATGTACCTTATGAGTTTTGTATTAATTGTGTTTATATATTGTTGGACTGTATATTTTATAACTGAATTTTTATTTAGTTCGGTTTGAGTCCATATTAATTATTTCTGAGAAATAATAATTGTTGTACAATGAGAAAATCTGAAAAAAATCAAGTGACAACACAGGCTAAGTGGAGATGTCGACAGCTTTCGGAAGATGCCACCCTTCCATCATCAGCACTCCTTCGATTGCCACACACTTAATGTGTGTCAGATTAAAATTAGCCATTTAAATGAAACTTTTGAAGAAATTAAGAATTGGAATTACTCCTCTTTGTGTTGAATAACCCCTATTCACCATTAATTCGTGTTGTATTCATTTGGCAGAAACTTAATCCATCTTAACTTTTAACAGAGTTGTATTTTTCCCATTGTTAACCCTTAGTAGGACTTTTCAAATCTTGAAAAATGTCCGTTAGGTTTGAATTTTTGTTTCATATTTCTAATTCTTAGAAATATTACTAAATTGCAATGTACCTTATGAGTTTTGTATTAATTGTGTTTATATATTGTTGGACTGTATATTTTATAACTGAATTTTTATTTAGTTCGGTTTGAGTCCATATTAATTATTTCTGAGAAATAATAATTGTTGTACAATGAGAAAATCTGAAAAAAATCAAGTGACAACACAGGCTAAGTGGAGATGTCGACAGCTTTCGGAAGATGCCACCCTTCCATCATCAGCACTCCTTCGATTGCCACACACTTAATGTGTGTCAGATTAAAATTAGCCATTTAAATGAAACTTTTGAAGAAATTAAGAATTGGAATTACTCCTCTTTGTGTTGAATAACCCCTATTCACCATTAATTCGTGTTGTATTCATTTGGCAGAAACTTAATCCATCTTAACTTTTAACAGAGTTGTATTTTTCCCATTGTTAACCCTTAGTAGGACTTTTCAAATCTTGAAAAATGTCCGTTAGGTTTGAATTTTTGTTTCATATTTCTAATTCTTAGAAATATTACTAAATTGCAATGTACCTTATGAGTTTTGTATTAATTGTGTTTATATATTGTTGGACTGTATATTTTATAACTGAATTTTTATTTAGTTCGGTTTGAGTCCATATTAATTATTTCTGAGAAATAATAATTGTTGTACAATGAGAAAATCTGAAAAAAATCAAGTGACAACACAGGCTAAGTGGAGATGTCGACAGCTTTCGGAAGATGCCACCCTTCCATCATCAGCACTCCTTCGATTGCCACACACTTAATGTGTGTCAGATTAAAATTAGCCATTTAAATGAAACTTTTGAAGAAATTAAGAATTGGAATTACTCCTCTTTGTGTTGAATAACCCCTATTCACCATTAATTCGTGTTGTATTCATTTGGCAGAAACTTAATCCATCTTAACTTTTAACAGAGTTGTATTTTTCCCATTGTTAACCCTTAGTAGGACTTTTCAAATCTTGAAAAATGTCCGTTAGGTTTGAATTGAACAAAAATTCAAACCTAACGGACATTTTTCAAGATTTGAAAAGTCCTACTAAGGGTTAACAATGGGAAAAATACAACTCTGTTAAAAGTTAAGATGGATTAAGTTTCTGCCAAATGAATACAACACGAATTAATGGTGAATAGGGGTTATTCAACACAAAGAGGAGTAATTCCAATTCTTAATTTCTTCAAAAGTTTCATTTAAATGGCTAATTTTAATCTGACACACATTAAGTGTGTGGCAATCGAAGGAGTGCTGATGATGGAAGGGTGGCATCTTCCGAAAGCTGTCGACATCTCCACTTAGCCTGTGTTGTCACTTGATTTTTTTCAGATTTTCTCATTGTACAACAATTATTATTTCTCAGAAATAATTAATATGGACTCAAACCGAACTAAATAAAAATTCAGTTATAAAATATACAGTCCAACAATATATAAACACAATTAATACAAAACTCATAAGGTACATTGCAATTTAGTAATATTTCTAAGAATTAGAAATATGAAACAAAAATTCAAACCTAACGGACATTTTTCAAGATTTGAAAAGTCCTACTAAGGGTTAACAATGGGAAAAATACAACTCTGTTAAAAGTTAAGATGGATTAAGTTTCTGCCAAATGAATACAACACGAATTAATGGTGAATAGGGGTTATTCAACACAAAGAGGAGTAATTCCAATTCTTAATTTCTTCAAAAGTTTCATTTAAATGGCTAATTTTAATCTGACACACATTAAGTGTGTGGCAATCGAAGGAGTGCTGATGATGGAAGGGTGGCATCTTCCGAAAGCTGTCGACATCTCCACTTAGCCTGTGTTGTCACTTGATTTTTTTCAGATTTTCTCATTGTACAACAATTATTATTTCTCAGAAATAATTAATATGGACTCAAACCGAACTAAATAAAAATTCAGTTATAAAATATACAGTCCAACAATATATAAACACAATTAATACAAAACTCATAAGGTACATTGCAATTTAGTAATATTTCTAAGAATTAGAAATATGAAACAAAAATTCAAACCTAACGGACATTTTTCAAGATTTGAAAAGTCCTACTAAGGGTTAACAATGGGAAAAATACAACTCTGTTAAAAGTTAAGATGGATTAAGTTTCTGCCAAATGAATACAACACGAATTAATGGTGAATAGGGGTTATTCAACACAAAGAGGAGTAATTCCAATTCTTAATTTCTTCAAAAGTTTCATTTAAATGGCTAATTTTAATCTGACACACATTAATTGTGTGGCAATCGAAGGAGTGCTGATGATGGAAGGGTGGCATCTTCCGAAAGCTGTCGACATCTCCACTTAGCCTGTGTTGTCACTTGATTTTTTTCAGATTTTCTCATTGTACAACAATTATTATTTCTCAGAAATAATTAATATGGACTCAAACCGAACTAAATAAAAATTCAGTTATAAAATATACAGTCCAACAATATATAAACACAATTAATACAAAACTCATAAGGTACATTGCAATTTAGTAATATTTCTAAGAATTAGAAATATGAAACAAAAATTCAAACCTAACGGACATTTTTCAAGATTTGAAAAGTCCTACTAAGGGTTAACAATGGGAAAAATACAACTCTGTTAAAAGTTAAGATGGATTAAGTTTCTGCCAAATGAATACAACACGAATTAATGGTGAATAGGGGTTATTCAACACAAAGAGGAGTAATTCCAATTCTTAATTTCTTCAAAAGTTTCATTTAAATGGCTAATTTTAATCTGACACACATTAAGTGTGTGGCAATCGAAGGAGTGCTGATGATGGAAGGGTGGCATCTTCCGAAAGCTGTCGACATCTCCACTTAGCCTGTGTTGTCACTTGATTTTTTTCAGATTTTCTCATTGTACAACAATTATTATTTCTCAGAAATAATTAATATGGACTCAAACCGAACTAAATAAAAATTCAGTTATAAAATATACAGTCCAACAATATATAAACACAATTAATACAAAACTCATAAGGTACATTGCAATTTAGTAATATTTCTAAGAATTAGAAATATGAAACAAAAATTCAAACCTAACGGACATTTTTCAAGATTTGAAAAGTCCTACTAAGGGTTAACAATGGGAAAAATACAACTCTGTTAAAAGTTAAGATGGATTAAGTTTCTGCCAAATGAATACAACAAGAATTAATGGTGAATAGGGGTTATTCAACACAAAGAGGAGTAATTCCAATTCTTAATTTCTTCAAAAGTTTCATTTAAATGGCTAATTTTAATCTGACACACATTAAGTGTGTGGCAATCGAAGGAGTGCTGATGATGGAAGGGTGGCATCTTCCGAAAGCTGTCGACATCTCCACTTAGCCTGTGTTGTCACTTGATTTTTTTCAGATTTTCTCATTGTACAACAATTATTATTTCTCAGAAATAATTAATATGGACTCAAACCGAACTAAATAAAAATTCAGTTATAAAATATACAGTCCAACAATATATAAACACAATTAATACAAAACTCATAAGGTACATTGCAATTTAGTAATATTTCTAAGAATTAGAAATATGAAACAAAAATTCAAACCTAACGGACATTTTTCAAGATTTGAAAAGTCCTACTAAGGGTTAACAATGGGAAAAATACAACTCTGTTAAAAGTTAAGATGGATTAAGTTTCTGCCAAATGAATACAACACGAATTAATGGTGAATAGGGGTTATTCAACACAAAGAGGAGTAATTCCAATTCTTAATTTCTTCAAAAGTTTCATTTAAATGGCTAATTTTAATCTGACACACATTAAGTGTGTGGCAATCGAAGGAGTGCTGATGATGGAAGGGTGGCATCTTCCGAAAGCTGTCGACATCTCCACTTAGCCTGTGTTGTCACTTGATTTTTTTCAGATTTTCTCATTGTACAACAATTATTATTTCTCAGAAATAATTAATATGGACTCAAACCGAACTAAATAAAAATTCAGTTATAAAATATACAGTCCAACAATATATAAACACAATTAATACAAAACTCATAAGGTACATTGCAATTTAGTAATATTTCTAAGAATTAGAAATATGAAACAAAAATTCAAACCTAACGGACATTTTTCAAGATTTGAAAAGTCCTACTAAGGGTTAACAATGGGAAAAATACAACTCTGTTAAAAGTTAAGATGGATTAAGTTTCTGCCAAATGAATACAACACGAATTAATGGTGAATAGGGGTTATTCAACACAAAGAGGAGTAATTCCAATTCTTAATTTCTTCAAAAGTTTCATTTAAATGGCTAATTTTAATCTGACACACATTAAGTGTGTGGCAATCGAAGGAGTGCTGATGATGGAAGGGTGGCATCTTCCGAAAGCTGTCGACATCTCCACTTAGCCTGTGTTGTCACTTGATTTTTTTCAGATTTTCTCATTGTACAACAATTATTATTTCTCAGAAATAATTAATATGGACTCAAACCGAACTAAATAAAAATTCAGTTATAAAATATACAGTCCAACAATATATAAACACAATTAATACAAAACTCATAAGGTACATTGCAATTTAGTAATATTTCTAAGAATTAGAAATATGAAACAAAAATTCAAACCTAACGGACATTTTTCAAGATTTGAAAAGTCCTACTAAGGGTTAACAATGGGAAAAATACAACTCTGTTAAAAGTTAAGATGGATTAAGTTTCTGCCAAATGAATACAACACGAATTAATGGTGAATAGGGGTTATTCAACACAAAGAGGAGTAATTCCAATTCTTAATTTCTTCAAAAGTTTCATTTAAATGGCTAATTTTAATCTGACACACATTAAGTGTGTGGCAATCGAAGGAGTGCTGATGATGGAAGGGTGGCATCTTCCGAAAGCTGTCGACATCTCCACTTAGCCTGTGTTGTCACTTGATTTTTTTCAGATTTTCTCATTGTACAACAATTATTATTTCTCAGAAATAATTAATATGGACTCAAACCGAACTAAATAAAAATTCAGTTATAAAATATACAGTCCAACAATATATAAACACAATTAATACAAAACTCATAAGGTACATTGCAATTTAGTAATATTTCTAAGAATTAGAAATATGAAACAAAAATTCAAACCTAACGGACATTTTTCAAGATTTGAAAAGTCCTACTAAGGGTTAACAATGGGAAAAATACAACTCTGTTAAAAGTTAAGATGGATTAAGTTTCTGCCAAATGAATACAACACGAATTAATGGTGAATAGGGGTTATTCAACACAAAGAGGAGTAATTCCAATTCTTAATTTCTTCAAAAGTTTCATTTAAATGGCTAATTTTAATCTGACACACATTAAGTGTGTGGCAATCGAAGGAGTGCTGATGATGGAAGGGTGGCATCTTCCGAAAGCTGTCGACATCTCCACTTAGCCTGTGTTGTCACTTGATTTTTTTCAGATTTTCTCATTGTACAACAATTATTATTTCTCAGAAATAATTAATATGGACTCAAACCGAACTAAATAAAAATTCAGTTATAAAATATACAGTCCAACAATATATAAACACAATTAATACAAAACTCATAAGGTACATTGCAATTTAGTAATATTTCTAAGAATTAGAAATATGAAACAAAAATTCAAACCTAACGGACATTTTTCAAGATTTGAAAAGTCCTACTAAGGGTTAACAATGGGAAAAATACAACTCTGTTAAAAGTTAAGATGGATTAAGTTTCTGCCAAATGAATACAACACGAATTAATGGTGAATAGGGGTTATTCAACACAAAGAGGAGTAATTCCAATTCTTAATTTCTTCAAAAGTTTCATTTAAATGGCTAATTTTAATCTGACACACATTAAGTGTGTGGCAATCGAAGGAGTGCTGATGATGGAAGGGTGGCATCTTCCGAAAGCTGTCGACATCTCCACTTAGCCTGTGTTGTCACTTGATTTTTTTCAGATTTTCTCATTGTACAACAATTATTATTTCTCAGAAATAATTAATATGGACTCAAACCGAACTAAATAAAAATTCAGTTATAAAATATACAGTCCAACAATATATAAACACAATTAATAAAAAAAAAAAATAATTTACTAATTGTTTTTTTTTTTGAGTGTAAAATTTTTTTTTAGTGTAAAATTTTTTTCGAGTGTACTTTTTTTTTGTTTTGGTATAAAAATATTTTTGAGTGACAAAAATACGTTGTAAAATATGTTTGTGACTTACCAATGTTTTTAAAACAGGTTTAACGGGTTTTCAACACGTGAATTTTAGGTGAAGCTAATCTGAAATTCACGGTTTTGCTAATAACTTTTGAACCACTGGACCGATTTCGCTGAAATTCAATACGAACGAGGCTGGAGGAACGCAAAATATATATGCCAAGCTTCAGCATCCTCAGAATTGCTTTTCGAAAGTTATAGTGCTTTTTATCTCAAAAATTCACGAAAAACCCTTGCCGAAATTCAGTCTTTTGCTCATAACTTTTGAACCACTTGACCGATTTCGCAGGATTGCAATACCAACCTGACCAGGTAAATGGCCAACATATATGCCAAACTTCAGGAGCCTCCGTTAAGTCTTTCAAAAGTTAGCGTGTTTTCAACAGACAGACAGACAGACGGACAGACGGACGGACGGACGGACGGACGGACGGACGGACGGACGGACATCGCTAGATCGTCTTAAAATCGATCGAGGATCATGAATATATATACTTTATGGGGTCCTAGACCAATATTTCGAGGTGTTACAAACGGAATGACAAACTTATATATACCCTCTATCACTAGAGTGGAGGGTATAAAAAAAATATTCCAAATTGTAAACGTTAAAATCATAAATGTAAACAAACTGACAAAATTAAATTTTTAAACAAATTAAAAGAAACACAATTTGTGACACTTCACAAACAAAAAAAAATTAACTTTGAAAAAAAAAAAAAAAAAAACGATAATGACGTTTATATGATTTTTGCTTTGAAAGCACAAATTCAGGAATAGAAAATCTTCCGAAACTTTTCCCGCTTTCGCGATGTCAAATTAGCTAAAAGAAAACGGACCGTATTAATGAATGTAAGCAGCCCGATGGATAACCGTTGTAAAATGTTTCCTGGATCGAGTGAATATTCGTTGAATGCCTTAACAACTTTCCCAACGACCATCGATGTAATATTCTGACACGAGGTACTGAATTTTAACACGTAGACCTAGGTCCTTGCAACCACTACCGTCTTAACTTGGCCCTTCACTCATCCAATGTCCCACAATCCTCAATCGCTACTGAACGTTTCCAACTAACTGGGAATCTATGTAAAAAAAATTTCATTGAGATTTTCCTCCTCTTTATCCCAAAGCGCGAAAATCCTTCCTTATTTCCAAACAGTCTCCTGTACCAGACAAAGTTGATTTAATAACGATTGAACAAACTCCTCGCAAAATTGTAAACCTATTTCCCAAATGTCAAATTAAAATATTTTTTTTTAAATTTTCTGTTCTGGTCGCTTCCTCACACAAATTCACAATGAAATTTTTATTTGAAATAATTTGAAATTTATTTCCCAGACGTCAAACATTTAAATTTAACATTTTCAAAAATTTGAATATTTGAAATGGTAAAATAAAACAAAGAAAAAATGAAAAGGTCAGTTGGAAATTTATAGCAAACCTCAAGTAGATATGTTTTTAAAGCCGAAGACCTCACAGACTCGGATTACTAATAAGGAGTAAAAACCCATTACCAATAAGAAGTAAAGTAATTAGTAAATTAAAACATTTGAAATTTTACTTGTTTTTACTAAAACTTAAAAAATACGTAATTTTTATTAATTTTTTAATTACTTTTTAAGATGTGTAAAGGTTAAAAACTGCAAGTGCAAGGAGATGTTACTTAGAAGTGCTTTGTTAACATATTACTAAAAAGTATTTACTTTTGGGCTTAAAATAATGTTAATGGTAATAGGTACTCATTATAAATAATGTGCTTGGAAATGATTACTTTTCACAACTAATTACCATGTTTTTGCTGGGTTTAAAAAAAAAAAAAATTATTTTTTTTTTAAATTTCAACAAAAAATTTTAAAATCTATATTTGAATGTCCTTTTTCCATGGATTTCCAAAAACTAAATTTTGTATTTAAGTTTAGAATGTCCTTTTAAAAAAATAAAATTTCATAGAGGTGTTTTTGCGTATTGTTGAGCAATAAATTTTAAAAGTTTATCACCAATTTTGAAAATTTATTGTTCGACAACACGAAACAACTTCTCTCTGAAATTTTAACAGCGTTAATAGGACCTTCTAAGCTTCAGTGAAAATTTTTGGTTTTGGAAATCCATGGTGTTCTTGACAGGCGAAAAGGACATTCCAATATTTTTTTAATTTTTATTTTTTAATTTTTTTTTGTTTCTAAATATTAAATCTCCATAATTTTATTAACGATGTCACTGAAAGTTTTTTCGTAATAAAAACTTTCAGTGACAAAAACAAAAAAAAAAAACAAAAAATTAAATTTAAATAAAAATTATGATACCATTTTTGAATTAAGACGATTTTGCAATCGTATTTATTTTTAAATAGAAGCGATATCGTGTTCGCCTGAAATAACGATAGTTTTTCGATAAATTCTGGAAAATGGCGATTTTACTATCGTTATGACTTGAATTATCGATATTTTTTAGAAAAACGATATCATAAGGAAAGGTACATTAAGAATGTTTTCGTATAATATGTGATAATAAGGTGATATTGCCTACACTCATAATAATAACTCTGTAAAATACTCTGTAAAATGACTGTAATCTCAATTCAACAGATATTTGACAGAGTTTTCTGTCAAAATACAGATTTAAAGAAAAAACTTTGTATTTTGTTGTGACAAAAAAACAAAGTTTCCTCTGTTATATTACTTTTTACTTTGTACTCTTAATTTTACAGATAACTAACAGAGTTTTCTGCTAAAATACAGATCTAAGCAAAATACTTCGTATTTTTTTATAACCAAAAAAGTTTTCTGTTTTGAGTAGTTTTTGTTTTTGTTACCAAACATCAAAATTTTATCTGTAATTTTTTTTTTTGAGAAAAAGTTAAAAAAGTAGCAAAAAAAGTTATCAAAATTTATTTTTCAGAAATCTTATAAAAATTTTACAAAATAACATGCATTTAACTAAACTCTGTAAATTTACAGAGTTTTTTCTGTAATTTTTTTTTTGCATCAAATATATCGTCACCTAAAATGCAAAAGGCCCTAACTTACAAAAAATTCAAAATCAGTTTTTTGATTGGTTCTGGATTATTTTATCAACATACACGTCTCCACAAAAAATTAGGGCTGCATAATAAAAATTTGCGATTTTATAGCCAAAATTTAACAATATGTGATTTTGGGCAAACGCCAATGGATGTTACTAAAAAAAACTTTTTTAATATTTTTTGATTGATTTTGATTCATATTAATTAAAAGAACGTCCTTACAAAATTTTAGCCAAATTCATGAAAAAACAACAAAGTTATTAACAAATTTAAAATATCATTCAATACTGTTTTTTGCTTCTCCTGTAAAATTAATAAAATGTTAGTTAGGGCCTTTTGCATTTTAGGTGACGATATGTACATTTCATAGTTTTCCTTGCTAAATGGTGGTTTATTTAACCAATATTTTACTAGAAACTCTGTAAATTAACAGTTTTTTTTTTGTCCAAATCATTTTACAGAGTTTTATGGTAAAATTACAGAGTTTTCTCTGTAAAAAAGCTTTCATATTTAACCAATATTTTACTATAAACTCTGTACATTAACAGATTTTTTCTGTCAAAATCATTTTACAGAGTTTTTTAGTAAAATTACCAAGAAATGTTGTTAGCTGGAAAAGTATGGTGTACTCTGTTAAATTAGCAGAGTTTTTCTGTATTTTAACAGAGTTATTATTTTGAGTGTAGATATCATGACGGTATCGTTTGGTTTATTGTTTCTTTTTAGTCACGGGATATAAGATTTCAGATCAATCGATAACGGGAAAAGTACTGTATTTTCCAAAACAAAAGTACTATATTTAATAAGATTAAGTTGATACGTGTTTTTGCTTTTGGCAATGTTCCTGCTTGTTTGGTTTTTATTCAGATTTTTCCTAAAAACCATATTTTTTAACTTTTTAAATAAGTTGATCTCTTTAAATTACATTTAAGTATCCTCGCATTACAAATAATTTTTTCATTAATTAACGATTGTAATTTGAGCCAACTTTATTTATTAAGAAACAATTAAGTTTCACACAAAATGAAATCCAAAATGGCAAAAGAAACCACAATAATTAAGAATTTATTAATTAAGGGCTGAAATAGGATAAAATAACACTGTGCTACAAAAGTAAAAAAAAAAAAATATGCAGGAGTTCTCAATTGAAATTTCAAGTTGGTTGTGGTCTATAGAGTATGGAAGTACTCATATTTTTCTTCGTTTAGTATTTTTTTTTATTAGAAAATGTGTTGAAAACCCGAAATTTTTAAATTACAACTTCAATAAAACCAAAAAATTGACAATCGGCTTAAAATTGGCTGAGACGCACAAATTACCATTCTGGTGTTCAAAAAATTATATCTCCTAAGCTATTTGTCTGATCAATAAAAGTTAAATTGAGAAAACATAGTAGAGGACGTAGGCTATCAGAAAATTATAATTTGAAATACCCAGTTTCACAACAGGGTTACCCAAAAAAGTGCCAAAGAGCAATGCCATATCGTCATATATAAAATCGTGTGTGCAATTGTTACTATGAGATCTATCCAACTAAGAATTACACCATAGATACGGTTCAAGATTTTATGCTTTTTATTTTCATATGCTACCGGTAGATGGCGCTGGTATTAAGCTTTTAAACAAATTCTTATATTAAGTACGATTGGACAGTACTTCAGATTATATGTATGTTTCGTCAAAAAAAAAAAAAAATATTTATGAATCGACCCGATAGGTGGCGCTGGGGTGGAGTTATTTGAAATATTAATGTATAAGATGCAAATTTATTCAAACTTAGAACCTAACGTTCCCTAAAAAAATAAAACCAAAACTATATGTATTTTTTCAACCAATATTAAAGAAATTGTTTTATTGTTTTTTTTTTTTTAATTGCCGAACAGAAAAATTTGTGTATAGATTTTAGGATATTTGAAGGTATGGACAAGAATAGTTTTCACTTTGAAATTAAATCGTAGTAGTGTATATATGGGACATTCCACGTCAAATCGGACAATTTGAATTTTTTTTTTTTTAGATTTTTCAAATTTGTTGACAGTTTTTAGCACACTTCAAAAACTCCTTCGTGGTAAATTTTCAGATTTTTTTGATGACCCGTTAAAAAGATATCAAATTTTTTAAAATTGGTAGTTTGTTCCCTTACTCAAAATTCTTTTACTCATAACTTCTTCAATAATGGTCCAAATTTCAAATTTTTTTTTTTTCAAAATTTTTGTTTTTTTACGTAATTTAAAAAAAAAAAAAATCCAAAAAATTCTTAAAAGTGATTTAGTATGCGATTTTTAAGTTTTAAAATTTAAATCTCATTTTTGAAAATGTATGTACTCTTTGACTTTTTTGATCGTGGGATAACGATTATTACTATTTTTAATTTTTTAATTTTATTGTAATTTTCCAATCTTATAATCATTTCTACTGCTCTAATGGTTCGTCATAGAGAGGAAATTCCCAAGACCGACCGCCATTAATTTTTACGTCTAAACATTTCTTCGGAACAATTTAATACCCTCCAATTCTGGGAGTTTTGTACTTGTACTATAAAAGCCTCCGTACTCTATCCACTCCAACCAACTCAAATTTTAATATGAATTTTTAAAAATATGCAGAATATTTTTGTTGTAGCACAGTGTTTAAACATATCATGCACTTTTAAAGCAAAATATAAGATATTTATTTAGACATACATCAAATAATTAAAATATTTGTAACCTTGTTTAAAAACCATAACAATTTATTTTCTATCTACTGTGGTTAATCTACTGACCAATGTTAATAATATGTGTGTTGTATGCATGCATAATCATAGAACATAAATTAATAGCAAACATGTTTTATGGTCAAGAAACTATTAAATATTCTTGGTAACTTAATTTATGAAACTTTATTTAAATTAAATAATTATAAATTTTGTAATACTAACTGATACATTAATAATACTCTTGCTATAATCAAGATGAAAGTAATAAATTTAAATTTTATTTGAAAAGTTTTGCAAGGAACACAGAAAAAAATTTAATTCTTACCAGATTGATTGAAAATGCAATTAAAATTTTCAATTTTGAATTTTGTATTTTGAAGATATTAAAAAAACTACTGTACAATTGGTAATTAGTAGGGATGTGATTTCCATGCAAATGCATGTTTATTGTTGATAGTCTAAAAACGATATCGACCAATTATCTTTCTGAACTTAAAAATTTGAGTTAAAATGGCATCGATTTGATTTTGCATATTTTTGCATATTTGGGTGAAAATGCATATTTTTAAAAATTTTCGTGAAAATTCATATTTTTCGCATATTTTGGTTTCAAATGCATACTTTGTGCATATTTCCAACTTTTTCGTGCATAATTTGGCTTAAATAAGCAGAAAGTATAAATTTAAATTTATTTGTGTTAAAAACACTAGTTCTAAAAAAAAAAAAAAAATTCAAACATTTTTTCACGGATTCGTAATTTAAATAAATCCGATCTTCTCGCAATAAAATCCATGTTAAAAAGAATCTTATTTGCAACTTATCGTACAACCACTATTTTCCAATCAACTCATTAGATTACTTGGAAATAACATACATACATATGACAAAAATGCGTTTTTTAAGGTAGAAAATACAAATTCGGCAAAAATAGAAATCGTAACAAATATTTTTTTTATGGTTTGTCTTTTAAGCCTGAACCTCAACAAAGCCCAGCAAAACTTTGGTAATGGGTAGTGATTATATAACACATTACCAGGTAACGTGTATACCTTATTTGTAGCATTATTTTAGGATGTCTTACCAAACATTTGTTCCACAACGTATTACTTTAAAGTGAAAAATAATGCATTACTAATAATTTGCTACGTAATGCATGATTATTGGAAAAAATGTATTTCATATTTATTACTTATTTCTAAACATTAAATAATGGATGACTTATATTTGGTTACATTATGTATTATTTGAAAGTTTGAAATAATGCATTATTTATAATTGGATGCATAATGCATTACAATAACATAAAAAATAATTGTTTTATAAAAAAATGCATAAGTTTAAACTAGAGATGGGACTCACGAGCATATTTTATCTACTTACAATCACTTACAATCACGTGAGTAAATTTAATACAAAATTACTTTTTCACTACTCGTAACACCTTATATATTATCATCTGGTATGCTATATTATTTCATTTCTAGTAACCTATAAAATATCATATATTTTATACCTCACTCGTATACTTCGTTATAAATTTATGACTTATTTTATACCTTACTGGTATTCTTTGTGATAATGTGGATGCATTACTTTGAGTCTCATCGCCTGTTAAAATCATCAATGCTGCAATATATAAAATAAGAGATGCTATACCTTTTTTATACCTTATTTGGTAATCTAAGTTTTGCTGGGAGATAACAATGTCGGTTTGGTAAAAATCTATATGATATCGCCGAAGTTATACCTAATTATATGAAAAACCACACAAAAATAACTAAGGTATTTACCTAGTTTTTTTTTTATTGTATTTAAAACACCGTCCGACAAAAATTAAAAAAGTCGTTGAACACGATACGTTTGAAACTAGAGGCTAAATGTAGTAAAACTGCATTTTACAGTTTTTCATTTCATGATCCCGTTTCCTTTTAAAAGGCTTCAAAGTTTTAGAGTATTAAATTTTATAAAATATTTTTTTTAAATATTTCTACTTGTCCTAGGATGCCACTATTGATAGCAAATGAAAGAGGAGGATCTTTCCTAATTTTCCTATGTTATTATTTTTACATATCAGGAAAAAGGAGGTAAGTTACGTCCATTCAAAAATGTGTCCTTCAATATCATTCAAAATTTTCAACAAAAGATTTTGATAAAGTTTTCAAATGACTTTATTCACATCCTTTTATCCTGATATGGCAAAATATAAAAATAAAAAAAATTAGGGAAGATCCTCCTCTTCATATGCCGTCACCAGTGTCATCCTAGGACAATTACAGATATTTCAAAAATATTTTACAAAATGTATCCTTTAAAACTTTGAAGTGCTTTTAAAAGGAAACAGGATCACGAAATGAAAAACTGTATAAATAAAAAAAAACTTGAAAATTAATAACGATTAATGTATTTTAAAACTAAATTTTAAATTAGTTTTTTTTAATTAAAAACTCATTTTTATACCCTCCACTCTAGTGATAGAGGGTATATATAAGTTTGTCATTCCGTTTGTAACGCCTCGAAATATTGGTCTAGGACCCCATAAAGTATATATATTCATGATGCTCGATCGATTTTAAGACGATCTAGCGATGTCCGTCCGTCCGTCCGTCCGTCCGTCTGTCTGTTGAAAACACGCTAACTTTTGAAAGACTACACGGAGGTTCCTGAAGTTTAGCATATATGTTGAGCATTTACCTGTTCAGGTTGGTATTGCAATCCAGCGAAATCGGTCCAGTGGTTCAAAAGTTATGAGCAAATGAGTGAATTTCGGCAAGGGTTTTTCTGGAATTTACGAGATAAAACACACGTTAACTTTCGAACGGCAATTCTAAGGCTGCTGAAGTGTGGCATATATATTTGTCGTCCCTCTGTTCCGGTTTATTTTAAATTTCAGCCAAATCGGTGCATTGGTTCAAAAGTTACTAGCAAAACCGTAAATTTCAGATTAGTTTCACTTTAAATTCACGTGTTGAAAACCCGTTAAACATGTTTTAAAAATATTTGTAAGTCAAAAAATATTTTACAAGGTATTTTTGTCACTCAAAAATATTTTTACTAAAACAAAAAAAAAAAAAAAAATACACTCAAAAAAAAATTTTACTCTCCAAAAAAAAATTTACACCCAAAAAAAAATTTTACACTAAAAAAAAATTAGTAAATTATTTTTTTTTTTCCAAAAATTAATAAAAAAAAGTTTTTTTACACAAAATAAAATATTTCTAACCAAAAATGGTATTTTTTTACGTTAGAAAATTATCACTTAAAAAGGGCATTGTGGAGGGTATTCATAGATTCGGCCAAGTCGAATTTAGCTTTTCTACTTGTTATAATATGCTTGTCATATTATGATCTGATAAGAAAATAATGTGTGTAGAATTGGTTGCAAATTTGATTAGCTTTATTTTGGATTTTATCGCGAGTAGATCGGAGGTAAATAACTCAAGACATAAGAAAAATAGTGAAAATACCTCCAAAAAGCGCTAAAATATTGATTAAAAAGAACGTGTCCGTGAAAATTTTTTTCTGTAATATTTTTGAGTTTAGCGGTCCATATTACATATAAAAACAAGTAAGAGTGTTTAATTCGGCTGTGCCGAATATTTTATACCCTCTAACACGTTTAAAATTAAAAAAATCGCATGGACGTCTTTTTGGTGGGGGGGGGGGGGGTCGTTGGAGTTTGTGGGGGACACCTGTACCCTCGCTATATATGTTTACAAATTATTTGTTTATGATATTTACGATTAAATAATACATTTTTATTGTTATTTTTAATTAATTTCTATAACCACGCCCCCAAAGGGTGGCTGTCTGAACAAAATCGAATTTTCTAACCCCTTTGGTCCAACCCTAGGTCTATGAATATAATATGGCATACAAATGTTACATTTGTTGAGCAAAAATTAAAAAAAAACTCGAAAAAATATCGTATTTTTCAAGGGTCGTTTTAGTTCTTCAAGGGGAAACTTTTTTCCCCTGGTCCGATTTTGCCCATCTTCGAACTTAACCTTACCAGTAACATAAGAGATATTCTTGCCCAATTTCAGGGGTCTAGCTCTTTTGGTTTGTACTGCATCGTTATTTCTACAGACAGATGGACGGACGGACGGAAATCGCTAGAATGTCTTAGATTCTATCATGGATCCCCGACCGATATTTCGATGTGTTACACACGGAATACAAAGTGAGTATACCCCCATACTGTGGTTAGAGGGTATAAAAATATTCACGGTTAGTGCGCATTTTGGTTGTAAACTAGTGAAATTATTTAAAATAAATAAATATAAATTCTTCGAGCTCGAGGCCAGTTTTTTTTCTTGTGAATAAATTTTCTTTTATTCCATTCCAATATTTCGATGTGAATTTTTATACACAAAAACACTTAAATATATGTTGTGAACGCATTGACATCTAAAATAGCACTGATGTCAATATTTTTAAGTTTTTGTGTGTATTAAAATTTATTAGATCCCCTTCTTAAAGAGAATCGAAATGTTGGAATAGAATTAAAGAATATTTATTCATAAGAAAAAACTGGCCTCGAGCTCAAAGAATTTTTATTTATTTAAAATTGGAAAGGTCAAATAAAAACAACTTTAATTAATTATTTAAATTTTTAAAATTTATTTTAAAATACGAGAAGTTATTTTTTTTTTTCATTTTTATTTATTAGATTGTTTTTATTTCTTTAGAAAATCTTGGACTTTACAGTATACACATATGAGTCATTTCACACCAAATGTCCAGCGAAAAAAACATGTGTACCGTAAACTTCTGAAAAGGTTGTATGGATAGCCCTATATGGAACTTAGAAAATTGCGTTTTTGGTTTTTCAATTTTTCAAAAACTTGGCTTAGGTCAAATATTGGTAAAATGGTAAAATTTGTGGCGAAGTGCCTTGATTAAAAATTTATCACATTACTCTTATGAAAATTTTCCAAAAAAAAATTATTCGATAGCCCATACAAACTATATAAGAATGTAAATTTTTGAGATTGTGGTGCATTCTGCTTTAATGTGATAAATATTTAATCAAGACACTTCCCCACAAATTTGACCATTTTTCCAATATTTGACCACGCCTCCTAAGCCCAGTTTTTGAAAATTTGAAAAACCAAAAACGCAATATTCTTAGTTCCATATAGGGCTATCAAAACAAGCTATTCAGAAATTTACCGGACACATGTTTTTCTGTAGCGGGACATTTGGTTTTAAATCTTAATATTAAAATCTGTCGTTTTTTGCTTTTTACGAATTTTTTCGTTTAAGAACAAGATTTTTACATATTTCATGATTTAAGTGCATATTTTTTTATCTTTTTAGTGCATATTTTTGATTTTTAGCGCTTTTCGATATTTTAGTGCATGAAAATCTCATCCTAAGTAATTTGTAACTTAGAATTATTTGAGTGTAGAGTGGAATATGTATTGATATTAGTTTGGATCATTAACGATTTGTCATTAAAAACCCTTTGCTACTTGTAGTATAGGGTTTTATTTGTGATAAATAATCTTGACAACAGAATCTGACAAATTTCGAAATGTCGATTAAGTCTTGCAAAAATGACCAACATAAATAAATTTAAAACAGAAAAATAATTTTCTTAAAAATTATTCTTTGAGAATATCATAGTTTTAATTAGTAAAGGAAATAATGACCTCGAGCTAGAATAAACCTACATAAAAGAAAATATTTTAAAGGTAGAATAAAACTATTACTACTTACTATATGCAATTATTAAATTTTATTTTTTTTTCTGTGTAATATGTACAAATAATGACATTTATAGACATATAAACCTCAATAAATAAATAAGTATTGAATGCCAGGACAATTAACTAATGAAACCGAATGTAAAATAAAACCAAACCACAAAATAAATACTTCAATAAGTGTGGGCACATACATATGAGGCATTCCACAGCAAATGTCCAGCAAAAAAAACATGAAAAAAATGAAACTAAGAAAATTTAGTTTTTTGTTTTTTTTTTTTTTTAATTTTTCAAAAACTTGGCTAAGGAGGCGTGGTTAAATATTCGAAAAATTGTAAAATTTTTGTCATTATAAATTGAACTTAAATTTTTAATGCCGATTATGAATGTTTGTAAGTTTTTGTGTTAAAATCCGCTTTTACTCCTTGATGATGACCATCAATGAACGGCGAAATATTGGGAAAAAATGAAGGAAGATTTATTTTAAATAGCACTGCCCTTGAGCTCAAAAAATCTTTTTAGTTTAGTTAATTTGAAAGGTCAAATTTTATGATTATAATTTTGGAAAATTTTCAAAACACGTTCTGAAATTTTTCATTTTTTAAAAAAGTCCACACAAAAAAAAAATCAGATAGACTTTTTTTTCGTATTTTTCGAGAAAATGGCATATGAATATTGGAGTTCATAAAAATTCTGTAATTCTCTTGTATTTTATTGTGTCAACACCGCGTATGAGTAACGACAATTCGTTGGTTTTGCAAATATTCGTTACTCATACGCAGTGTTGACCCAATAAAATACAAGAGAATTACAGAATTTTTATGAAATGCAATATTCAAATGCGATGTTCTTAAAAAAATACGAAAATTACCCTCCCGAATTTTTCTGTGTGGATAGACAAGCATAGAAACTAAAAAAACAAGTAGAAAATTTAAATTCGACTTTGACGAATCTATGAATACCCTCCACAATGCATTTTTTAAAGGATAGTACATTTTTAACTAGAAAAAATTAACAAACTTGATTAGAAATATTTTATTTTGAGTAAAAAACTCTTTTTTTGTCATTTAAAAAAAGAAAAATTATTATTTTTTTTGAGTGTAACATTTTTTTCGAGTGTAATGTTTTTTTTACTGTAAAAATATTTCTAAACGAATACACGTACGTATGTACACAAAATATTGTAATTTTTGTAAAAAAAACTATTTTTTTTTGAGTGTAAAATTGTTTTTTGAGTGTAAAATTTTTTTCGAGTGTAATTTTTAAGTTACCAATGCTGTTAAAACTAAACAAGTTTAAAAAGCATTGCTTTAAAACTAAAAAAGTTTGAAAAGCATTGTTAAATTACCACCAATGCTTTAAAAACTTGTTTAACACGTGGCATTTAAGATGCTACCAATCTGAAATTCAGGGGTTTGCTTATAACTTTTGAACCACTGGACCGATTGAGCTGAAATTCAATATCTAATAGACCTGGAGAACGGCAAAAATGCATGTATAGTTTCAGCAGTCTCATTATTGTCCTTCGAAAGTTATCGTGTTTTTTATCTCGTAAATTCGCGAAAACCCCTTCCCGAAATTTACTCTTTTGCTCATAACTTTTGAACCACTTGACCGATTTCGTTGGCTTGCAATACCAACCTGACCCGGTAAATGGTCAACATATATGCCAAACGTCAGGAGCCTCCGTAAAGTCTTTCAAAAGTTAGCGTGTTTTCAACGGACAGACAGACAGACGGACGGACGGACATCGCTAGATCGACTTAAAATCGATCAAGGAAAATGAATATATATACGTTATGGGGTCCTAGACCAATATTTCGATGTGTTACAAATGGAATGACAAACTTATATATACCCTCTATAATTAGAGTGGAGGGTATAAATATGTTGCCAGATTTTTGATAAATTAACTTTTTTAAAAAATAAAAAATTTCAGAACAGTATCTAAAAATTTCCAAAATAAAAAAATTTAGTCTAGGGCCCATAAAAAAATATGCAAAAATGTATATTTTTGAAATTGTGGTGAATTCCGTTATAATTTGATAAATATTTAATCAAGAGAACTCGATACATTTTTCCAATATTTAACCACGCCGGCGTTGCCAAGATTTTCAAAAATTAAAAAACCAAAAACGCATTGTTCTTAAAAAAAAAAAAAATTAATTGATGGCCCATAAAAAATATAGAAGAATGTATATTTTTATAATTGTGGTGCATTCCGTTATAATTTAATATTTTATCAAGGAAACTCGACACAAATTTGACCAAGCTTTCCAATATTTAACCACTTCTCCTTTGCACAGTTGTTCAAAAATTGAAAAACCAACAACGCCTATTCAGACATTCATGGCACAAATGTTTTTCTGTAGCGTGATATTTGGTGTGGAATGACTCATATATAAAATAAATTTAATTAAATCAAAATATTTCTGAATAAAGAAATAAAAAAATTTCAAGATGTTGTTAAAATATGGCAAATGCAAACATTTAATTAGAAGTTAATTGATAAAATTCAAATTAATATCATGATTAATTTTACAATTGCTCTAAAGGGTCACAGGATTTTGTTTAAAGCTTTCGAGTTTTCACCAATTTTTGTGAGTTATATGAAAAATTCACAAAAAGTTGGAAATTTTGAGCTTTAAGATTTTTTAAAAGATTGAGTAGCGATTTTTATATACATATTTTGAAATTTAAATAAATAAAAATGAAGCAAGTAAGAATGTTGAATTCAGACAGGGTCGCCAGTTTTTTTTGGATGCCATCCTCAACTTAAAATTTCTCATCCCCAAAAATCCCCCAAAAAAATTTCTCAAAATTTACTACACGCAAAAAACATTTACAACCCATCAAGTGCTTTTAGTAATTTAGCCAAGTTTTTAGAACAAAAACTTGGTTAACTTACGCACAAACACTTGGTGGGTTGTATTTTTCACAGAAACTTGGCTAAAAAGTGTAAGTGTATTTTGCGTGTTGAGCGATTAGCACATCATTTGAAACCGCCAATGTTTCGATAAGTATTATAATAAAATTTAAAAACCAAAGGAAATGTTTTATCAGGGATGGATAACTCAGGAATTTTTAATTTGCACACCACCGATAGAGTACTTTTTGGGTCCAAATTTAATTTAATCTTGTTTTATATCTTGAATTCCCCCAAAGGTTTTCTCAGCAAACAAAAGTCATCGGCCCTAAAAAATTGTTTGTACTTTTTCTAAACAGCAACGAAAATTCTTTAAAGGTTTGATATACATACATATTGCTGTAAAAAACCTTATTTATATATACTTATTCCGGAATAGGTATCCAAAATGTGGTATTGTTTTCAAGATTTTAAGAAGTCGTAAAAGACCAGTATTTTCAATTACTTTTAGACTTTTTTCTACAGAAAAACTAGTGCATTTTGGAAATTTTCGATAATAGTCATAGAGGATATACTATAGAAAATGTATGAAAATCTACAATTTGGTTAAAGTAAAAGAAAAGCATGATAACATGATACCACTACGATCCAGGTTTTGACTGATTATTTTATGATTGATAAAAAACACTTGTTTATCTAAAATATTTCATCCCCTAAAAATCCCCGAAAAAAATAAGTGTCATCCCCATGAAATCCCCGGATCCCCAAATCAAATTTTTCATCCCCAATAACCAAAAAAAATCCCGTATTTGGGAACAAAACCCCTAAACTGGCAACACTGAATTCAGATGTGCCGAATCTCCTATATGGCATTCACACTAGCGACCTTAAACAAGTTGTTCAACAAAACACCAGTAGCAGAATAAAAACGTAATTGATACAGAACAAAGACTTTTTTAAACATCTCACTCTTGAACACTTCAAAACAGCAAGTATGAACGCCGTATTATACACTCAAAAAAATACCTTGGGCCTAATCACGTAAAAAAAAAACGATGGCCAAGCGACATAAAAATACTTATCGTTTTGAAGGAAAATTTTAAAGTTTTTCTTTAATATATTACACCGTCCAACAAATTGCAACTTTTGGCTGTGAACCGGACCCGAAAATTCGGAAAGTTGGGCCAAAAATAAAATACACGTGTCTCCCAGTTTCTCTAGATCAATTCGCGTTTTCGCGAAAAATGCAACAAAAAAAAGTTTTCACAATAGAAAAAAATTATGCTATTCAGAAAGTGGGGTTAAAAAAAAAAACAACTGTGTCTCTCAGGTTTTCGCGATCAATTCGCGTATTCGCGAAAAACGCTAAAATTTTTTTTTTCATTGTTAAAAAAAATGGGTTTAAATCTAAGCATTTATGTCTCAGTTATATCAATTCGCAAATTTGTGAAGAAAAAATATTTTGTTCTTTTTAGCACACTCGCAAAATTTCAAGTAGAGTTAAAAAGAAATTTCCCATGTATCAGAGTTTTTCCAGCTAATTTAATTTTAATTTAAAAAAAAATTAGGTGAATATTTTATTTTTAGTCCCACTTTTCGAATGTAGTAAATTTTTTTTAATTGTGCTAAAAAAAATGAAGTTTCGCGAAAACGCGAACAGATACATACTACATTGGGAGACACGAGAATTTTATTTTTAGAAATTTTTGTATAAGGACCGTAATTCTACTGTATGTAAGTCATGTATATTTATTAGAGATGGGAACATGAGCAGATTAGAGCGTGATTCACGTGAATCACGCGTGAGTGTGACTGATTTCAATTTTACTCACGTGATTGTGAGTGAGTGTGAGTGGAGAAAAAAATTGCGTGAGTAAGTGTGCGTGAGTAAGATTTTTGCGTGAGTGAGTGTGCGTGAGTCGTTTTTTTGCGTGAGTTTGCGTAAATTATTTTCTCTTTATATTTCCTACACTCAAAAAATTATGTAGGTAAATTCCAGTGAATATTCACTTAAAACAACTGAACACTCAAAAAAATAAAACTGTAAAGTTAACAAAATTTTTTTTGTTAACTCGAGTTTACTGGCTTTTTAGCAAATTTTTAGTTAAAATCAGCTTTTTAACTACTTTTTCTAGTTAAGTTCAATTTACGAAAATACTAGTTTTGTACAAATTTTGAATTAATTTTTTTTGTTGACTTTAAAACTGAGTTTACGAATTTTTACTAATTAATTTGCTGATTTTTTGTAACATTTTTGTCAAGTGAAAAATTTTAAACATTTCTTGTGTAGCCTCCTATGCAAATCTCATAAGTCCTACTTAAGCTGAACTTAATGCTGTGAAAAAAAAAGAAAAAATAAGTGAAGTGTTAGTATTTAAAACCAATATTTACCAAACTTAAAATTTTTTACAAAAAGTTTAGCTGAATTCAACTAATAAAAAATGTTACGAAATTTTCAGCTGAATTTTTAGTTAAAATTACGGTTTTTTTTGCTACATTCATTCTACGAAAAGTTAACTAAATATTTTTTGTTAAATTAACTAGAAATTTAGTAGGTTCAAAATCAGGTGTTTTTTTAGTTAAATTTAACTAAATTTTTTGCTAACTTTACAGTTTTATTTTTTTGAGTGAAATTTTATTTAAAAACCATTCCACTGTTTTTTCATTTAAAATAAAAACACGTTACAGTCAATTTTAAATGTTAATTTAATGACTAACCAAAACATTAAAAAACTACTGAATATTCACTTATTTTGTATTAAAAAACAGTAAAACTATAGAAGAAATTTTTTACTGCCGAAAATGAATGTAACAGAAAATTCTTTTTTAAGACAGTAAATTATATTTTTTAAACTACAGAAATAGTAAAAAAAATAAATCCTTTATAAAATAAGTGATTTTTCTTTTAAAATAACTTTACTGATTACTTTTTAAAATAACCTACAAACAGTTAATGACATAATTTTCTTAGTGTATTGTACCAAAAAAGCAGCAAAAAAAAAATTAAAATTTGGCTTAATTTATGATTTTGTCCCAAAAAAAGCAAAAAAAAAATGTAAAATTTCGCTGAACTGTAAATTTTGCTGAAAATTTTTGAAAGATTTTTGAAATTATAGTTTTTGAAATTTTCGTGAGTGTGAGTCAATGTGAGTGTGAGTGAAGCTTGCGTGAGTGCACGTGAGTGTGAGTTGTTTTAAATTTACTCGCGTGATTGTGAGTAGAAAAAATATGCTCGTGAGTGATTCAAAAATTCCTGTCGTGAGCGTGAGTGAGTGTGAGTCAAAAATCACTCACGCGCCCATCTCTAATATTTATGTTTTATATTTATAAAAAATAATGCAATACATTTTTTCAAAATTGCATTTTTCGTGAATTAATATGGAAAAACTAGAACAATATTTTATTTTAAGCCCTATTTTCGGAATGCAGTAAATTTTTTCAAGTGTGTAAAAAAAAATGCTTTTTCGCGAAAACCAATTGATATAGAAAAACCGGGAAACACAAGAATGTTATTTGAGCCCCTCTTTCTGAAAAGCAAACATTTTTTTACATGTAATTTTTTTTTTTTGCGTTTTTCGCGAAAACGCGAATTGATCTAGAAAAACTGGGAGACACGGGTATTTTTTTTTTGCCCTATTTTCAGAATTTTCGGGTCCGGTCCATGTGTACAAAAGTGTGTCGGACGGTGTTATTAAAGAGTGTTGTTTAATCCAGCAACATTCAAAAATATGAAAAAATTTTAAGAAGTTTTTAACTAAATTCTAAGAAGATAAATATGAGCTTTTAACTAAATTGCAAGAGTTTTTAATTTTTTTCTAAGAAGTTTGGGATCGGATTTATGAAATTCTAAGAAGATCAATTTTAGTTTTTAACTATATTCTAAGAAGTTTAAACTAAATTCTAAGATGATTTTACTAAATCCTTAGAAGTTTATTTTAATAAAAATCCAAACCATTTTTTAAAATAATACAGCCCGTGCACAACATAATTTTTTTTCTGATTTTTCATCATATTTTTACAGTACACATTAGACCGGAATTTTTTGGTATGGCAAAAAAGTTTTTTTTATCCGATTTTGAACATTCGGGAAATTTTTTATAAACAAATTTTAGGCCAATCGAATTAAATTTACCAGTGTCGACACTGGATACACATCATATTTATTAATTTCGATGCGCAGAAAACGGATATTAAAATATTTTAAAATCGTTCAAACTAGTTATCGAGATGTCGCTATTTGAAATTTGCAAATGGCGGCTTATACCTATGTTCAATAATTTTTTTTTTTTTTTAAATCTCAGAATTTCTTTCCTTTAACGCTTTCATAGAGCTTGAGAACATTTTTCATTAAAACTTTACTTGAGCTAAACCCGATAATTTTAACTCGTTTTGCCCTTCGATTAAGGTTGTGGATTTTTTGAAAATTTTCACCAAAATTTTTGACTTCTCAAAAATGAAAATATTTTGCGATACATTGTTTTTAATAAGTTAGCTAAATACTAATATCAACAAATTTCTAAGATCGGTCGAATGGTTTTCGAGATACATATCGCCATTTGCAATTTGTCAAACAATTTCGAAAAATTTCGGGATTTTCTTACAGCTGCTTGTCAGCTGTTGTTTAAACTAATTATTGGTGGCAACCGGTACTGGTGGATACTGCTGATACTGCTTGGTAACATTTTGAAAAATTGTATGAAGATGTCAGCCATTTCATAAAGAGAGAATCAGCAGTGTGGCAGCGGTGATTTTTTATTGCTAACTGGGTTCATTTAAACTTAATTTGAGCCAACTCGGAACATTTTAAACTATGCCGTCATTCGATGCAAATTTTGTGATTTGTTGATTTTTTTTTTTAAACGGAAACTTTTAGCGAAGGGCGCCACGGGTAAAAGTGGTTGGATTTGGCTTAAATTAATTTTAAATGAAAGTTTGTCTTAATCTCTATAAATGGGTAAAGGAGAGAAGGACGAATGATGATTACTAAAAAATTGAATTTATTCACCATAATGCAATTACACCTTCTTCTGTACGAAAAAACAACAGCAACAACCACACAAGAATTGAAAAACCACGATTTAGTTGATACTTGCTTAACAGCTAACTTAGCGTATCGGTCTAGAGTGATCGTATCTAAGAGGCAGTTAATAGCAAAAACATTACAGATCATGGGTTCAATCCTTGGCGGCTGCGATCTGCTAATAATTTTCACATATAGAATATAATTGACTATTAACTGAATAAATTTGACATTAAAAGTTTTTCTGGTGATTATAATAACTGGATTATATGAAACTAGTAAGAAACGAACCAGGATGTCTTAAGTTTTTAGAAAAATATATTTTTCTTTCACAACTTTCTCAATTCAAATCATATATAACAGGATTTGTTTTAAATTTTTTTGATCGTAGGAAACACCGTAATTTTTTGAAAATTGCAAATAGCGATACCTCGAAAGCCGTTCGATCGAATTGAATTTTGTTTTCTTCTATTTAAACCTCAAAATCAAATATATAAATGAAATGTTTATAGACTGGTTCCATTTAAAATAGCATAGGCAATCAGCCGATGGTGGTTCAATTTATCAAAAAATTAACATATCCATTCTTCTGATTTTTATTGAATTTCGGTTTTTGTTATTTAGTCGAAATTGTGAATGGTTCGCGTTTTATCGCTGTTCAAAGTTGGTATTTTGCCACAATTTTATGAGAAATACATAATGTTTAAATGATCGTATCTTTGGAACGCATCATCCGATTATCACGAAATAAAGCGCAAAATAATGGTTATGTCCTGTACTTAAAATAGAATTTTGAAAAAGGATAGGATGCTTAGCAAAAAGGATATTGAAATTAAGAAAATGTCCTTGATTTGCAAATATCTCAAAATGCGTATCTTTAATTTTCCTTTATTTTTTTGCACATATAGCCCAAAATGTACTTAACAACATATGCAAATCCCAAGTTGGGGTGATAAGCGGTTTAATTGTAAACGCGGTTTCATGAAACGCCTTATTGATTTTTGTTAATAACTCTCGTTTACAAATGAAAAACAATTTCTGCGCACTAACCGCGAATAATTTTTTTATATGTATTTTTGATCGCTAAACTCAAAAATTTCATTAAAACAACATTTCGCGAATACATTTTTGTCAAATGAATTTTTTAGCGTTTTTTGGAGGTATTTTAACTATTTTGCTTATATCTTAAGTTCTGTTTATCTGATCTTCTCGCAATAAAAACCAAACTAAAGATAATCAAATTTCCAACAAATCCTACATTCATTATTTCTTCATCAGTTCATAGCTTTACGCGCAAATAATTTTTTTAGCGTTATTTGGAGGTATTTTGACTATTTTTCTTATATCTTGAGTTCCGTTCATCTGATCTTTTCGCAATAAGAACCAAATTAAAGACAATCAAATTTCCAACAAATCCTTCATTCATTATTTTTATATCAGTTCATAACTTTACGCGCAATAGGCAAACAAGGAAAAACTATTTTTTATTAACAAAGCTCCTTTTTTAAAAATTTTAAAAACAGAAATTGTAAAAAATTATCATTTTTTTTGTATTTTATCATGTATATTCATAAAATTTGTGATAACTTCGGAGTAAACATATAGATTTTCATCAAATCAACTTTATTATATTTCTAAATGTTCAGGCTTTGCAGATAAATAAAAAGATGTAATTAATTGCAAAGATTTCTATTTCTTAAACTTTTTTTTAAATGATTTGTTAATCAAAAAATTTATTTTAGTCATATGTTTGCCTATTGAACGGAAAGCTTTCAACTGATAAACGATGAATGTAGGATTTGTTGGAAATTTGATTGTCTTTAATTTGGTTCTTATTTCGGAAGGATCAGATAAACGTAACTCAAGATATAAGAAAAATAGTCAAAATACCTCCAAATAACGCTAAAAAATTTGTTTGCGTAACTCAAGATATAAGAAAAATAGTCAAAATACCTCCAAATAACGCTAAAAAATTTGTTTGCGCGTAAAGTTATGAACTGATGAAAAAATGATGAATGTAGGATATGTTGGAAATTTGATTGTCTTTAGTTTGG
Organism: Pegoplata infirma; assembly: GCA_963921195.1. NCBI lineage: Eukaryota > Metazoa > Arthropoda > Insecta > Diptera > Anthomyiidae > Pegoplata > Pegoplata infirma. The sequence goes on along the minus strand of OY992537.1, from coordinate 77,392,641 downwards.
TTTTTATTGCGAGAAGATCAGATAAACAGAACTTAAGATATAAGCAAAATAGTAAAAATACCTCAAAAAACGCTAAAAAATTAATTAAACAAAAATGTATTCGCGAAATATCGTTTTAATGAAATTTTTGAGTTTAGCGATCCAAAATACATACAAAAAAATTATTCGCGGTTAGTGCGCAGAAATTGTTTTTCATTTGTAAACAAGAATTATTAACAAAAATCAATAAGTCGTTTCATGTAACCACGTTTTTAAACAAACCGCTTATCACCCCAATTTGGGATTTGCATATGTTGTTAAGTACATTTTGGGCTATATGTGCAAAAAAATATAGGAAAATTAAAGATACGCATTTTGAGATATTTGCAAATTAAGGACATTTTTTTAAATTCAATGTCCTTTTTGCAAAGCATCCTATCCTTTTTCAAAATTCTGTTTTAAGTACAGGACATAACCATTATTTTGCGCTTTATTTCGTGGCAATCGGATGATGCGTTCTAAAGATATGATCATTTAAACATTGTGTATTTATCATACAATTGTTGCAAAACACCAACTTTGAACAGCGATAAAACGCGAACCATTCACAATTTTTACTAAATAACAAAAACCGAAATTCAACAAAAATCAGAAGAACATACATACCAATTTTTAAGACAATTAAAATAGGTAAGGCCGAAAAAGTGTTTTTTTGTAGTCAAATATTTTGGAATTCTTCTATATATAATTTTTAAAACCACAATTTTTAAATCTATTTAAAATTATTTTTATTTTTCGTTACATAAAACTTAATGTCTTGTTTTTATTTTTCATTCGAAATAATTTTTATTTTCAACTTCAAGTGTAACTTAATGCTTCATTGATTTTTGTTACAATTGTAGTAATTTGTAAGTAGCATTTACTTGTATCTAAATAAATGTTTGACACACTTGCTCTATCTAGTGTGTGTTGATAATATTGTCAAATGTTTTAGAGGATGTAACAAAAATACATTACATTCATGTTGCAACAATTTTATATTACAATTGTATTGCAGGTTATATGATGCAGACAGAGTCATAGAATTTTACCAATTAGATAAGTATGTAGAATAGCATGTCCAGAAAAATATATTTAAATAAACAGCAAAATCCAAAAACACGGGTACACCAATTTCAATTTTCATTACTTTAACAAGGCGATGATATTGGAGATAACCACTTTTTTGCCATTTTGGGTAATGCAAATGGGATTGCATTACCTGACAATGAGCTTTGCCGTTAATAACTTTCAGCATTACTTTCAATGACATCGCCGCGTTAAAGTAATGAATAGGGATGTGATTTCCATGCAAATGTATGTTTTTTGTCGACAGTCTAAAAACGATATAGACTATTTATATTTTCGAATCAAGAAATTTGTGTTAAAAAGCCATCAATTTGTTTTTGCATATTTTGGTGAAAATACATATTTTTTCATATTTTGGTTTTAACTGCATATTTTGTTCATATTCCCAATTTTTAAGTGAATATTTTTGCATATGTTGACATAAGTTAGCAAAAACACAAATTGTAGTTTATTTCTTTCAAAAATTTTTTTTTAAATTTTAAAAATTTGTTTTGAAAATAAGAAAAAATATTTTTTTTACTTTAAAAATTTATTTTGAAAATGAGAAAAATATTTTTTTCTTTTTATTTTTTTATAGACTATTTTAATTTCTAAAAAAATCTTGTTTACCTTAAGTTTTAAATGTTACTACTTAAACCCGGCGTTATTTTTTTGCTTTTTAAGAAGTTTTTTCGTATGAAAACAAGATTTTTATTGCACACAGTTTATTTTTTAGTGCATATTTTTAGGTTTTTTAGTGCATATTTTGAAATTATTAGCGCATATTTTAAGCGAATATTTTTTATTTTTTAGTGCATGAAAATCTCATCCCTAGTAATGAATATTGAAATTGCAAGGTAGCAACTTACTCATATTATTGGTTTTTGCTGAGTGATTTTCTGTTATTTGACTACTTCACTGCTCTTATCATTATTAAACAAAAAAAAAAAACATTTTCGTGAGAGGCTAATCTGCATGCTGTGTGTACAACTCAAAAAACTATAAATGTACAATTTAATAGTAAAATAATTGTAAGTAGGAATTAAGTAAATGTTTTCTAAAGCAATTTAAACTTACATATGATCATTATTATAAAAATATTTTAGAATAACAGAAAAAAAAAGTTTTTATAAACTGGTTGAGAAAAACCAGTTACACCGTCCGACAAAAATGAAAAAAGTCGTTAAACACGAAATGGATAATATACGTTTGAAAGTGAAGATTAATGTAAAACTGCATTTACAGTTTTTTTTTCGTGATCCTGTTTCCTTTGGCATAAATTTTATAAAATATTTTTTTAATATTTGTACTTGTCAGGATGCCACTGGTGATAGCAAATTAAAGAAGGGCATATCCCCTAATTTTCCTATTTTATTATTTTTATATATCAGGAAAATGAAGGTAAGTTTTGTCCTTTTAAAAATGTATCCTTCAATATCATTCACAATTTTCAACAATATATTTTGATAATGTTTTTAAATGACTTTATTCACATCATTTTATCCTGATATTTCAAAATAAAAAAAATATGGAAAAATTAGGAAAGAACCTTCTTTTTAAGTGTCATCCTAGGACAAGTACAAATATTTCAAAAATATTTTACAAAATGTATCCTTTTAAACTTTAAAGTCCTTTTAAACGGAAACAGGATCACGAAATGAAAAACTGTAAATGCAGCTTTACTCCATTTGATCTCTACTTTCAGACGTACATCATCTGGTTCATGTTTAATATTGGCTGTCCGACGGTATTAGCATAAAAAAATCTCGTGTTTAAATCTTTGAATTATAAAAACAAAAATGAATCTATGCAGTTTTTGCACAATTTTTGTTGAAAAATGAATCATATGCATTTGAAAAAAAAAATAAAATAAATTGTTTTTAAATTATCCACAAAATCCGAAAATTTTACCTCAATCCCTTTTAAGAACCCCAAAAAAAACCCCAAGAAAACGAATTGAACCGATTTGCCTGAAACTAAAAATATTTATAAAAGAGACGGTTTTAAGGTTGGTGTGTCTCGGCTTGTCGGCCATATCAATGTTTAAAAATTTCGATGTCATCTTATGAAACAATCCCAGCAAAACTTAGATTACCAAATAAGGTATAAAATAAGGTATAGGATCTCTTATTTTATACATTGCAGCATTGATGATTTTAACAGGCGATGAGACTCAAAGTAATGCATCCACATTATCACAGAGAATACCAGTAAGGTATAAAATAAGTCATAAATTTATAACGAAGAATACGAGTAAGGTGTAAAATATATGATATTTTATAGGTTACGAGAAATGAAATAATATAGCATACCAGAAGATAATATATAAGGTGTTACGAGTAGTGAAAAAGTAATTTTGTATTAAATTTATTCACGTGATTGTAAGTGAGTGTAAGTTGATAAAATATGCTCGTGAGTGAGAAATTATAAATTTCCTGTCGTGAGACCATCTCTAGTTTAAACTTATACATTTTTTTATAAAATAATAATTTTTTATGTTATTTTAATGCATTATGCATCCAATTATAAATAATACATTATTTCAAACTTTCAAATAATACATAATGTAACCAAATATAAGTCATCCATGATTTAATGTTTAGAAATAACAAAGATGAAATACATTTTTCCAATAATCATGCATTACGTAGCAAATTATTAGTAATGCATTATTTTTCACTTGAAAATAATACGTTGTGGAACAAATGTTTGGTAAGACATCATAAAATAATGCTACAAATAAGTTACATGCATTACCTGGTAATGTGTTATATAATCACTACCCATTACCAAAGTTTTGCTGGGATGTGAACCTTCGGGAAAATTTCGATAACTCCCGAACTAACAGGAATATCGTCAAGAGCAAAAATACGACTCGACTTAAACCTAATAAAGATGGTTTCTTATTCATATGGATAACGTAAGTCTATATCTGCACATAAATACCCCCAAAAATTTATACATTTTCCTGAAATTTTTTTTGAAGAATCCGAATTTTTACAAGGTTATATCATTATTAGATAGCAATTAAAAAACCTTTCTTCTCAAACATCATGTAGTTTCTTAGAAAGAAATGGCTGAAAAATCCAAAAATTTTTTGACACATTTTTATAACTCCTAAATTACCGCCCCAATCTTAGAATTCTCTCTTTTATATATATTTTAAGTTTCATGCAAATCGGTTCGTAAGGGTTGAGAAACTTTCCTTGTATGTGCAATCCTGGACTCAAAGCTTTCTTGGAAAAGAAATATAGATAAAATTATGTGTCGGTATGTGTTTTTTAAACCTACACGAACTTTAGGAAGAAGGTGGGGTCTAAAACCGTATATCATCCACTGGATGTATAGTGCGCTAATTAGACCAATACTGACTCCAATGGCTCCCTCATGTGCTGAAGAGCAGTGAATAAGAAATCATATCGCTGCAAAATATAGAAGGAACAACGACTGGCGTGTGTGGGAATCACAGGCACTATTAGATCAGCAGGTTGCTCAGCAGCAAAATCGGCTCTCACGTCAAGAGAGTCGCAAATGCTTAAGCAACGCTCTTGGGGACCTTCAAACATATTAGGTATGTTGGGCGGTACGGAGCTGTAATAAAAATCCAACTTTATCTCCCCCCAGTCGAGCTTTAAGAGAATATTCGAGGTCCAAGTGAAAAACTTTGTTATGACAGAGAATGCGATCTCAATTTTTACGAACGGATCGAAGTTGGAGATGGATTTCGGGTTCAGGAGTATATTCTGAATGCCTCGAAAGCAGTGCTTCATTAAGACTTTCTGACAAGTGTAGTGTTTTCCAGGCTGAGGTACTTCCAATTGATAAAGCCGCGCATATGATTATGACAGGAGACTATAGTCCCTGCGCCATATACATTTTCGTAGATAGTCTCGCAGCTCTGAAGGCCTCTGAATTAAACTCTGTGGAATCGGGAACCGTTAAGGACTGTATACATTCGCCAAATCCATCAGTATACTATACAGTCAAGATAATCTGAGTCCCAGGATATAGTGGGATCGCCAGGAACAAATTAGCTATTGAGTGCGCAAGTAAAAGCTCTGCTTCGATGGGGGAACTGGTTGAACCTGACATCTAAGTCCCTAAAATAAAGTTAATAAACGGAATTGACAGTATATCATGGAAATGGATGAAAGATAAATGGATATCACTGACTATGTGTTGAATGTCGCGAACCCTGTGGCCACTGCGAAATCCTAAGAACATAGAAAAGTTTTTCTTTTTGGCAAACGAACGGTTAGCATACTGGCAGGAGTAGGAATATATAAATTCGGCCACATGGCTGTTCTAATGGATATCTCTGACAACAAATTTTCTAGGAGTTGTGGGGTAGTAAAGGAGGAGGATTCAGTACCGCCAATGCTATGTAAATATATTGGTCTGATGAAACGCAGCCTAACAAATTTAGGACATATATTTTTCAATGCCCTGGAATGCCTAAACGGAGTTTTATTGAATTTTCACCAGAATATCTTAAGAAAGCTGTTGGCTTAAGAAGTACACCTTTGTAGACGATGGGAAGTAAGGAAATGACACTTAAGGGAATCACAATGGGCCTTATGGCTTTTGAGTAAATTTGCCAAACGGCGGACATCCATCCAACCTAACCTTGACTTTAAAGTGGCACAGGTTAAAGTTCTTCGATTTTCCTGACATTTTTACCAAATCCCAGTTACACAATGTTCCGACCCGAATATTTTGATTTTCGGAACATAAAATTTCTTAATACAACGTAAATCCGCTCTTATATACGAATCCATCCATATTAACTGAACAATGCAAAAATAAATTACCGAAGCACAATTTGTACACGACCAATAAGCCATTGGATATGTCTTTAATGACCCTTTTGATCTGTATAAAATGTTCTTATAATTTTTTTTTTTTTTTGGAGAAATGTAAAAAATTCTCGAAAACAAAAAAAAAAAAAAAAACGTAAGTTTTCCCCCTCCCTATTAACACAACAGCAAAATCTTAATGAGTATCTCCCCTCTTTCCCATACGCAACTTCTCTCTACTCTTTAATGAGACCTGATTTTAAATAATTTTTTTCTTTCATATTGTACAATTAACTACTTTTCGGTTTATTATTTAACTCTCCTTTTTTTTAAACCCTGATACTTCATTATTACCATATCTTTTTTTGTCATTTTACTTTTCAATTTCTATTACAAAAAAAAACTTGTGTAAACATTTATTATCATCAATCATGTTTATGCATTTAATTTAAAAACTTTATAAATTCTTTATTTAATATTGTTTAACAATATACTCGTAATTTGATTTTTATGCAATTCAAACATAAAAATATCAATACATCATCTCTCTTTCCATCAATATACTGAAGTATTTGTACATAAGTTCTATATTTATGTACACATGTGCATTGTGAAAGTAAAACTGGATCAAATTCAATTTCAAAAGAACAAAAAAATGTGCAATATTTGGCACATAGAATTAATTTATACATTTTGACGATTTTTCGTGAAAGTAAAAGTTTTTTTATAGACAATTTTTTAATAAAAAAAAAATCAAACTCAAACTCAAAAAATTCTTTAGATTCTGGAAAAATAAATTTCTTCGTCATATTTCTGTTTTTACTGCTTTTTTAAGCGCATAAAATGTTTATCAGCAAAAAAAAAATTTTATTTGCCTTAAAGGAAATTTTTTTGACTAAAAATACTCTAAATAAGAGACTTTTTCTATAGGAGAAATTCCCAGTTAGCAACGTCCTCGAGCCATCCTCAGTGACGGAGCGGTGACATGTCAGAGTCACTGCTGACATACACAAGACATCTCTACGTACTGGGTTGAGGACAGTTTCATACAAATTTTCAAAATGTCCTCGCTCAAAGTCAGCAGTGGTCAGGGCTGACCTTCTGTGGACATGTCACCTAAGACTTCTTTGGGGAAATGTCTGACGTAGGTCATGCGAAAATACAATAATATTTCCTTTAGTTTTTACTTTTTTTCCTTTTCCTTTATAAATTATCTTTCTCATATTTAGAAAAAACTTTTCGCATGTTTTAGTCCCAACTAGATTTGAACCTGGAACCTCCAGTTTATAAGTCCCACACTTAACTTCTTGTTCAAAACTTTATTTTGAAAATTGTTTGTCTATTTATTACTTTTATTCTACTTGTTAGATTTTGATTTTATTTTAAATAAATTGATAATATTGCCATCTTTTTCTGGGAAATTTAAGAGTTGCACAGATTTTAAATTCTAATTTAATGCTATTCTGAAGGCGTTTCCTTTTAGACGTCTTAGAGGAATTGTCCACACTCTTAAAGCAAACATTCGGTGCTGACAATGTTAGGACATGTCATCAAGGATAACCTATGATTTGTCAGAACCTGAAGGAATCACTGTGGAAATTTCCTTGGTGACACATTTTCCAACTGAGTAAGTACAAGATTTTTTGTTAAAAAACAAGGAAAATTTTTAAATATTGGTAGAACGGGATTACAAGGCATTTTACCAGGCGTTTTAATAGTTTTTTTTTGAGTGTACCAAGTTTTTTTTGGTTCATTCAAAATGCAGTTACAAACCTCAGAAATATTTTTCTTGTTAAAAATCTTAATATTGTTCTAGAACCAAAACCACAATCAAGTCAAAGACATCCTATGAATGCCCGTCCATCTGTTCTTAACACGATGCAGTTCAAAATAAAAGAGCTAAAAACTTGCTATTTTTCCCCTCTCTGATTTCTAATTTTTAAATATTTGTTTTAATGTTCAAAGTTCAATATTGTTTCATATATTCTGTGTATTTTATTTTCTATTGCCGGCAATTTAAACGATACAACAAAAAAATAAATATTGATTGATTCTATATCTAACAAACTTCATTATTGCATTTATTATTGATGCATTGTTCAAATGTTTCAATATTTTGTTTTGAGTTATGTCCCTGCAAAAAAAGTCATTACCACTTCTCAGTGGAGTGCTTTAAAACTAAAACAAATGTAATGAAATACAACAAAAATAACAAAAAACACAAGACAAAAACACACAAAAAGTTTTTTCTACTCCAGAATACATAGATATTCAGCACTTAACTCATTACCTATCGCGACACCTCCATACAAATGTAAGTAGATATTCAGTAGATAAGAACTACTCCGTGGAAGTAGTTGGAAGTTGTTTGAAAGCTCGGAGTACTTCTTATCTACTGAATATCTACTTACTTTTGTATGGGAGTGTCGCGGAAGGTAATGAGTTAAGTGATGAATAACAACTTTTTATGGAGTAGAAAAAACTGTTTGTGTGTTTTTTTCTTGTGTTTTTTGTTATTTTTGTTGTATTTCATTACATTTGTTATAGTTTTAAAGCACTCCAAATAGAAGTACTCCGCACTTTTTTTGCTGGGGTGTTTGTAGCAGTAGGAATGCCAATCGAAAAATGCAGAATCTCAAAATCCCACAATATTAGGGATTCAAGTAAAATATTAAAAAAAAATTCTTTAAAATTTGTTTAAAATTATTACCTCAAATTTTCATCAAATTTTTAAAACACTAGAATTTGAAAATGTCGGGATTACTTTTTCAAATTCTGTGCCATCTCTTATTAAATATTTTCAAACTTAATTAAATATGAACATGTATTAAAGCAACACATATGAGGCATTCCACACCAAATTTCCATTGAAAAAAAACATGTGTCACATGAATTTCTGAAAAGGTTGCATTGGTAGCCCTATATGAGGCATTCCACACCAAATGTCCAGCGAACAAAAAACACGTGTACCGTAAACTTCTGAATAGGTTGTATGGATAGCCCTATATGGAGCTTAGAAAATTGCGTTTTTGGTTTTTCAATTTTTCAAAAACTGGGCTTAGGAGGCGTGGTCAAATATTGGAAAAATGGTGAAATATGTGGCAAGTTGCCTTGATTAAATATTTATCACTTTAAAAAGGAATGCACCACAATCTTAAAAATTTTCATTTTTATATAGTTTTGTATGGGCTATCGATTAAAATTTTTCTTTTTTTAAATTTTCAGAACCCGTTCTGAAATTTTCCATTTTTTAAAAAAGTCAATTTATCAAAAAATCCGGCCTTTTTTTAACTTTTTTTAAAAGTTTAGATGTTTGTCCATCCACACAAAAAATTCAGAAACGCGTTTTTCGTTTTTTCGAGAAAACCGCATTTGAAATTTAAATTTCATAAAAATTTGCTTGTATTTTCTTGTTTTAACAGAGCGTATGAGTAATATTTATGCAATTAATATTACTCATTCGCAACGTTAAAACAAGAAAATACAAGCAAATTACTAAATTGTTATGAAATTTAAAATTCAAATGCGATTTTCTCAAAAAAAACGACGAACGCGTGTCTGAATTTTTGTTGTGTGGATGGACAAACATCTAAACTAAAAAAAAAAATAAAAAAAGTGGCCGGATTTTTGATAAATTGACTTTTTTAAAAAATGGAAAATTTCAGAACGGGTTCTGAAAATTTTCAAAAAAAATTTATCGATAGCCCATACAAAATTATATAAGAATTTACATTTTTGAGATTGTGGTGCATTCCGTTTTAATGTGATAAATATTTAATCAATGCAACTCGCCAAAAATTTGACCATTTTTCAATATTTGACCACGCCTTCTAAGCCCAGTTTTTGAAAATTAGAAAAACCAAAAACGCAATTTTCTTAGTTCCATATAGGGCTATCCAAACAACCTATTCAGAAATTTACGGGACACTGTTTTTCTGTAGCGGGACATTTGGTGTGGAATGCCTCATATGGAGTTAAGAGAATTGTGTTTTTGATTGTGTAATGTAAAAAAAAACTGGGCTTAGGAAATATGGGGAAAAAAAAAATTATTGTGGTACAGAAGACCAAAAAATGAACGTGGTCGGCGTTTTAAAGGTATCATCGGAATTTTATTTTTTTTATAGGCTGTTAAAGTTTTTGGCTTTGGCCTGTTCTTGCAGAATATCGGTATGTAAAACTGTGTTTTCTTTACATCTGAGGTGTAGGGTATGTTCAGTAATGTTGTAGAAAATATTGTGGAAAATGTGTTTATTCGAAATATTAACCCTCATGACCCCTCCGCCGTAGAACGGTATTTTTGGCTCTATTGTAACAAATCGTAAGAAAAACACCCCGAAAGAGGGGGATAACGGGACCATATGTCAGAACGCACCATAGCCCATGGAAATATTTTTGTGGTACATATATATTTTTGTGGTACCCCCTAACTCCCCCACAAAGCGGTATTTGCCATTATATTTTTATAAAGTTGCTAAACATACCCTACACCGATGTAAAATACAACATATTTTTATATATTATGATATGCTCCAAGAACGGGTCATAACAGGGAAGCGTTAACCGCCTCTAAAATAAAATTCCGTTGTGATTTTTTAAAAGGCCGATACACAAGTATTTTTTTTTGGTCTCCTCTACCAGAATCAATCGTCAGAACCCCATAATTTAAGAAAAGTTTGAAATTTTTGTACAGTGTAATTATCAAGTTAAAACAAAAAATACCGAAAATTTACATTCTTGTATATTTTTTTATTGGCTATCGATTAAACATTTTTATTTTGGAAATTTTCTGATACCGTTATGAAATTTTCCATTTTTTAAAAAAGTCAATTTATGAAAAATCCGGCCACATTTTTTTAAAAGTTTAGATGTTTGTCTATAGACACAAAACTAAATTCAGAAGTGCGTTTTTCGTTTTTTTTTCAGAAAATCGCATTTTAACAATTTTATAATTTTAACAATTTTATAATTTTCTTGTATTTTGTTGTTTCAAAATAGCGTATGAGTAATATTATATATTATTATTCGAAATAGAGATGGGCGCCAATCTCGTGATTAATGTGAATCAAGTGAATCACGCATGGATCACGTGATTCGTGAGTAAATTTTTTTCTACTCACGTGAGCGTGCGTAAGCGTGCGTGGGTGTGAATGTGTCATTGGGGAATTTGCACAGTGCTTCCCTGAGGAAATGTCTTCAAATTCTGACATATAATAGGTAGTTCTTGAGGACATGTCCTGACATTGTCATCAATGAATGTTTCTTTTAAGAGTGTGAAAAATCCTCTAAGACATCTATAAGGAAATGTCTTTACAATAGCAGTATATCAAACTAAACTTTTACATCTGTGTTACCATTAGGGCACACTGGGCACGTGCCCAGGGCCCCGACCTTAGGGGCCCGAAATGCCAATAAATTCGGTTATACGAAAATGAAGATTTTTTTTTAATTTCTTTCAAAAGAAATTTCTTATTTTCTTACAGAAAAAGTCTCAGAATCTAACAGATTTTTCGTATACACTGAGACTTTTTCTATAAAAGAAATTTGTAATATATCAAAAGTCTCAAATTCATAGAAAAATTTGATGCATAAAAAGTTTCAGAATGTGAAATATTTTTCGTACAAAAAAAGTTTCAGATTCTGAGATTTTTATAGTCTAAAGTTTAGAGAAGTTTTTCCAAAATAAATGGTCTAAGATTCTGAGACACTTTTCGTATTGAAAAACTCTCAGATTCCGAGACGTTTTTCTTATGCAAATATTCTCAGATTCTGAGATAGAATACGTCTTATTAAAACCAATTTTTTCACAATTATCATGGTTTTAATAAGTAAAGAAAAATTACCTAAAGCCAAAATTTCCCTACCCAAAATACTTTTTTTTTAGTTTCTTTTTCTTAAAACAGCTAATAACACGAATTTAATTTGTAGCAAAGAGCTAAAACACCTTAATTCAACCGACGAGTTGACCGCACCCCCTCCAAATTTCGTGAAATTAAGTCCTGGGGTTTACTTTAACAAAAAAGAGATTTTGACAATTTTTCAGGCTTCTGGTTATTCCAGTATTTGAGATATGCGGTCTTGAAAATTAGCAAAATCGTATATAAGGAGTGAGATCATAAAAATGTTAACACACATTTTTGCCTACAACTTTGGTGTAAAGCTTCCAAATTTTTTTTTTTTCGGCAGTTTACATTCTAAAAATATGTCAGTTAATAAATTAATTTACATCATGAGTTTTAATTTGCAATTTTTTACACAATGGACGATGAAAGAAAAGTGCGTTCAAAAATAATTAAATATTTTCAACAAAACCAAACATGGACATACAAAAAAATTGCCAAAGAAACTAATGTATGCCGCCAAACAGTTTCAAAAGTGGTAAAAAGGTATCTGGAACACCTAACAATTGAAAGGAAGCCGGGAACAGGAACAACGACTGGTTATCGTAACATTGGTAAGGCATATAAAGTTAAAAGCATCCTTAAGAGAGCTCCTAACACATCTGGCAGAAAAACAGCTCGGTTAGCCCAATGCTCAGACTTTTTTGTACGTAAAGTGAAACGTAAGGCGGGACTAAAGTCCTACAAAGTTCAAAAAGTTCCCGATAGAAACGCTTTTAAAAATTTGGAGGCCAAAACCAGAGCTAGAAAATTGAAATCAAATTTTATAAAAAATACAACTGTTGTGTAATGGACGACGAAACTTATGTCCTGGCTGATTTTGCGCAGCTCCCTGGTCAAGAATTTTATGTTTCCGATGTTCGAGGAAATGTTGCGGAAAAATTTCGGTCAAAAAAGCAAACGAAATTCCCCAAAAAATTCCTAGTATGGCAAGCCATATGTAGCTGCGGCCAAAGAAGCCAGTCATTTGTGACATCTGGCTCTATAAACAGCGAAATTTATATCAAGGAGTGTTTGCAGAAGAGACTTCTTCCATTCTTGAGTCAGCACAATGTATCCACTTACTTTTGGCCCGATTTAGCATCTTGTCACTACAGCAAGAAAGCGCTGGAGTGGTATAATGATAATAATGTGGTTTTTGTACCAAGAGAGGCAAATCCACCAAACTGCCCGGAGCTCAGGCCAGTGGAGAGATATTGGGCTCTTGTTAAAAAAGAATTAAAGGGCACAAAAAAGGTCTCCCAGGACATGCAAGATTTCAAACGTAGATGGACCACCTGTTCTAAAAAGGTGACAGAAACTACCATAAAAGCCTTAATGGGAGGGTTTCCGGAAAAAGTGGATAACTTTGTTCGTAGTGGTTAGAGTTCCATGCGGTTTTTTTGTTATGATTTTGTATTAAATTTTATTTAATAAAAATTTGGTTTGAAGTCTTAAAATTCAGTAGTCTGTTTTTTATTTAACTTTATGTGTGTTAACATTTTTATGATCTCACTCCTTATTTGACAAAAGTGTTGTGACATAAATAAAGATATCTCGAAAAGTAATAATAATACTAGTCTCAGTCAGGTTACAAATAATAAGTAATGAGACAGCCTTTATAATGGCGCTCCCCAAGATTTTTTTGAAAAGGTCAAAGGTCATTGGTTTTAACCTTAATTTTTGGAGAGCTATATCTCAAAAAACGATATTTTTAAAATTTTGGAAAAATATATATGTTATTAGGGGTCACCTATACTACTTAAGTTTAAATTTTCAGGATGGAGACTTTATATTAAAAGTTCATATTAATAGAAACATTGTGCTAGGTAAGAAAAAGCGGTGTAATTTCCCTTAAAAAAAAAAATATTTTTTTTTGTCTTTGAAATTCTGGTACAAAAATTGATTTTTCTGAATGTTTTTGATGTGTTGAGTCCAAATATGACCTTTGAACTGGCCTATCGCTATTAATTTTCAAGATATAAGCACCTCACCACGGATGGCTCAATGACTTTCCCAACTGGGTAATGCATAAAAAATATGACATATTTTTTTTACATATTTTAATTCGTGAGTATTTCGTGATTATGATTACGTCGTGAGCGTGATTAAATTTTTTTCTACTCACGTAAGCATGCGTGAGCGTGAGCAAAAAAAAATGTTCGTACGTGATCGTGCGTGATTACAATTCTTTTCGTGAGCAGGCGTGATCGTGATTGGAAAGTCACTCACGATCCCATCTCTAGTTCGAAGGTTTCGCAAATAGTTGTTACTCATACGCTATGTTGAAACAAGAAAATAACTGAATTGTAACGAAATTCAATATTCAAATGTGATCGAAAAAAAAAAATAAAAAATGCAATTCTGATTTTTTTGTGTGGATAGACAAATATCTAAACTTTTTTCCACATCTTTATCCCAGTTTTTGAAAAATTGAAAAGCAAAAAAGGAAATTTTCTTAGTTCCAAGTTTCATATAGGGCTATCCATACAACCTATTCATAAATTAATGGGACACATGTTTTCTGTAGCGGGACATTTGGTGTGGAATGCACCATATTTAAATTCAAGAACATAAATTCAATTGTAAGCATAAAGAACTCACACGCATCTATGAAAAAATCTAATACACTGTTATCAAATTGTTTCGACAATTTTTGTCATTAGAACTATTAGACAAAATTTCTTCCGCCATCTTAGTGGAGTACTTCAGAGCTACAATAAATGTCACCAGATCCGATTGCCTCGAAATCAATAAAGCAACCTTATTGCGTAAGTCTTTTTCTGCGATGCTTTCTCTGCCAATGACCAACATTTGCCCACCAGTGATTTGTCAAGTTCATTTAGCATTAATATCAGCTAGAGAAACACGTTCCTCCGGATCTACAACTAGTTTGGTTCCCAATGTAGATGGATAGACATTATAGGCATTATTTATCACAAAAAAGCCAGTTATCTTTAATGACCCAAGTGATTCGGCTTTAAGGCGGTAACCTCTTTTACCCTATACTTTCTGCTCATAATTCAAACAAAATGCGTAGGATTATTTTTTTGCTTGTTTAGTTAGTATTTTTTTATTTTTTCTATATTGTATTTAGATTTTTTCTAGCTTTTATTTTTTGTTACTTTAACATCATGAGATGCGTGCTACTAGATTATGGTGTATAGAGAGACGACTAGCATGTATGTAACTAATTCATGCATGTTGTTGCATTTAAACGAAGCATTAAATGTTACACATGTTGTTACAATGTTTCATATAATGCTTCCAATGAACATAGTACGTACATCCCACAGTACATGGTAGCAAGCATCAGTATTCTTTTCATGCTGATAAACACATTAAATAATGTTTCATTTATATTTACTACTACATAGTAGTTCTAAGCATCGATACTACTGAATTTGAATACCAGTAGAAAATTTCAATATTGGTTTTAGGCACTGAACCAGGAGGGAACAGGATGGTATGGAGAGAGTAGGATACATCCCCCCAAAAAAGATAAATTCGACTTGGGCGAATCTATGAATACACTACAACGGAAGGACAAAGTGAGTATACACTAGAGTGTCCCTTATTTTGGAAATGTTGGAAATGTTGAGACGGTACCCCCTCATTTGTTTCCTTTCGACTAAAAAATAACTCAGGAAAAATTTTACGCCCCTACGACCACGCCTTCCCTACGCGACGGGGTCGTAAAGAGCGGGGCCTTAAAAATCATTTTTCCATACAAAGCAAAAATTTTTTTTTTTGATTTTTAATATTTTTGTTATTAATTATAATATTACTTGGTTAGCTTATTCACGACAAAAAATTTGATTTTGGTGGGATGAGGCTTTCAGTTCTAAAAAATTTTTCGAAAAAAAAAATTTAGAGCTTTTGGGGTCCTTCAGTAAAAATTTTTTAAAAAATATTTTTTTTTAGTTTTGACAAGAAACCGTTTTAGTTGAATTGTTGCTTTTAATGATATATTTTCATAAAAAAATATTATTCCTATCTGTGACATCTTTATCGTGATCTAAAAAAGGGTAAAAAATGCATTTTTGATGTTTTTCGATACACGATCAAGATGTCACAGATATGAATAATATTTTTTTATGAATATATATCATTAAAAGCAACATTACAACTAAAACGGTTTCTTGTCAAAACTAAAAAAAAATATTTTTTAAAAAATTTTTACTGAAGGACCCCAAAAGCTCAAAATTTTTTTTTTCGAAAAATTTTTTAGAACTGAAAGCCTCATCCCACCAAAATCAAATTTTTTGTCGTGAATAAGCTAAGCAAGTAATAATATAATTAATAAAAAAAAAATTAAAAATCAAAAAAAAATTTTTTGGTTTGTATGGAAAAATGATTTTTAAGGCCCCGTTCTTTAAGGCCCCGTCGCGTAGGGAAGGCGTGGTCGTAGGGGCGTAAAATTTTTCCTGAGTTATTTTTTAGTCAAAAGGAAAAAAAATGAGGGGGTACCGTCTCAGCATTTCCAACATTTCCAAAATAAGGGACACTCTAGTGTACACCCATGCTGTGGAGGGTATAAAAAGAATGGAAATAGTTAAATGGACTAAGGAGTCAGGAAAAGACAAGAAAAAAGAAAGCGAAGGGAAAACGTTTAAATCAACGATTTAATGATTTCAGTAAGATATTATGATCTTATATCTTACGAATTGCTCAAAAAATATATATATCAGTTTTTTATTTATTTCACAGAAGGGCGCAAAGTTCTATCAAATTATTTGATAATTAATTTTTTCACATGAGATCCTCTCTGCTAGGGTTGTTTTTTTAAATTATCCTTTCCCTATTGGGTTTCTTTTAAACTTTCTGTAGTAAGGATATTTTTTTTTGTTTATGTATGTACGAATATGTTTGTAAGACACCCAATAGTTTAGTTGTTACATTGGCTTTTCAACACACTCTTTTGTTTTGCTTTACCACATCACATACTCATTTATAATACCAAATAACAAAGGCGTAAATTGAGTTATCATCACTGGCAACAGCATTATAGACTAGGGTGGATCGTTTATTTACTTTTTTGTCTGATCGAATTCTTTTAACCTGACGAAAGTGTAGCATTTATAATGCAAAATATCACTCCAATCGAAAGACACATATGAGGAGTTCCGTCTAACACTTAAATTTTGAGGTAAAAAAGATGTGATTTTTGTTTTGATCGATGAAAGTTGGCATAAATATTAGAAGCTATTTAAGAATAAGAAATTCGTTCGCGTCAATTAAATCGCGCAAGGGGGTCAAAAGTTATGGAGGTTTTAAGATTTAGCGGTTTTAAAAATCTTAAAAATATTTTAAAGATTTTTTTTCTACACATTTGTTGCATGCGTTATTAAAACATGCCAGGATATATCATTTCTTCTAAAATATATGATATAAATTTAACCCTTTAATGACCAAACGATTTAAAAAAAAATATCAAAGTACCTAAAATCGCGATTAATTCGCGGTAAAAGAAAAGTTTCACATTTTTTTTTTTTTTTCAATTCAATTCAATTTTATTCATAGCAATCCAAAAGCCACTTAAGGCCAAAACTGATTACAGAGTTAGAACTAATTTTACAATTAAATTTTTTTAAAAATAACATTAAACTATAGTATATATATAAGTAAATTCTAAAATAATACCTCAAAAAAAAAATCACATCAGTATCACGGATAAGGGGGTGTTTAAATACTGAAAAATATATATAATAACAATAATAACAGGGATTATCAGCAACGCGAACTCTCAAATGAATAATTAAATAATGCCTATTACGTAATCATAAAAACACTCCACCGATTTAGAAAAATTTCTTTCATCATACGGAATAGCCGAGTTCCACAATCGCACAACCCTTACTAAAAATGATCTTTGCATTATAACTGTATAAAAACGAGGACATATTAAAGCAGAGATTCGTGATGAGTTTGATAAAGTAAACTTCGATACAAGGTAAGCAGGCGAGTCAAACTTTAAAGTTTTGTAGAAAAGAGTAATTAACTTTACCTTCACGAAGTCATCAAAACTACATCCCAGAAAATTATATGTAGACTCGGTTACATGGTCATGCGGACGAAGGTGATACACATAACGAATAATTCTATTAAAACATCCCTTTTCAATTTTCTTAAATATAGTAGCAGTTGTGCCAGAAAATATTTCCAGTCCATACAAAATTAAAGGCATTAACAGTGCATTACCAATCTGTTTTCTTATTTTTAGTGGAAAGCTATAACAGGAACTATAAACTCTTTTTAAGGTAAATACTATTCTTGAAGTAACAAAATTAATATGATGCTGAAACGTAAGTTGATTGTCAACATATATACCTAAAACTTTGAAGTACGAAACAAAATCGACAGGAACACCATTTAAAACGATTGAAGGTATATAATTAACATGAGCTCCAAACAGCATTGCCTTTGATTTAGAAGCATTTAATAATATAAAATTATCAGAACACCAACGTTCTATATATTGCATTTCATTATTAACTGTTGTCTGTAATTCATATGCTGAATTTGAAATAGCAACAAGTTGCAAATCATCTGCGTAGAGATAACCTTTTAAACCTCTAAACTGCTGTAATACATCGTTAATGTACAACAAAAATAATTGTGGACCAATAATAGACCCCTGAGGCACACCACGGTTAACATTCCTGGCCGAAGAAACATCATTCTTCACCTGAACATACTGACACCTTCCTCTTATGAAGGTATCAATTAAACGACACGCTGGTATTGAAAACCGATACAATAAAAATAATTTATTGAGTAATACTTCGTGCGAAATAGACTCGAACGCTCTACTAAAATCCAGACTTATCAATGACGCTATTTTTTTGTTATCTACCGCAGTTCTTACTTCCTCTATAATATTTAATACCAGTGAAGTGGTGTTATGACCCTTTCTAAAACCTGATTGATTCTCAGAAATTAATCTCTCATTTCTTAGGTATTCAGATAATTGGTCATTCATCAAAAGTTCCAACATTTTAGAACAGACAGACAAAACATTAATTGGGCGAAAATCAGAAAAAAATCGTGGATATTTTACTTTTGGCACTGGCACAATTCTAGCATTTTTCCAATAAGACGGGTATATAGAAGTTGTTAGAACTGAATTAAAAATGTAAGTGAAATGCATTACAACTTTTGAAAAAATTTGTTTTAAAAACTTAATTGATAACCCATCCGGTCCAATTGAGTTTGATTTAATTCTCAATATAGAATTCCAAACCTCAAATTCACTCACATTACGAAAAGAAAAACCACTATAATCATTATTTGTGTCTTGAGAATATAAAACCGATGGAGGATTTTGTATATTAGGCAAGGTAAAAAAATCATTGCATTGCTCAACATTAATTTCATATGCATTATCATTATTACTGTTACTTAAACCAACTCTTTTTAACTCATTCCACATTTGTCGCGTATTACATTCTGAAAACAAATCATTACAATACTTAGCACGCATTTTTCGTATAGTCGATTTTACCTTATTACGGTATCTACAAAATGTTCTCCACCTATCAGTAGTTTTTCTTTCTAAGTAAGCCCTATAAGAAGAATTCCTATTCTCTTGAGCACGTAGTACTTCCCTACTTTTCATCCAATCTGCCTTATTTCTTCTCCTTATAGTTTTTATGGGTACATGACTATTGTACAAATCTAATAGTTTCTGCGTTAGATATTCTACTTGAAAATTTGTATCA
This sequence comes from Pegoplata infirma, assembly GCA_963921195.1. Classification (NCBI taxonomy): domain Eukaryota; kingdom Metazoa; phylum Arthropoda; class Insecta; order Diptera; family Anthomyiidae; genus Pegoplata; species Pegoplata infirma. The sequence goes on along the minus strand of OY992537.1, from coordinate 77,373,162 downwards.
TTCGTATTATATATAGGAGTAAAATCAATTCCAAGCAAATCTTGTTCACAGTTTCTAACATTGAAACGAGTATAATCTCTCACCTTAATATAAGTTGAAACTTTAGTTATATCAATGTGGTAGGAGATATAAATAGCAGCATGATAGGAGTTGAGAGCAGGGAATTGAAACTGACCCTTTCTATAAACTAGATCATCACATGCTACCAAAAAATAATCTATTAACGAACAACTATCCCTTCGTACATCCAAGTGTGTAGGAATGCTATTATGTACCAAATTCAAACCTAACGAGGAACACAAATCTCTCATCCTCTCGTTTTCATTATACAAATTTATATTAAAATCGCCCATGCAAATAATATGCTGATACTGAGATGCTAAATCTCCTAAGTCTGCCTCACATTCACTTATCTTACCATTTGGTAAATATATAACCCCTAAGAGTATACGAACTGATTCAACGCCTAAAATTTCTACAAATAAACACTGACAATCAACTTCATCATTCACCGTATGTACCACTTTCGATTCAATTCCATTTTTAATGAACATACAAACACCACCACCCTTCCTTATCCTCCTATCATTTCTATGCACATAATAACCACTAATTGAAACAGCATTATCCAATATATACAATTGCAACCACGACTCCGATACCGCAATAACATCAAAAACACCATTATCGAAAACAGACCTTATCTCGTCTAATTTTGTAGAATTTTGTCTTGGACATATACTTTGCGCATTTATATGAATTATGTTAAGATTATTTTGACCAAGATTTATACCACGTATTGCATCGCTGCTGATAAGTTCCCCAAGATTGTTATTCATTCCCAAAAACTAATATTACCCCCCATATTCGTGCTACATGATGTGAACTAAAATTAAGATACAATCTAGAACTATAATTATTAAAATGTACAAATAATTTCATTTAATGATCGGATCATAACACTGTCCATAAAAAAGGAAAAATAGTTTTTTTTTTATTGTGAAAAAAAAAAAAATTTAAAAAGAAACATTAACATTATGTTTAATTTCATTTAAAATATGCACTTGGAATTTTCAATAGAAAAGTTCAAGAGAAAATGCATTTATAATGGTCCTCACGTAAGAAATACTTACCCCCACAAAGCACTAAACGCAAAATTAATTACAACAAAGAGTTCCTAATGCAAAAAATTTTGCACCTAGCACCCTGCATAGGTAAACACCTCAAACGCAAACACACATACACATTATATTGAAAGAGAAAAAAAAAATATAGTTAAATATCGAGATATTGGATAAATTAAATTATAAAAAAAGCAAAAAAAATCATATATAAAAATAAATGGAATTTTAAGTACTTTTATGTTTATTGTTAGTACATTTTACAAATGGCTAGTTTTTGCAAAACTACAAAAATCAAAACCCTTCAATTATTAGGATAAAAAACATTTAGTTTACACAATATGCAACTATCTGCAAAGAGAACAAAAAAAATCATGATCAAATACATTTGTCATGCAAAAACACACCATTTGTAAAACAAAATTGTTAGTAAACAAATTATTCAGCAACAAATTGGGTGTTTATTTCTCCTTCATCTATTCCACCGGCTTTATCCATGGCATTCATCTTCTCAAGATTTATAAGTTTAAATCCACCACCTGGCAAAAATATTTTAGCTTCTGGAACAATTTTATTAAAAAATTTAAATTTAGTAATTTTTTCCTCTTTGCGTAATTGGCGACATAAGTAATTAAGTTTTGCTGCTTGCGGGGTAAGGTTGTCATTGAAGTAAATTCTGGTTGTGTCACTTGTTTCCAATATATCACACCGTTTCAATTCTTCAAATTCAAAATACTTTTTCATCGTGACATCTCTTTTGTATATGCTGTTAAATTTTACTAGCACTGCCTTTTTTTTACGTATATAAGTGCAAACATTAAGGTCACTGTGACCAATTTCAACATTAAAAAACTTTCCAATATCAAATACAGTTTTGTATAGCTCATCCACTTTATAATTATCAGGCAGTCCAAATATTACAATGTCGCTTCTATTAATTTGCCTACGCAGTTTGACATTCTCTAGCTCAAGGTGCTGAATTTTAGAAGTAACAAAATTTTCCGTGGATGTAGCTTTTAAATAACAGCTTGCAACTTCTGTTTTAATGTCTTTGAGTTGGGATACAATATCTTCAGAGACAATTTTTGACAGTTGTTTAATACTTGCTTCCAATTCACTTAATTTATATGACACATCATTGTTACTTGCTTTGGTCTTCGGATTATTTAAGCACAATTGGCATTTAAAAAGAACTCCTCCTTTGCTCTTATTTATAAGATCAATCATTGGTTCAGTCAAGGTTGGTATTTTACGTGCAGCACAACTGGTGTGAAAATCAAGGTGACATTCGCCACATTTAATAAATTTGGCATTTACTTGACTTTTATTGCATTCCGAACATTGTTTTGCTGGTGCCATTTTATCTTCCTTATTTGACTTGAATTATGATATTGTAATTTTTGTAATATATTTTAGTTTGTTTTCTTTCTTGTTAGATTTTTAAAAGTTTCAAAAATTATTTTAAGTAACTATAACGGCATCAATATGTTAAAAAAATAAACAAGAGAATACAGCTTTTTTATCACACAGTATAAGAGAACCTTTATTGATATTGCTTTGTGTTTATTGTTGCTATTTATTGTTTGTAAGTTATTTAAATTTTATATTGCAAACAAAAAAAAGAAAACCGGTTTATGTTGTATCACACAGTATAAGAGAAATCTCTCAGTTGTTGCTACTTTATTCACTTTATTCCTTTCTTTCATAAGTTTATTCTTCTCCGAACTTATTTTTTTTTTTATATTTTTCTTTTACATATTTCCAAAAAAATTGTCTCCATGAAATTATTTATTTTTTTTAATTAAAAAGATTCCATTAACTTCACTCAAATTCATTAGATATTTTATTTAAATTTATTCATTTCTCCTCAAAAACCATTTTCCACAATTTTAAACCATTTAAAACATCAATTTTAAAAGAATTTTAACTTTTTTTACGGAAAATTTTTTTATAACATATTTAGGCAATGTGCGTTGGTATTACTGAAAAAAATCACGGAAAATCGTATCATTGTACCAATAGTTTAAAAAAAATCGGTGATGCTTTTTTATAACAAGAATATTTAATATGGTCCAAAAAATCTATAATCATCGAAATTTTTTAACCCGCCTCTGATTTTATGATGACACATCAAGTGGGCTTTCATTTAAAAAAAATTTCATCCGATTTCATGTAAAGCCTTGGATGTGCCAGATCAAAACAGGTTTAGATGAAATCAAATCAGTTCTACTCGTTAAGGTACGTCTTTTGGTGTATTAAAATGAACATGATGCATTAATTGCTACTAAAAAAAATAGGAAACGAATTTGCAAGAATCGCACAATTTTCAAAAATGCCATAAAATTTTTGCAATTTATTTTTTATAAACCCGCCAGTGATTTTTTTATGTAAACTCAAAAAAAAGTCGGTTTACGCAAGAGTCCACCAAATTTTGAATGAAACCGCGAATGTGCCTTGCGAAAAACTGGTATTTTAAAAAAATTACGTTTTTTCTTTCGAACTTTGATCTGCTGAAACTCCTTAACTATTCGTGACACATTAATGGGATTAATTCCAAAATGTTAACAATTACTACAGCTACCAACTCTAGTTCAACTTTTTCCATTCTATAGAGGGGGTCGAAATCCCTGATCAAAAAACCTCGAAAATTTAAAAACTCGTAATTTTTGGTTTCAAAACTTAACCGTCGTATAACTTCTTACCAAGCGATGAAGCATCTATCAAACCAACATTCAAAAATAATCTCTAATGTGTACTAACTTTATGTTATACCGGAAAAGATTGAAATATAAGGAGAACTTAAAAGAAAAAGCAAAAGAAGGTAAAAACTATGGATTATTTCAAGCCGTTTTTATCGATTTTTCAACTTTAACCCTCTGTAACTTTTACGGATAAAGTGGGGTAATCCTTAAACATTGCTCAGTGATGGTTCAAGGTCTTGTTTACACAACTGCATTTACAGTTTTTCTAAATTCCAAAAACTGCCGGTTTTTTAAACATTTATTTCAGTTTCACTGAGTTGAAATTTAAAAAAGATTTTGTGATATCTGTCTTAACTTTCTTCTTCAAAAAATTGACTACCAGAAAAATTTCTGAGAATTTTTCTATATAAGAAATGTTTTTGTGTCTAAGAATTTGAAAAACGTCTCAGAATATGAGAATTTTTCTATATGAAAAATGTCTCAAAATTGTGAGACTTTTTCTATATGAATTATGTCTCAGAATCTGATTGTAAGACTTTTTCTATACGAAAAATCTTAGACTTTTTCTATATGAAAAATGTCTCAGAATCTGAGTATTTTTCTATATGAAAAATGTTTCAGAATCTGAAACTTTTTCTATATAAAAAATGCCTCAGAATCTGAGACTTTTTCTATTTGAAAAATGTTTCATAGTCTGAGACATTTTCTGTATAAAAAATGTCTCAAAATCTGAGACTTTTTCTATAAAAAACGTCTCAGAATCTCTGACTTTTTCTATATGAAAAATGTCTCAGAATCTGAGACTTTTTCTATATGAAAAATTTCTCAGAATCTTAGACTTTTCTGTATGAAAAATGTCTCAGAATCTGATTGTGAGACTTTTTCTATATGAAAAATGTTTCAGAATCTGATTGTGAGACTTTTTCTATATGAAAAATGTCTTAGAATCTTAGACTTTTTCTAATGAAAAATGTCTCAGAATCTTAAAATTTTTCTATATGAGAAATGTCTAAGAATCTGACACTTTCTTATGAAAAATGTCTCAGAATCTGAAAATTTTTCTATATGAAAAATGTCGAATAATCTAAGACTTTTTCTATATGAAAAATGTTTCAGAATCTGAGACTTTTCTACCTGAAAAATGTCTCAGAATCTAAGACTTTTTCTACCTGAAAAATGTCTCAAAATCTGAGACGTTTTCTATATGAAAAATGTCTACTAATCTAAGACTTTTTCTATATGAAAAGTGTCTCAGGATCTAAGACTTTATCTACTATATATGAAAAATGTCACAGAATCTGAGACTTCTTCTACCTGAAAAATGTCTCAGAATCTGATACGTTTTCTATATGAAAAATATCACAGAATCTGAGTCGTTTTCTATATGAAAAATGTCTCAGAATCTGAGACGTTTTCTATATGACAAATGACTCAGAATCTTAAATTTTTTCTATATGAAAAATGTCTCAGAATCTGTGGCCATTTCTGTATGAAAAATGTCTTAGAATCTAAGACTTTTTCTATATGAAAAATGTCTCAGAATCTGAGACTTTTTCTATACGACAAATGTCTCAGATTCTGAAACTTTTTCTATATAAAAAATGTCTCAGAAACTTAGAATTTTTCGATATGAAAAATGTCTCAGAATCTTAGAGTTTTTCTACCTGAAAATCTGAGACATTTTCTATATAAAAAATATTTCAGAATCTGAGACGTTTTCTATAGGAAAAATGTCTTAGAATCTGAGATTTTTTCTATATATGAAATCTAATTTTTTTTTTTTACAAAAAAAAAAGTCTCAGAATCTGAGCCTTTTTCTTTAGAAAAATATTCTGTAAAATTTTCTGTCTCGGAATCTGAGATCTAAATTTTTTTCTTACAGAAAAGAAACCAAAAATTTGCTGCAAAGTGTTAGTATTATCCATAAAATACAACAAGCTACATAAGCAATACAAAATGGCTATTATTTTTATTTTCTCTTCTTCCATTATTTTGTAGTAACCGTTATAGATGCACCGCTTTTGTCCGCAAAACGCTAATAATCGAGCTACCCTAGTTTACATACTCACATGCACGCACAAAAATTACACATACATACGAATACAAAAAAAAAAAAAACTCATACACTTGTTATATGATGATTTTTTCCATTCTGTTGGTGTCATAGATTGTAGAAAAATCTACACATGTACTCGTACTGAGAATCACACATGATGTTGTTGTTTCTCTAAAAACTTGGTGCGTGTCTTTCTTAACATATCAAACGCTTTAAGTTTTTTTTTTTCTTTTTTCAACTTTGTTTACAACATTTTTTTTTGTTATTTCATAAACTACACCAGACACAATGAAGCATACAAATCAGTTTAAAGTACAAACATAAAATATGCAGAAAATCAACATGTAGCATAGTTCACGCACACATTTATATAAGTGTTTAATGGGGCGGAGTAAATTTTCCTTTTTTTTTTCGAAATTTTAATAAATAAATAAATCGTCGGGGTCTGGAAAGTTGCCTATTAGGGTCAATATTAACACAAACAATATTTTTTTTACTTAAAAATCGGAAAGTCCCAAACAAAGTGAATTTTTTTTTTGATTTTTGTTGCTTAAAATAACAGTTTATATTGGAAAATTACTGGAAAAGTGTTTGTATGGAAAAATATTTTTTTTGTCTGCTAATTTTTTATTTTATTTTGTTTTATTTCAATTTTTTGCAAAAGAAAGTATATTTTTTATTAGTTTTTTTTTGTTAAAAATATAACGTTACATTAGAACCCACACAGAGAAGAAACACAACTGCGACAAAGATAATGTAGACGTAATATAGTTTGATCAATAACTTTACCGAAACATGATTGTAGCGATCATTTTATGATCTTCGCTGATTCTAGTATGATAACAAGTAGAAAAGTAAAATTCGACTTTGCCGAATCTATGAATACCCTCCACAATGCATTTTTTTTAAAGGGTAGTACATTTTTTAACGTGAAAAAATTAACAATTTTGATTAGAAATATTTTATTTTGAGTAAAAAACTTTTTTTTTGTCATATTTTTTTTTAAAAAAGAAAAATTACTATTTTATTTTTGAGTGTAAAATTTTTTTTCGAGTGTAATCTTTTTTTTACTGTAAAAATATTTCTGAGTGAATGCACGTATGTACACAAAATATTGTCATTTTTGTAAAAAAAAAACTAAATTTTTTTTGTGTAAATTTTTTTTGAGTGTAACATTTTTTTTGAGTGTAAAATTTTTTTTGAGTGTAAAATTTTTTTCGAGTGTAATTTTTAAGTTACCAATGCTCTTAAAACTAAACAAGTTTGAAAAGCATTGCTTTAAAATTAATCAAGTTTGAAAAGCATTGTTTAGTTACACCAATGCTTTTAAAACTTGTTAAAACACGTGGCATTTTAGATGAAACAAATCTCAAATTCAGGGTTTTGCTTATAACTTTTGAACCACTAGACCGATTGAGCTGAAATTTAATACCAGACAGATCCGGGGAACGGCAAAGATATATGCCAAGCTTCAGTAGTCTCATTATTGTCTTTCGAAAGTTATCGTGTTTTTTATCTCGTAAATTCGCGAAACACCCTTGCCGAAATTTACTCTTTTGCTCATAACTTTTGAACCACTGGACCGATTTGGCTGGATTGCAATACCAACCTGACCAGGTAAATGACAAACATATATGCCAAACTTCAGTAGCCTCTGAAAAGTCTTTCAAAAGTTAACGTGTTTTCTACGGACGGACAGACAGACAGACAGACAGACAGACAGACAGACAGACAGACAGACAGACAGACAGACAGACAGACAGACAGACAGACAGACAGACAGACAGACAGACAGACAGACAGACAGACAGACAGACAGACAGACAGACAGACAGACAGACAGACAGACAGACAGACAGACAGACAGACAGACAGACAGACAGACAGACAGACAGACAGACAGACAGACAGACAGACAGACAGACAGACAGACAGACAGACAGACAGACAGACAGACAGACAGACAGACAGACAGACAGACAGACAGACAGACAGACAGACAGACAGACAGACAGACAGACAGACAGACAGACAGACAGACAGACGGACGGACGGACGGACGGACGGACATCGCTAGATCGACTTAAAATCGATCGAGGATCATAAATATATATACTTTATGGGGTCCTAGACCAATATTTCGAGGTGTTACAAACGGAATGACAAACTTATATATACCCTCTATCACTAGAGTGGAGGGTATAAAAAAAATAATTTTATAATTATTGATGATCATAGTAAGATTGCCAAATATGATCAAATGGATCAACATTATTATGTTACCGCTACATTATTGGTAATTTAGTGTGCAGTAATCCTGTTTCAAACATGATTTTTCTCTGTGTGTGGTACTGAAAAGATGTACATTTTTAATTATCGCATACTTTTGTTTTTCCTTTAATGTGATTTAAAATGTATTTAAAAGAAGTTATTTTTGAAGATTTTTTTTTTTATTTTGAGTAGGTTTATTCTAGCTCTAGGTCATTGTTTCTTTTTCTAATTAAAACTTTGATATTCTCATAGAATAATTTTCAAGAAAATTATTTTTCTTTTAAATTTAAATTTATTTATGTTGGTAATTTTTTCAAGACTTGAAACCGAAAAAGAATAAACCTACTCAAAGTATAATATTTTAAAGGTCGAATAAGGCAATTTAAATTTTTTAATAAAAATTAATAAGAGTTTATTAGAATCTGTTATTTGTATTTTTCTTTTAGGGGGTATCCGGTGCGTATGATGAATATTAAAATACATTGTAATTATATATTAATCATACGCCTATAGCAATATCACTGAGAATAACAACTGAATATAAATGCCATTAGGCCGTGTCATTAAAAACGTTTCATTTTTTGTTGCAACTCTTAAAGCGGAATATGAATTCTTATGGACTAATAGATATTTGAGATTTGTTTAAGATTTTTGTAAGGTCGGGAAAAACTTGCTTAAATCGATTTTAATAAAAAAATAACCTCATGAAACATATTTTTTTTTCTCTGGTGCTATTTTTTACAAAACGGTATAAAATTATAAGTTAAAGGGGCACAACGATGACTTTAAAATTGAAACTTCAGAATATCTCGAGTTCAAACCTCAACAACTTGAGAAATAATCAATGTATGAACGTGATGTTGAATCCGTTAGATAGGTCTTCCAAATAGATGTAATTTGGGATTCAAATGGCATTTGTCACTTTGTTAAAGATCTAAAAAAAGAAATATCGTTTTCTCGACCCACCCCCTTTTGAGGGCATGAAAATTTTAAAAATTAAAACACTTAAACACATTCTACAAGTAACAAACAAAAGATTTTTTTTAATATTGTTAATATTTTGGTTTTTAAAGAAAAGTTTTTAATATATTTTTTTATAAAAACTCTTGATTTTGAGCAAATTTTCATTCTAATAAAGTCATTTATATCAAAATATCTGTAAAATATGCATCGAAAACACATAACATTGGTTTTGTTTAATGGAAATTATGCATCATGATGAATGAATAGATATGAATGAATAGATATTATTATTTTTGTTTGAACACTTGCTATTTTTCATTTAAATTCTCTTTGCTACTTGTAGTATAGGGTTTTAATATTTGATAAATACCCGGGTAAAAATGAAATATATATGATCATATATGAAGATATATGGATCATATATGGATTTATATAGCCATATATTATCATATATGCCTCCATATATGTTCATATATGATCTGATCCGAAAATTGGCCCGATATGACCTCATATTTCATTTTTACCCGGGTAGCTTTGACAATGGAATCTGATAAATTCCTAAACACTTGGCGACTAAGTCTTGCAAAAATGACCAACATAAATAAATTTAAAACAAAAAATAAAATTTAATTACACTGTGCTACAGTGAAAAAATACTTCTGATGTGACATAGTATAGATTGTTGGTCTTGTCGAGTAGATCACAAAAATGCCCATTAAACCTGCCAGACACCCTCAAATTTTAGAGTTATTGTCAAAAAACGTTTTTTTGGGACTTTTATCACTAAACCTTGTGTAATTCAGAAAATTTTCAACCGATTTAAATTTTTTAAACTGTTTTGGATAGAAAAAGGATAGGGCTTTCCATGTGTGTGAATTGGTCATACGTAAAAGAAAGATATCTATTGATTTTTTTCTATAAAATCAAATTTTTTTGTTATTTTTTGAAAATTTTTCGAGTTTATCGATTTTTTTCTGCTATAGTTCGTTTAACAACCTTTATATTTATGAGCGTTTTTTTAAACAAAATTTAATTCTAAATACGATAAGCTTTATCTTGAAAAAATCGGATAATAATTGACAGAGTTGTGATAATTTTTCTAAAAAAGAAAATTAAGATTTTGCAGGAAATCGCCGTTCAGATAACCCAGGAAAAAAAAAAATAAATTTATCATAAATGGTCATGTACAATATTTTTAAAGGTTTTTGGCGCGCTGAATCCGAATCTGGCCTTTAAATTGCTCTATCTCGTCAGGTTTTTGAGATATTTAACATAAACTGATATATCAAAAACTTAATAAGATAGCGCCATTTCGAGGTCAAATTCGAATTCAGGAGGTCAAAAACCTTTAAAATAATGATACGCGACCTCTCAGTACATTCGGTTATTTTTTTATTTTTTTTGCCTGGTTATCCGCACGGCAATTTCATACAAAATCTTAATTTTCTTTTTTAGAAAAATTATCACAACTCTGTCAATTGGTATCCGATTTTTTTGGCATAAAGCTCATCGTATTCACAATTAAATTTTCTTTAGGAATACGTTTATTAATATAACTGTTGTTGAACAAACTATAGCAGAAAAAAATCGATAAACTCAAAAATTTTTCAAAAAATAACAAAAAATTAGATATTGTTGAAAAAATCAATACATAGCTTTCTTATATGTATAGACCAATTCCCACACATGAAAAGCCCTATCCTTCTTCTATCCAAAACAGTTGAAAATTTTAAAATCGGTTGAAAAATATTTAAGTTACTCGTGGTTTAGTGAGAAAAGTCATAAAAAAATGTTTTTTGACAATAACTTTAAAAATTAAGGGTGTCTGGCAAGTTTGATGGGCATTTTTGTTATCTTTTCGACGAGACCTACAACCTTAACTACATCATTTTAAAAGTATATTCGATTTTGTGTTTTTTGTAGCACAGTGTTATTAAAGGAAGTAATGACCTCGAGCTAGAATAAAACTACTCAAAATATCACTTTTTCCTATAGAAATGTTTAAAGATTCTTTGACATTTTTTCTATAGAAAAATGTGTAGTTTATAAGATATTTTTGCTATAGAAAATGTATCAGATTCTGAGACATTTTTCCTATACAAAAATACACACATTCTAAGAAATTTATATAAAAACAGTCTCAGATTCTAAAAAAATTTCGTATAGAAATTCTGAAAAAAATCAAATTCTGAATAAAATTTCTGTAGAAAAATTTCCAAGATCAAGGAAATTTTTTCTAAAGAACTTAACAGATTCTAAGATATTTTTCTTTAAGAAAAAGTCTCAAATTTTTTAACATGTTTCCTATACAAAAAAATCTCAGTTCCTGTTATAATTTTTTTGTCCAACATTTTTTCATAGAAAGTCCCAAGTTCTGAAGCATTTTTTCTAAAGAAAACTTATAGCAAAAGTCTCAGAACTTGAGACATTAAGATTATTAAAATGATAATAAAGGGGTTTTTTTTTTTGTAAATTAATATTCATGTTATATCCCTGAAAATTTGAGTAGGCAAATATTTTCTATACAAAATCAAATATAATTTAGTATATAAGAAAATCTTTCGTGAAAAATAATAATCAGATCATATGGTTACAATAGCTAAAAAACTTTTTATAATGGAATAATAAAGAAAATTCAATAAAAATTCACATAAATTTACAAAATAAACAAAAAAACTTTTATTTAAATTAAATTTTAAAGTGTGTAATTAGGATGGAGCAAATTTTAATTTTTTTCCAATTTCAAAATCGTCGGGTTTGAAAAAGTTGCATTTTAGGGCCAAAATTAACAGAATTATTCTGGACCTGAAGGGCAATGCCATCAGGTTCCTTTTTTGACTTGAAACTCGGAATGAAGTGAACAATTTTTTTAACCTTAAATATTAGTTTATTGTCTTATAAGGGGTGGTCCAATAACTGGTATCTTTTTAAAACATGCAATGAAATGAAAAATACTCAATAGTTTTGAAACCTTATGGCTTTATTTGAAAGAGCAAACATTCCCGTTTTTTATGGCAAACGACTTCATTGATGCGTCTTCGGCTTGCTCCGCTGTATCGCGTTGTAGCGCAGTACTGCGCTGCCAAACTGCACGTTTTTCGAAAAAAAGTTTTTAACCGAAATAAGGCACTCAAATGAGGTTATGTTAACAAACAAATTGGTACATCTTGGGATCGTAAAACTCGCAAGGTATTGTAAAGAATCCAATTCATCTATAGAAAGCAATAGATTTGAGTATCAGCATCATTACACAATATTTTCAAAAATACAGCTGAAACTCCCATTTTCGTCAAAGATGAGCGCTACATAGCCATGATTACCGACTTTTTGTTGGCCGTAATAGAATATACCAACTTGGATGACATTTATATTCAGAAGGATGTCGCAATATGTCCCACAGTCCATCAAACAATCGATATTTTGCGCACTTAGTTCGGAAATCGTGTTTTTCGCCATATTCGCGGTGACAATTGATCACTTCAGAGCTGCCGATTAAAAACTTTAAAATTTTTTTTGAGGGGCCTCGTTAAAGATTCATGCAACATGGGAAATCCAGAAATGTTCTAGGCCCATTCGACGAATATCGTTCAAGCCATTCGTGAGATAGAACCAGAAACATTAGAAAAATGGGTGCCGAGAATGAGCTACTGCGGAGCTAACCCAGGCAACCGCATGAATGAAGTCGTTTGCCATAAATAATGGGAATATTTGCTCTTTCAAATAAAGCCATAAGGTTTCAAAACTATTGAGTATTGTTCATTTCATTGCATGTTTTAAAAAGATACCAGTTATTGGACCACCCTGTATTACTGAATAAGTATTTTTATGACAAAAAAGGTTTTTGTTAAAATCAAAAAATAATCGCGAATATCGCTAATACATACGTTAGCTTTAAAAAAACTGATATTACAATGGAATTTAGTTTACACGAACTAGCTTTACCAGATGGCTGTCGTTAATTCAAATCAAACTAGAAATATTTGCACTGAACTAATTTTTTCAAAAATGCTTTTTATGTTAGTTTAACAGACTTGAATTGTATTAAGTTTAAAAATGGTCGCAAGTAAAAAAATATCGTTATTATTGTATTGAGCATCAACATTTTTAATCGCTAATACGAGCGCTAACTTCGAAAAACCGCTAGCACCATTGATCGGGTATTCACCATGACGTGCTAACGATTTTGTTTAAATTCTGATTATTTTTTTATTAAAAAATAATAAAAATTGTTTAAGTCTACTTTTAAAAAATTATATTTTGAGTAGGTTTATTTAAGCTCGAGGTCATTGTATCTTTTTCTAATTAAAACTTTGATATTCCATAGAATAATTTTCAAGAAAATTAGTTAGTTAGAGTTTCAAGTCAAAAAAGGAACCTAAAGGCTTTGCCCTACAGGTCCAAAATCTTTTCTGTTAAATTTGACCCTAAAATGCAACATTTTCGACCCCGATGATTTTGAAATTGGAAAAAACTTAAATTTGCTCCACCCTAATTATACACTCTAAAATTTAATTTAAATAAAAGTTTTTTGTTTATTTTGCAAATTTATGTGAGTTTTTATTGAATTTTCTTTATTATTCCATTATAAAAAGCTTTTTAGCTATTGTAACCATATGATTTGATTATTATTTTTCACGAAAGATTTTCTTATATGCTAAATGATATTTGATTTTGTATAGAAAATATTTGCCCATTCAATTTTTCAGGGTTATAACAAGAATATTAATTTACGAAAAAAAGTAAAACTTTATTATCATTTTAAGAATCATCTGAATGTCTCAGATTCTGAGACTTTTGCTATAGGATAATTGTAGCAGAATCTGATAATTTTTCTTTAGGAAAAATTCCTTAGAATTTGAGACTTTCATTAAAAAAATTTTGGACAGAAAAAATATATCAGCACCTGAGACTTTTTTGTATAGGAAAAATATTATAGAATTTGAGACTTTTTGTTAAAAAAAAATATCTTTGAATCTGTTAAGTTCTTTAGAAAAAATGCTTTAAATTGGAAATTTTTCTATAAAAATTTTATTTAGAATTTGATTTTTTTCAGAATTTCTAAACGAATATTCTAAAAAAAATTCGTATAGGAATTCTGAAAAAATAAAATTCTAAATAAAATTTTTATAGAAAAATTTCCAAATTCAAGGCATTTTTTTTTCTAAAGAACTTAACAGATTCAAAGACTTTTTTATATGAATTTCTTAGAATGTCTGTATTTTTGTATAGGGAAAATGTCTCAGAATCTGACACATTTTCTATAGCAAAAATATTTTAAAAACTGCACATTTTTCAATAGAAAAAATATTTCAGATTTATAAATTTTTCGATAGGAAAAATTGCTTTAGAATCTGAAACCTATTCTTTAGAAAAAAAAAATGAGAACCATGGTTGTGTATTAATTATGGTAAAAATTATATTTTAAGTAGTTTTATTTTAGCTCGAGTACTTCCCTTACTAATTTAATTTATTTTTTTGTTTTAAATTTATTTATGTTGGTCATTTTTGCAAGACTTGGTCGCCAAGTGTTTAGGAATTTGTCAGATTCCGTTGTCAAGACTATTTATCAAATATAAAAACCCTATACTACAAGTAGCAAAGAGAATTTAAATGACAAATCGCAAATTTTCAAAGAAAAATATTAATATCTATTCAATCAGCATAATTTCCATGAAATAAAACCAATGTAATGTGTTGTCGATACATATTTTACAGATGTTTTGATATAAATGACTTTTTAAAAACGAAAGTTTGCTCAAAATCAAGAGTTTTTAGAAAAAAAAAATATTAAAAACTTTTCTTCAAAAACCAAAATACTAACAATACTAAGAAAAATTTTGTTTGTTGCTTGTAGCATGTGTTTAAATGTTTTAATTTTTTAAACTTATACAATATTATTATTTTTTGTATCCATGCCCTTAAAAGGAGCGGGTCGAAAAAACGACTCTTTATAGCATTTTTAACAAAGTGACAAATATCATTTGAATTCCAAATTTTAGGTATTTGGAAGACCTATCTAAAGGGTTCAATATCACGTCTATACATTACTTATTTCTCGAGTTATTGGGGTTTGAACTCGGGAAATTTTTAATTTGTAATTTTAAAGTCATCTTGGTGCCCCTTAAACTCATAATTTTATCCAGTTTGTTAAAAAAAGGCACCAGAGAATAAAAATATATTTCAAAACCTCATTTTTTGATTAAAATCGATTCGAGCAAGTTCTTCCCGACTCACAGTGGGGAAAAAATGGACTTTTTTCGTCCAATTTTGCCTACAGGTCGCAATTCTTAACCGATTTTGGTTTTTCTTTTTTTGTAATTTAGCCAATAAAATTCTGCATCGATCTGTCATGGTGGATTTTTAAAAAAAATTCGGATTACTTTTTATATTTTTCTAAAGTTCAGAAAATTTTAATTTTTTCAGCATTTTTGCAATAAAAAATGTATGGCATGGGACGAATATGCTTTATAGACTAAATTAAAGGTATTGAAACCCCTTATCAACGACGTGATTAGAATTTGAAAATATATTATTAATTTGGTTTTTATAACTGGACAAAAATTCAAGAATTTTCATTTTTAAAAGCCTTTATCTTTAAAAATAATATACCAATTTCAATGAAATCTTTTTTAAATTAAAGCTTATGTTTTGCTTAACCATAATTTGTACACCATTTTTTTTTAAAAAAATATTTTATTTTTTGCTTAAATTTTACCTCATGATTTTTGGAATTTTAAAATTATTTTTTAGTCTGTTTTAAAAAAAATTTTACATTGTAAATTCTAAAACAAGAGTTAAACAATTTTGCAAAAATACTTAATTTACCAATTATGGTTAAGAAAATGATGAGCTTTAATCTAAAAAAAAATTTCATTGAAGTTGGAACATTATTTAAAATGATATAGGTAAAAAAATAAGTTAGCATTTTTAAGTTTTCATATGTTTTTAAAAACCAAAATAATAATAAATTAACAAATGCTTTTAACTCCATTTATAAGGGGTTCAAATACCTTTAATTTTGTCCATACAGCTTATTTGGCCCCTGCCTATTACATGTTTTAGAGCAAAACTTTTCAAAAGATTAATATTTTCTGAACTTTAAAAAAATATTCAAATAAAACAAAAACGATTTTTCGAAATCCGCCATGACAGACCGATGAGGAATTTTATAAGCTAAAATCCAAAAGAAGAAAAACTAAAATCGGTTGAGAATTGCGACCTGTAGGCCAAATCGGACAAAAATTTTTCCCCACTGTGCGACCTTTCAAAAATCTTAAACAAATCTCAAAAATCTATTAGTCCATAAGAATTCATGTTCCGCTTTAAGAGTTGCAAAAAAAAATGAAACGTTTTAATGAAACGGCCTAATGGCATTTATATTGTTATTCTCACAATCAGTGATGTTGCTATAGGCGTATGATTAATTTATAATTACAATGTATTTTAATATTCATCATACGCACCGGATACCCCCTAAAAGAAAATAAACATAACAGATTCTAATACTTATACTCTTATTAATTTTTATTAAAAAATTAAAATTGCTTTATTCGACCTGTAAAATATTATATTTTTAGTAGGTTTATTCTAGCTCGAGGTCATTATTTCCTTTACTAATTAAAACTATGATATTCTCATAGAATAATTTTCAAGAAAATAATTTTTCTATTTAAAGTTATTTATGTTGGTAATTTTTGCAAGACTTAATCGACACGTGTTTCGGAATTTATCAGATTACATTGCCAAGATTATTTAGCAAATATAAAAGCCTTATAATACAAGTAGCAAAGGGATTTTAATAACAAATCGTTAATGATTAAACTAAAATATTAATATATTTGAATAGATATAAACAGATAAAATAAGATCTTATCCATTTTTACAAGGTCATATTTTTTTACTAACCATTACGATTACATTGTCAAAGTAACAATTTTGAAGAAACTATTTATAAAGTTTTTTGTTTTAAATTGATTTGTCATTTTGCAAGACTTACTCGACACATGTTCCGGAATTTGTCAGCTTCCATTGTCCATATTATTTAGCAAAATTAAAACCTTATACTACAAGTAGCAAAGGAGATTTAAATGACAAACCGTTTATGATCAAACTAATCCCATTGGGAATTAGAAGGCGAAAATTTTACAATCGTTGTAAGATCGCAATCGTCAAATAACAAAAAAAAAAAAAAATATTAAAAACAGACAAACACATTATTACCCATGTTAATACTATACTTATTTCGCCTATTGTTAGAGTAATTAAAATTCGATGTTCTACAATATTTTTTTTAAATCAACTACTGAATCTCATATATAATTCGATTTTAAAGTTTTGCACTATTGGGGATTTTATGATAGACAGAGGGGTTTGTTTCTCAAAAATATTTAAAGAACATGAATGAAAATGATCAGATTGAGGGTTTTGCATTTTAATAAAAATGAAAAAAAAAAAACAAGTAAGAAAGCTATATTCGGCTGTGCCGAATCTTTTAATACCCTCCACAATGTTAACCGATGCACAATGGTTTCGCAGACGACATATTTTGTTTTTGTATACTCATTTACCGTTCAAAAACAAATTTAGATAAAAATAAAAAAAGTATTTTTTTAAATTTCAATTATTTTTTTGAGTTTAAATACCAAAAATTTCTTATAATATTATACATGGAAAAAAAAAACTATAAAAATTTTTAACACAAAACCTATTTTAAACCAAAAATTTTTCCATTTTTGAAATTTTGGCCAAGAAAAGTGTTGAACGGAACCATAGTGCAATGTAAATATTTAAAAAACAAAAAAAAAAATAAATATTTTATAAGTATGTATGAAAATTATATAAAAATTATGAAAATTGTATAAAAGCAACCACGTGTATTACACATACTACGAATTTTTTTACTTCTATTAATACAAATGGTGCGCTGCCACGCCATATCATGCAGGTTTGTATTGAAACTCATCTCAATTGCTCATAGCTTCTTAACCCCTAGACTGATTTTGCCATAATTGGTACCAAAATAACCAGAAAAACGTTGAGAACAATAAAATAAGAACCTATTTAAAATTTTATTTGAATATGTCAACCATGAGCCAAGATAAATCATTTTAAAATTTTGGGTTAAATTGCTGGTGCCTCGCCCCATTGTGCGATTCGGCCCAAATTTTTTGTGAGTGTTAGGAATGATAAAATTACATTAAATTCAAAGTTTCGTTTACATTCATTCAACAGGTGTCAAGTTATAGCATTTATTTTGTGTAAAATTCACATTTTCACTCATCAAAATTTACATTTTCACTCATAACTTTTAAAATACTTAACCGATTTAAAAAAAAACCCATCGGATTCTGCCTAGGAGAATTACGCAACTTTTGGTACCCCAGGCGTTTAAATCGGTTCTGGATTATAGCCAAAAACGTGATTTCAACAGACAGACAGACAGACAGACGGACAGACAGACAGACAGACAGACAGACAGACAGACAGACAGACAGACAGACGGACATCGCTAGATCGACTTAGAATCGATCAAGGATCATATATATATATACTTTATGGGATCCTAAACCAATATTTCAATGTGTTACATTCGGAATGACAAACTTATATATACCCTCTATCACTAGAGTGGAGGGTATAAAAATATGATTTCATTTACGACATCGGTGAATTTATAACGTGATTTATTAATGATAACGGCTTATAAAAAATTCTGAAATCTCGATTTTGGTCCAGAGGTGCTGATTTTTAAAACAACAATTACACCGCTCAACAAATCGAAGGTTTTTTGACTCCGGTTTGAAGTTCGATACAAAATTTTTAAAGATTTTGACTCGCTGATTCCAAATCTGTGCTCCAAATTTTTCCATCACGTCTAGAATTTTAATTATTCGCTGTTGAAAATGCGAAAAAACGCGATTTTTGCCATTTTGAAAGCCTGCACAGCAGCCACTGGGTGGAATAAAAATCTGGTATAAAGCGTTAGAGTTAAATTGAACTATGATCTCAAATATATGATCAAAAAAATTTGAAGTTGTTGCACTATTATTGGCCAAACACGTATTTTAAAAAAACACTGTGAAAAAAAATTAGAAAAAGCACCATTTTTAAAAGGCTCAAAATCAAAACCAGATGATCAATCTTTAGTGTGATGAGCTCAAAATTTATACAAAATCTCATTCTTTCTTATAGACTTTTAAACCCATTAAAGATATCTTCCGGTTTATACGAAAAATAACACAGAAAACTTAAATTTGTAAAATATTTATTTTTTTTAGTTTTTCTTTGAAAAATATCAGAAAAAACTTAGGTACCTACCTACCTTACCTTTTTTTACAAAAATTATAATTTTAACAGAGTCATTTTAAAACGCAATTGTAACCCAACCAAACGCAATAATTAGAAAAAAATTGTTTTCTATGTTGGAGATCATAGACAAATTATACTTTTTCGCTTTATACCAGATTTGTATTCCACTCAATGGCTGCTGTGCAGGCTTTCAAATAATGCAAAAATCGTCATTTTTCGCATTTTTAACCGTGAATAACTAAAAATCTGGACGTGATGGAAAAATTTGGAGTACAGATTTGGAATCAGGAGATCAAAGTCTACTAAAATTGATCACCAGAATTCAAACCGGAAAATGACTGTTGAGCGGTGTTATTTTTGTTTATCAAATTCATCTCAATAGTTGACAAACTGTTGAGAATGTTAGGTCCACAAATGCTGATCGGTCAACAAATGCTGATCGGCATCGCGATTTTTAAGATTAAAATTTTTGTTTCATAATCTACACAAGACATCCAAATTTTGAGCCATATTTTTCAAGAAAGTCAAACAGAATTTTCAGCAAAAATTAGCATCAGAGGACCAAAACCGTGGTTCTGGAATTTTGTTGACAAATCATGTTTAGCATGTCAAAATTAGTATGCATGATTAAATTATTAAAAAAATATTTATAAATTTATTATTTGAAAAGATAGAGGGGTTTTCATTCAGAAAAATTAATTGTGTAAGAGATAGAGAAAACCAAAAATGCAAAAAAATAGCAACAAAAATATTTTTGTTCTGAATATGACACCATAAATGAGGCCCCATTTACAAAATATTTTGACATCAAAAATCAATGGATGATAGAGGGTTTTGAATATGACCGTCGATATGCTTTCTTGTTGCTGCAAATATTTCTTTTTGCATGTGTACCCTGCAAAAAAGTCATTACCACTTCCCAGTGGAGTTCTTTAAAACTATAACAAATGTAATGAAATACAACAAAAATTCCAAAACACGTGTCGATTAAGTCTTGCAAAAATGACCAACAGAAATAAATTTAAACAGAAAAATAATTTTCTTGAAAATTTTTCTATGAGAATATCATAGTTTTAATTAGTATAGAAAATAATGACCTCGAGCTAGAATAAACGTACTCAAAATAAAATATTTTAAAGGTCGAATAAAACAATTTTTATTTTTTATTAAAAACTAAATAATAAATTTATTAGAATCTGTTATTTGTATTTGCTTTTAATGGGTACCGGTGCGTATGATTAATATTAAAATACATTGTAATTATATATTACTCATACGCCTATAGCAATAGCTCCGAAGCACATGCCAATAAAGTCTTGCAAAAATTACCAACACAAATTAATTTAAAACAGAAAAAAAAAATTCTTGAAAATTATTCTTTAAGAATATCATAGTTTTAATTAGTAAAGGAAATAATGACTTTGAGCTAGAATAAACCAACTAACAAAAAAATCAAAATAACAAAAAAATTTAGGAAGCTAATAAAAATACATATTGTGAACAAAGCAAAAGTTAGTACATATTTCGATATTTTTATAATGTAAACTTGAGACCGCTAAAAAAATAAAACAGCTATCGCACGCGAATTGACGTTTTTAAAATTTTTGACCTCATACTTAATTAGATTCAATCTAAAAAATAACCCTCTAACCGGCAGCCCCGCCTCTAGACGGGTTAGTATGCCCCGTACATGTTTTCACTGTTGTGATCAGACATATAGTTAAAAAGTTATTGTCAATCAAAGTGCAAGTTTTAGGGAAATTGCCAAAATTAAATATTGTGAAAAAATTTTATTTTATAAAAATTCAAAAAATATATTTTTAATTGATCCATAGCTTTAAAAAAATTCAGGTGCGTATATATCAAAGCCTCTAGAATGATTTTGCAAGTTTGGTCAATGGATTACTTACAAGGATAGTTCACGAGATGCCTACAAGGATAGCCCGTCTAGAGGCGGTCTTGCCCATTAGGGGGTGCATTTTTCTGGTTATTTCTGATATTTTTTTTATTTTTATTTTTTCTATTTCTACACAATTTCTGTAATAATACTATTTTTTATATTGCTCTCTTTATTTTTTACAAAAATTGTTAAAAAAAAAATAAATTTTTAAAGTTATTTTTTTTTTTTTTTTATGCGTTACTTGGCAAGACCGCCTCTAGGCGGGGTACCAATAATTTCATCTGGACGGAAAGCCGCTAAGTTTTTGATATTTCTGAGTACAGAAATGGACTTTCCGTGCCCAAAGTACCCTAGGAATGTTTGTTTTTTTATTGAAAAACCAAAAATGACCGGTTAGAGGGTTAAATTATTTGTATAATTTTTGTCCCCTAAAAATGATCCTCTACACTATTAACAATATCTCTAAAATGATAAAATAGAAGAACTGCAGTAAAAAACCCCAAAAATTCCACTACAACTGGACCAGAAAATTAATAAAATTGAATTTTTTAACATCAAAGTCATGAAAAATCAAAAAAATAAAAATTAGGTTTTTCTGAAATAGCCCTGGTGCCAAGTCTTGCAGAAATTTAAATCTGTAAATTGTTTCATCTGGAACAATTTACAGATTTAAATTTTATATTTTTAATAAAAAATGTTTCGGATTTTGTGATATTTTTCATAGAAAAAACACCTAAATACTAAAACATTTTTGTAAAAATGCTTTCGTCAAAACTAAATATAAGTACAATGTCATCAGAAACAAAACTCGCTTCAAACAACCAAAGAATAAAGAAAATGGAATTTTCATTTATTTTAACGAAAACTTAAATTATTTTTTTTATGGGAATTGTATACAATTTAAAATGTTGTAATCCATTCATATTACAATAAATCCGTAGTCTCCCAAAACATTTTAACTTGTACCACATACTATGGCTGAAATCTTACTATTAAATAAACTTTCTCTTCAAGTACTAAGATTTATTTTTTACAAGTTTTAAGTAATCATGGAGTAGTGTTTGCTAAATGTTAGTTAAGCTTGACTAAACTAAAATTGAACTGAATTCCTTTGGCATTTAAAAATGAATGTCCCAACAATTATGCTGACTAAACTAAAATTGAACTGAATTCCTTTGGCATTTAAAAATGAATGTCCCAACAATTATGCATGTATAGGATATATGGGTCATTCAACCTGAACCACTTTAAACATTATAAATATTCAAAAAAATAAATCTAATTGTACAATGGTTTGTTGGGTCAGGACTTCTCAGACTTGCTATATTAAGATTTAATTACACAACAAAGTTTTGCTGATCACCATGTGCCTCAATGGCTCCAAGGTGAAGTGAAAATTGATTTTAAAATTTATATTTTATGGCCCACTGAAGTTTTCAATTTTTTATCAAAGGCGTTTGGAAAACGTAGAAAAAAACTATAATAAATGCACATATGAGGCATTCCACTTCAAATGTCTAGCAAAAAAAAAAAAAAAAACAATGTATCCCATGAACAAAGAAAATTGGGTTTTTTGTTTTTTTTTTTAATTTTTTAAAAACATTAATTTATTCATCAGTCATTTCACTCAATCATCCTATCATTTATTCACTAATTTTATATATTTATTATTATTATATATTTTTTTTTTTCCATTAATTCATTCTTATATATACATATATATTTATTTAGCTTTTCTTTTTTTTTTTTTTTTTTTATTTTCATTCATTTATTCAGTCACTTATTCATCCATTTTTATTTTTTATTTATGCATTTATTCATTCTTTAATTCATTCATTTATTCATTCATTTATTCATTCATTCTTTCATTCATTTATTCATTTATTCATTCATTCATCCATTCATTCATTCATTCATTCATTCATTCATTCATTCATTCATTCATTCATTCATTCATTCATTCATTCATTCATTCATTCATTCATTCATTCATTCATTCATTCATTCATTCATTCATTCATTCATTCATTCATTCATTCATTCATTCATTCATTCATTCATTCATTCATTCATTCATTCATTCATTCATTCATTCATTCATTCATTCATTCATTCATTCATTCATTCATTCATTCATTCATTCATTCATTCATTCATTCATTCATTCATTCATTCATTCATTCATTCATTCATTCATTCATTCATTCATTCATTCATTCATTCATTCATTCATTCATTCATTCATTCATTCATTCATTCATTCATTCATTCATTCATTCATTCATTCATTCATTCATTCATTCATTCATTCATTCATTCATTCATTCATTCATTCATTCATTCATTCATTCATTCATTCATTCATTCATTCATTCATTCATTCATTCATTCATTCATTCATTCATTCATTCATTCATTCATTCATTCATTCATTCATTCATTCATTCATTCATTCATTCATTCATTCATTCATTCATTCATTCATTCATTCATTCATTCATTCATTCATTCATTCATTCATTCATTCATTCATTCATTCATTCATTCATTCATTCATTCATTCATTCATTCATTCATTCATTCATTCATTCATTCATTCATTCATTCATTCATTCATTCATTCATTCATTCATTCATTCATTCATTCATTCATTCATTCATTCATTCATTCATTCATTCATTCATTCATTCATTCATTCATTCATTCATTCATTCATTCATTCATTCATTCATTCATTCATTCATTCATTCATTCATTCATTCATTCATTCATTCATTCATTCATTCATTCATTCATTCATTCATTCATTCATTCATTCATTCATTCATTCATTCATTCATTCATTCATTCATTCATTCATTCATTCATTCATTCATTCATTCATTCATTCATTCATTCATTCATTCATTCATTCATTCATTCATTCATTCATTCATTCATTCATTCATTCATTCATTCATTCATTCATTCATTCATTCATTCATTCATTCATTCATTCATTCATTCATTCATTCATTCATTCATTCATTCATTCATTCATTCATTCATTCATTCATTCATTCATTCATTCATTCATTCATTCATTCATTCATTCATTCATTCATTCATTCATTCATTCATTCATTCATTCATTCATTCATTCATTCATTCATTCATTCATTCATTCATTCATTCATTCATTCATTCATTCATTCATTCATTCATTCATTCATTCATTCATTCATTCATTCATTCATTCATTCATTCATTCATTCATTCATTCATTCATTCATTCATTCATTCATTCATTCATTCATTCATTCATTCATTCATTCATTCATTCATTCATTCATTCATTCATTCATTCATTCATTCATTCATTCATTCATTCATTCATTCATTCATTCATTCATTCATTCATTCATTCATTCATTCATTCATTCATTCATTCATTCATTCATTCATTCATTCATTCATTCATTCATTCATTCATTCATTCATTCATTCATTCATTCATTCATTCATTCATTCATTCATTCATTCATTCATTCATTCATTCATTCATTCATTCATTCATTCATTCATTCATTCATTCATTCATTCATTCATTCATTCATTCATTCATTCATTCATTCATTCATTCATTCATTCATTCATTCATTCATTCATTCATTCATTCATTCATTCATTCATTCATTCATTCATTCATTCATTCATTCATTTAATCAATTTAATGGTTTAAAATATTTCAACACGATTTTAATTAATTTTATTAATTGTAATTTAATCTTAATTTAGTTAATTTCAATTTCAAGTCAATGTAAATTTTTGTTAAATTTTATTTCAATTTTGTTTAATACGGGTCAATTTAATTTAGTTATTGCACTGCATTTGATTTTAATTTAATTCAAAAAATTTTATAATTTATATAATAAAATTCATAATACAGACATAATAAAATAACAGCATAAATAAATAAAAGTAGTCACTAGGGAACAAAATTTTTACAATACATATATCAAACGCATAATGTATCTTACAGATAATGGACTCCAAACAAAATGTCGATGCTGCCCTAGAGGAAGAACTTCTACGTTCTCCAAAAACAGCGGTTGGAGAAAATAAGTCTGGTGATCCTGGCGCTCGCGGGGGTCGTAAACATATGCGACAATATAAAGCCGCTTTGGCTTTAACAAAACGTCTAGAGTCCATAGATCAGTCTCAGCGCACGCCCAAACAGGTCGAAGACCTTAAATGGGCAGCTAAGACGATAGAATCAAATCGAAAACATTTCGAAAAGATAAAAAAATTCCAAACCTCAAATCCGAACTTTGCTAATGCCGTAGAGGAAGAGGTTTTAGATGTTGGATTCCTAAAAAGGCAACGGTCGTCAGATGAAAATGCTGACGACCAGGAGTCTAAAAAGGGTCGGCAACTTGAACCTCAGCCAACTACGAGCGACACAGCAAGTGAAATCGTGAAAAAGGACCTACAGGTAGCTTTGGTCGACCATAATCACCCTTTGGGACAAATCGTTCTGGAGGATTGGAAGAAGGTGCAGGACAAGCTTATCCAAAAAATGATTCAATATATGAACGATAATCCAAACAAACCGATGCCCAGCTTTGATGGCGCTGGATGGATGAACAACATAAAACTAATAAGTTGCGATGATAAGCACTCTCTTGAATGGGTAAAAGATGCCGTTAAAGCACTTGATCCTGTATGGGAAGGTGCAAAATTAGAAATAGTCGATCGAAGAAATATTCCAACAGCGCCGAACGCAAAAGTAGTACTTCCTGTTTTATGCGACCAAAGTTTTGCGCTACAACTTTTAAAACGTCAAAATCCTGATATACCTACTGATGACTGGCGCGTTCTGAAAGTTTTGCCTCAAACCGATAAGGTTAAAGGGTATACCTTCATCTTGCAAATAAATAAGCAGGCTGAGGACATCCTTTATCCGAGGTTTGGAAAAATGCGTTGGGGTATGTCAGTGGTATATCTGAGACTGAAACGTAGAAATCCGAGTGATGAAAATCCTTACGCTTTAGAAAACGGTGAGGTGGAAAGGGACCTTGAGTCTCTGACCGAATCCGCAAAAAATATTTCGCTTGATGGAGTTGGCTCAGATAATGGGAAGGATCCCACAAGCACAAAAAATTATAAGTCTACCGATGATGAAGTTAATTCAAATAAACCTCCATCACAGTAGTGCCGCCACGGTGGCACTGCTGATGACCCTTACCGAAGGGTCATATGACGTGGCGCTCATCCAAGAGCCCTGGGTGGATGCCACAGGTGAAATAAAAGGGCTCTCGCATTCAAATTATGATCTACTATTTTCGCAAACGGAAGGTACGAAACGAGCAGCCATTTTGGCAAAAAAATCATTAAAAGCACTTCTTTTACAGAAATTTAGCACAAATGATTTAACCGCAACAATATGTAAACTCGGGAAGAGGACAATAAATTTTATCTCCTCCTATATGGCGCACGATAAGGACTCACCACCAGTCGATCTACAAACACTTATACGCGGCAAAAAGGGTGAGTACATTATAATAGGTTGTGATGCAAACGCACACAACACTTTATGGGGCTCTCCTGATATAAATAATAGGGGCGAAGATTTACTTCAATTTATAAAAGATACAGATATAAATATCGCAAACATTGGCTCAGAACCAACGTATATAGGACACAATAGCCAAAACGTTTTAGATTTAACACTCTATGCAGGTAAACCCGATGTAAACGTGGCTGAGTGGAGAATTCTTGATAGGGCTTCTTGCTCAGACCACAAATATTTAGCCTTTAAAGTCGAGATAAATTTACCTAGATCAAACAAATCCTATAGAAACCCTGAAAAGACCAACTGGGAAAAATTTTTTTTTTTTTTTTTTTTTTTTTTTTATTTTAGTATTTATTTATTTCATTTTCTATAACCTAGCCTATTGGCCATAATCGGTTACTAATTTCTACTTACAAAAATTTGTACTTAAAAAAGTTATTAATATAAAAATAAAAATATGAACACAGAAGAACTTATAAGTATGTATATATAAATATAAATAATAGGCATAAACCAATTATTAAAAAATAAAAAAAAAATAAAGAGAAGCAAAAATAGCAATTAACCATTCCCAAGGTAGTTTAAATGTTAAAATATAAAAAATATGTAAAAGCTTTAATTTGTAACCAATCCAGATAAAAATATATATATATTCATCAAGTTATAAAACATCATTATGCGACATTACATCAAATAGTTTTTTCCTGAATGTATCAGCGGAAAAATCAAACGTTTTTAATGTTTCCGGCAATTTATTGAATACACGAGCTACTCGAACATGGAATGAACGCTCCAAAAGCGGAGTCAATTTAGGAATTTTTAACTGTTTATTCCTCACAGATCTACCAAATTGAAAAAATTCTACTAAATACACAGGTGTTCCTAATTTATAAACTTTATAAAAATGTAACAGACTTCTTATTCTTATATATTTCATAAGTGAACACCCCAAAAATTTTGATACAAATGGCGAAATATGCTGGCGAATCCGGAGAGAATAAAGATATCTCATAACCCTATTAAAAGCCAAATTAATTTTTTTCATAACGTAACCCAAAGATCCAGAGTACAACTCTAAACAGTATAAAAATATTGGCATTAATAAACCATGAACAACTCTTGTCTTAACATGCAAAGGCAACATTAAGTTAAGACTATACAACTTTCTCAAAGTAAAATTCACTTTGGATACTACAGAATTAACATGACTTTCAAAACTTAATTTAGCATCAAGAATTACCCCCAGGCACTTAAGTTTATCAACGAACTCAATTAATTTACCATCTATATAAATTGAAAAGTTATTCACGCGACCATTACTAAAATACAAAGCTTTCGTTTTGGTAGAATTGACACAAAGTCTATTAGTGGTCATCCAACTACATAACAATTTGACTGTGTAGTCAATCATATTCTGCATAACATCAGGATATTGTTTTCCACCCCTGAACAAAAGTTGCACATCATCTGCAAACGAAAACGGGACACACATATTACACTCCAATTTGCTAAACAGATCATTGATGAACATTATAAAAAGTAGCGGCCCAAGAACAGACCCTTGGGGAACTCCACTTAACACTGGAAGCATTCCAGAAGATTTACCATTACTGAAAACGTACTGCATTCTATCAGAAAGATAAGACGACACCAACTTACAAGCAGTACTAGAAAGACCAAAAAAAGTATGCATCTTTTGAACTAAAAGAGTATGATTGACTCTGTCAAACGCCTTGGCCAAATCCAGAGACAACAAAACACAATCCCCTTTATTAGAAATATTTTTCCTAACATTGTCAGTTAGACCAACAAGCAACGAAGTGGTACTTCGATTACACCTGAATCCAGATTGACAATCATGAAGTAACTGATTGTCATCAATATGCTTAATTAACTGCTTTTTTAAAAGATGTTCAACCATTTTAGACAATATTGGGAGTATCGATATGGGCCTTAAATTATCACCAACACTAATATTATTGTTTTTCTTTATTGGTACGATTTTGGCAACCTTCCACAATATTGGAAAATTTGACGTTGTCAATATCGTATTCACCAAATGCAATATATGGTCACCAATGATAGGTATTATCATTTTGATGAACTTAAGCGCAAATCCGTCATAACCCACCGCCTTAGATTTGATTAAATTAAAAGCCGAAACCATTTCAAACAAATCAACTGACCGAAAAGAAAAACCATCACTACTAAAATTAGTAACTTCACCACCATGATTATCAGTTATATCCTGATTAGAAAAAAATGCATTATTTATAATGTCTGGGTCAATATTTTCAATATGACTCGTATTATCCACAACTCCATTACTATTCAAAATTGACCAAATCTCCTTATTAGATTTATTGTTAAAAATCTCACCATGAGCCCTTCTTTTAAATTTACGAATAACTGATTTAGTCCGATTTCTACATCGACAAAAAGCTTTCCAATTTGCATCGGATTTATCACGCAAATAAGCGCAATAAGCGAGATCCCTAAGAGAAATTTGATGTTGTATTTCCGAACATTTAAACCAGCTGTCAGCATTATTTTGAATCATCCGCTTCTTTAAAGGAACAATTGAATGCATAAAATGCAAATTATTATTCAAAATCATTAACTGATCATCAACATTATTAGTCAAATACATATCAGTAAAGTTACACTCTAACGCCTTAACCTCCATAGATCTAATAGCCACAGCATCATAATCATAAAACTCATAAAACAACCTGTTATCCGGCTGTAAAATGTCAAGTGACACAAAAACAAACGAATGACGAGTTATACCAGGACATTGGAATTGATTGGAATGCCTTATTAACTCAGGCGATGATACCAAAAAATAATCCAGTAACGAAGTCGTGTTATACTGAACATCAAAATGCGTAGGCATAGAATTATGAACAGGAGAAATATTTAACCTACCACAAATGTCTCGTACTCTTGAGCACTTAACTGGATCAAATAAATTGTTATTAAAGTCTCCCATGATAACAATATTCGAATAACGCACCAATAAATCAGACACCTGCCTTTCAAATGTGGTGAAGTCACCATGAGGAAGATAAACAGTCCCCACTAGAAGTTTATCATTCCCAAAACTCAGCTCCACAAAAATACATTCCGCAATTCTGTAATTATCACCAATAAAAACCACCTTATGTTTAATAGTATTTGAAACAAAAAGTGCCACGCCCCCAGCCCTGCCGGTTGGCCGATCATTTCTGTGACACACATAACCAGAAATATCAATAACACTGGTAGAAATAGCAGGCTTTAGCCATGTCTCACTCACACCAAACACATGCAAGAAACCACCTTCCAAAAGACTCTTTATCTCACTAAACTTTGAAGAATTTGGTTTTAAATTAAAGCTGGTACAGTTTAAATGACCAACATTAAGATTATGTTTTAAGTTACCTAATTGGGATCGGAGAAAACTATTATCACTTCTAACAGGACCTAAATTTTGCCTCAAATTCATTTTAATATAAAATGTTGTAAAATATGTAAACGGTATTAAGAAAATATTTGAAAAAAGAGAAAACATAATAATTAATTTTAACAAGTATGTGAAAATTAAAAAAAAACGGCAAAAAAGCATGAAAATCAGTCTTTAATTCATTGGTTTATACAAGCAGAAAATTGTCACAAACAATTAAAGCCATTACTACTGGCACAATTTTAAATTCACACTCAGAAAATTATGTAAGTAAAATCAACTGAAAATGTCAGTTAAAAAAAAAAAGAATAACAACTCTGTAAACTACTTTATCAGTTAAACAACTAACAACTTACATTTGTATTCAAATGTACGTTGTTTAATATGTAGTAAAAAAAAAATAAAAAATTTGACACATGTAGTAAGAACCACTACCAAAAAAGTAAAATGAATTACAAAACTTTAAAAATAAGCTTTTAAAATGATTTTAGTTACTAAAAAATATACTAAAAAAAAATTAGAACATTTTCCCAAAAAAAACAGAAAAAAAATTTTTTATTTTTTTTTTTTTTTTTCTTCTTGAAGAACAAAATTTTTCTACTTTTCTTCTTTTTTAACTTTTTTCCTCTTTTACTTTTCTTAAAAATGCTGTGAGAAAAAAAAATGAAAATTATTTTTTTTCTATTCATCTTTAAAAATAAAACAAAAAAAAAAAACTAGGAAAACGTTCCTGAGATAAAATAAAAAAATATATATAAAATTAACTATTTTAAATAACGGCCACTACATTACAGCACTTTTTCGTTGTTAAAAAAACAGTCGCTTGACACCTCTCATACAAAAACAACTGACTTTGTAGTTGAAAACAACTAATACTGTAAAATCAACAACAACTAATATGTAGTAACTTACACAATTATCTGAGTGCATTAATAAAATGAATCATAAAAAAAAAAAAGTATCAAAAATCTGCTTATATAAAACTTTGAATTAGATAAATATACCTGAATCTATAAATAGCAACGACTTAACCTATGTAAGTAAACCATCGCCAAAATTTGAATTATAACTACTTAATGAAGATAAGGAACAGTTGCTAAAACCATCCCGCAATTCAAGCAGGTCAACACATTGCTGATAGGATAACAGCTCAGTAGAACGATCCAACATCACAATCTTAGCTTTAGGTACATCATAATTACGAAACTTGTACTTAGCAATCTTATTTTCATTTTTTAGCTTCCTGCATACAGCAATCAATTTTTTTGCAGCATCAGTAAAATGATCATTTAAAATAACATCACACTGTGTTCGATTATTATTATCAGGAAATACATCATATAACTTTATATTTCGATTTTTGTTGTAACAGATCATTACTGCATCACGAATCTGGACAGAGTTAAATTTAACCAACACAGCTTTTCCCCCATTAAAATAAGTGCAATGTTGAATGTCAGAATCAGATACACAAACTCTGCACAGAGAACAAACTCTCAGTATGGTGTTCCGAAGATTTTTTATTTTTTTGGGCAACCCCCTAATAATAATATCGGCCCTATTCAAACGCCGTTGCATTATGCTGTTCTGCATCTCCAACCAGGCTATCCTTTCATTGGCTGCTTTATCAACTACATTTATTACATCGAAGCAATTTTTTACATCTGATTTTATCAGTTCTACATCACAGGAATTTTGCGAAGGTTGGATGTTAACAAGTTCATTACACTTTTCCTCAATCTGCCTAAGGCCATCTTCAAGCTGCTCTTCAAGAATACGCTTGCTTTCTTGTATTTTCTTTTCCAGCTCTAATTCCAATGACGATGTAAGCGCTGCAAAACCATTCCTCAACTCATCCTGAATGTTGCAAAATTTTGGCAACACTGAGCAGTTGTGACATATATATTTCAGAATTTTATTTTTCACCAAAAACATGTACTGCTCTTCAGAAATTTTAGCACAACTCAAATGAAAATATTTTTCACAATATGCACATCCTATACATTTCTGTGACTTTGTTACATTCTTGGTACATTCCGGGCATTTAAAAACATCTATATGGGGAGCCATTGCAAAATTATTAATAATAAGTAAATCCCAGCTCTGGTGTAAACAAAAAAAAAAACAGCAGGCAATATTTGGTGTCTCAAAATTAACCAAAAACAATTTAACAGAATTAGTAAGCAAAGAACTAACAGATCTGCCGAAGGTAGTTATTTCAAGTCATGAGGATGTAGAAATATTAAATGATAATGTAACAAAAATCTTACGGAACTCTTTCGAAAAGTCTTGTCCGATAAGATATACGCGCAAAAGACAACAACCCCCTTGGTGGTCAAAGGAATTGTCGAAAGTACGAAACACGGTTCAGGAAAGTTTTAAACTCGCTAGGCGTAATAATTCTGATGATAACTGGGCGCCTTATAGAACGGAGCTAAAAGCTTTTAAAAAGTTAATAAGAAAATCTAAGAAAACCAGCTGCGAAAAAGTGTGTAGTAGTAAAGAGCACACTACGGAAGCCGCCAGACTAAGAAAAGTTTTGTCAAAAAAAAGTGTTCCACCTATTTTGTTAAAACGAGACGATGATAACTGGACTGAAAGCGCAGGGGAAACACTCGATGTTCTTTTGAGAACACATTTTCCGGGATGTACCACGGATCCGATACCGGAGAACGCAAATCTAGAAGTTATTTTGGAAATTCCTGAACATCTTTTAACCACCGATCGTGTAAAATGGGCATTAAGTTCATTTCAACCATACAAATCGCCTGGACCAGACGGTATTATACCTGCCATGTTGCAAAATGTTGCTAATGGCATAACGCCATACTTATTGACAATTTTCCATGCCTGTTTAAGGTTGTGTTACATACCTATCGCATGGCGAAAGGCCATTATAACGTACTTACCTAAAAGTGGTAAAATTAACCACGCGACCGCTAAGGATTACAGACCGATTAGTTTGACGTCGTTTTTACTGAAAACTCTAGAGAGATTATTGGATTTACATATAAGGGCTAACCTGGCGCCAAACTTTCTATCGGGTTCGCAACATGCTTATCAGCAGGGTAAATCCATAGAAACAGCACTCCATTCGTTAGTACAGAGGATAGAGACATCTCTTGAATATAGAGAATATGTCATGGCAGCATTTCTTGATATTGAAGGCGCTTTTAATAACGTGAATACGGAGTCAATAATTGATGCGATGAACAATGCATCTATTAGTCACTGCATAATCATGTGGGTTAAGCGAATGCTTTCCAATCGGGAAATTACCGCTGAATGGGGTCATGCTAAGGCCTCACGTTACGCGACTAGGGGTACACCGCAAGGCGGAGTTTTATCACCTTTACTCTGGCTGTTAGTGGTAGACCCTATACTGAAAAAACTGGGAACTTCAACCATCGCTTATGCGGACGACGTCGTAATATTGTCCTGTGGGAAATATCCGGACACGATACCCGATTTACTTGAAGGGTCACTGAAGATGGTATGGAAGTGGGCATCAGATAACGGACTCAACGTTAACCCGAAAAAGACCGAAATAGTTCTTTTTACAAGAAAGTATAAGATCCCAAATTTTAGGAAGATTCGTGTCGGTGGAGTTGAGATTCCACAATCCCCTCATGCGAAATTTTTAGGAGTGATTTTGGACAGTAAGCTCTCTTGGAAAATGAACACAGTTGAGAGAATAAAAAAGGCTAACAATGCTTACTACGCGTGTAAGAAAATGTTCGGTAGTACCTGGGGTTTAGAGCCTAGAGTTACGTACTGGATTTATACTTCAGTAGTAAGACCAATCTTACTATACGGAGTGTTAGTCTGGTATAAGGTACTTGAAAGGGATGTAATACTAAAGCAGTTTCAAAGACTTCAACGGCTTATGGGATGTAGTATTACAGGAGCTTTGAGAACAACATCGGCCAACTCTATTGACGCCTTATTGCACCTTATACCAATTGACGTTTTTGCGAAAGGTGAAGCTTACAAGGCTTGCCTTAGACTTAAAGAGTCAAATTGGTTTAAGTTTCGCAATTTTGGACACAGTAACATGGACAATATAAATAATATTGATTCGGATTACTTAGTTCCCAAACTATTTTTCGACCGGAAATATGAAATAAGATTTCCAACTCGAGAATATTGGTCTAACTGGCAGGACACCCCTGCAGACACCGTACATATCTTTACCGACGGATCCAAACAAACACATGGAGTAGGCGCGGGTTTTACGAACGTGGAACAAAACCAGAACTTTTCTTTTAACCTACCTTTGGACTCGAGCATATTTCAGGCTGAAATAGTTGCCATAACTAAAGCTGTGGAACATATCAGGGAAACCAAGGGAACAACCATAAATTTTTACGTAGATAGTCAGGCCGCCTTGAAGGCTCTTCAAGGATATTATATTAAATCTAAAATAGTTTTACAATGTTACGAGAACTTGCAGATGCTGTGTCTACACAACCAGGTTAATTTGTTATGGGTACCAGGACACAACGGAATACAGGGAAATGAAAAGGCAGATGAACTCGCAAAACTTGGAGCTGATGGTTTAGGTACCATGCTGCCAGTTTTACCACCACTTCAACACTATAAACTTAAACGGAATTCCATCAATGTTGCAAAGGCAAACAGCAGAACTTTGTGGGCAACTTATGATCAAGGGAAAACTCAATATCTACTATCACTTACGAGAAGGGAATGCCGAGCTCTGACTGGGATAATAACTGGTCATTGTCTTATCGGCATCCATGCCAAGAATATTGGACTTACTTCAGACGCTAGTTGTAAAAGATGCGCTTCACCAGGAGTAGATGAAACGATGGAACACATACTTTGTCACTGACCAGCTGTGGCAAGGAGTCGCCGATCCATTACCGGTCAGATAAGCTTCGGTACTTTGGAGGATATAACGCAAATGGATCTTAGGATATAAAGATTCGCAATGACTTTGAACTTGTTTAATTTGCACCGCTAGCGGAGAAAAGTTTTGTGGTACCGCTATGGACCAAGAGGTCTATGCGAGGTGTCAATCGGACACCGCCACCCTAACCTAACCTAACCTAACCTAACCTAACCTAACCTAACCTAACCTAACCTAACCTAACCTAACCTAACCTAACCTAACCTAACCTAAAAACTGGGATAAGGAAGCGTGGGTAAATATTGGAAAAATAGTAAAATTTGTGTCATTTTCCCTTGATTAATTATACTATGCGACAGTCAAAATCGGGAAGGGTTCAAACTACCGGGAAAGTTATATCGGTAACAAAGAAGTTATACGTATCCCGGCGTTTCGCTGGTTCACGTCTACACTCAAAGAATTATGTAGGTAAATTCCAGTGAATATTCACTTAAAACAAATGAAATTTTATTTAAAAACCATTCCACTGTTTTTTCATTTAAAATAAAAACACATTGCAGTCAATTTTAAATGTTAATTTAATGACTAACCAAAACATTAAAAAACTAGCGAATATTCAGTTATTTTGTATTGAAAAACAGTAAAACTATAGAAGAAATTTTTTACTGCCGAAATTAAATGTAACAGAAAATTCGTTTTTAATACAGTAAATTATTTGTTTTAAACTACAGAAACAGTAAAAAAATTGAATCCTTTATAAAATAAGTGAATTTTCTTTTAAAATGACTTTACTGATTACTTTTAAAAATAACCTACAAACAGTTAATGACATAATTTTCTTAGTGTAGGAATCGAGATATATCGATTTGAAGTTAGTAACTATCATATAGAGGAAATTGTCACCTTTGGTGGTCTTTTTTTTGACATAACTCGAGAACCAATAGTCCGATTTTGCTCAAACAATAAAAAAAAAAATTAAAATCACAATTCCTTTAATCTGTTCATATAACGTTTTCTATATACTCTACAGTTTTGCCGGTAAAAATAAATTTATGAAGAAAAAAATATTTTTTGCCTAAAATATAAAATTTTTTTATTTTTTAAATTCATAAAAAATCGAAACGGAAAAAAGGCAAGTCGTATTACTTTCACGCAAAGTCACATAACCTTTAAACAAAATGAGACATAGATCATGAAAATCGATGGACGCGTTTCGCTTTTATTCACAATTAAATGAAGGTATCTCATTTTGACAAGAATATTGATTTTATGTTTCAATGAGTTTGGATAATATTTAATATATATTAGTAGTATTTATTATTAACACGTAAAATTAAAAATTATTACAGGTAATTATTAGGTTATTACATAGGTTATAAAAATCGATGAAGGCAAAACTTATTTTCGTTTGTTTGCGCCCTTTACTTTCTTTCGTGGTGGTTCGCCCACTTGTTCAGAGTCCATTGTTTCAATAGAAAAAGAAGTTTCTCTGTCAGGACTTGGAAGCGGTGGAATTGGTATTTCATCCGAATGCGGTAGAGGTATTTCTTCTTCTAACAGATATGTAAACTCTTCGTTTAAGCCTTTACGATTTACTCCACATATTTTGTTTGCGCAAGCGTAACAGTTATCGGAATTGTGCTCTCCTGGATCAGTCCAAATCATTGGTACACCAAAAGAAAGTGAACTGCGTTTCTCTTGGATCCACATGTTATGAGCATTGTAGCACATTTTACAAATTTTGTCTGGGGCCCACGAATTATTTCGGAATCAAAATAAAGTTTAAAAGCACGCTCCACTTGCTCAGTGAGTAATGCAGTATTTGTTGAAAAAGCTCTTTTGCCACAAACGTAACAAAATAAATTGATATTTTCTGGACAATTTGCACTCATTTCGGTTTTATGCTTTTATTACTTTTTCGTCACTTTAAAAAAAATCGTACTTTACGCGTTCGGAGACACTAGTTGAATGACAAAAATCTATCAATGAACACCTATAAATACTACGTAAGTTTCAATATTTTACTGAGAGGTACTTATGTACCTGATTCGTGTGCGTTTTAAATTTTTCGAAACGTTCTAAAACATGACCACTCATAAACGTGGGTGCAATTTGTGTTACCAAATCATTCAGGTAGCCAACGGAAAAAACCCAAATAATTAAAAAAGTACACTTTCCTTTTTTCCTTTTAATTGTCCACGCACATTTATGACCGTTTTTTAGTTTGTTACCGCTACCATAAAAATCAAATAACGTTTTGTTTATTACTTTTTTATACCCTCCACTCTAGTGATAGAGGGTATATATAAGTTTGTCATTCCGTTTGTAACACATCGAAATATTGGTCTAGGACCCCATAAAGTATATATATTCATGATCCTTGATCGATTTTAAGTCGATCTAGCGATGTCCGTCCGTCCGTCCGTCTGTCTGTCTGTCTGTCTGTCTGTCTGTCTGTCTGTCTGTCTGTCTGTCTGTCTGTCTGTCTGTCTGTCCGTTGAAAACACGCTAACTTTTGAAAGACTTTACGGAGGCTCCTGAAGTTTGACATATATGTTCTCCATTTACCGGGTCAGGTTGGTATTGCAATCCAGCGAAATCGGTCCAGTGGTTCAAAAGTTATGAGCAAAAGAGTAAATTTCGGCAAGGACATTTTTCGAATTTACAAGACTAAAACCGCTTTAACTTTCGAAAGACAATTCTGAGGGGGCTGAAGCTTAGCATATATATTTGCCGTTCCTCATGGCTGTTTGGTTTTGAATTTCAGCAAAATCGGTTCAGTGGTTCAAAAGTTATAAGCAAAGCACTGAATTTCAGATTTGTTTCACCTTAAACTGTTGAAAACTCGTTAAACAAGTTTTAAAAGCATGGTGAAATACCAGTTTTGTAAAACTTGTTGTTGTTTGTTTTCTTGTCGTGGGGTGCAGTTTAGTTGTTAGACAAGTAAATATTTGTTATTGTTTTGTTATTGTTAGTGTAACTGTATGTAACGGGAAAAAATCAAATAAAGTATGAGTATGATTGAATGTTAATTTGTTTTTGGTTTTTAAAGAAGAGGATGGTAATATAAAAAAAGAGGAAAATAGTATATGAAATAGTTTTTTTTTGGTATTACATATAGGTTTAAAACAACAAAAATATTTTACAAAGTAATTTGTTACTCAAAGAAATTGCACACTAAAAAAATATTTACACTCAAAAAAAAATGTTACACTCAAAAAAAAAAAAAATGTACACATTATAATTTTTTTTTTTATGAAATGGCAAACTCAAAAAAATGTTGACAGTCAAAAAAATTTTACACTCAAAAAAATTTGATTGATTAAAAGAAAGTTTGACTCAAAATAATATATGTACATATTTTTAATAAAAAATTTGTAATGCAATTTTTTGAAATTTTTTTTAGAAAATTACTATCAGATAACATTGTGGAGGGTATTCATAGATTCGACCAAGTCGAATTTAATTTTTCTACTTGTTTTTTAATATTTTAGGCAAAAAATATTTTTTTTCATACATTTATTTTTATCGGCAAAACTGTTGAGTATATAGAAAAACGTTATATGAAAGGAATTGTAATTTTTGTTTTTTTTTAAAATTGTTTGAGCAAAATCGGACTAGTGGTTCTCGAAACGCCGGGACACGTATAACTTCTTTTTTACATATATAACTTTCCCGGTAGTTTGAACCCTTCCCGACCACTGACCCCTACCATTTGTCTCACAGTGTTACACGGAGAAACAAAATTTAAGAAATTTGATGGTTATAGAATACCGTACATGATTTCTAGTACATTTTGGTATGCTGATTCCGAATCTGTACTCCAAATGTCAAAGTTAGCTTTAGTTTTTGAGATATTCGCAAATTAAGTTTTTTGATAAATTCATGTTTCCTCTTTTTTTTAATGCAAACGGAAGTTGAAAAATTTGGACAAAAATTTAAAATTTTGTGAAATGGGTTTTCATCAAAATACACGTAGGAAAACACAAATGTTTATGTCTTCCGACCCAAGTTTTCTAAGAGTTATAAGGACGTAGATTACGAATAAGGACACCAAATTTATAAATTAGCCTTAGTTTTTGAGATAATTGCATTTCTTTTTTTTAATCTGCTTTTTTTATATTTTGTTATGAATTCTTGTTAAGAACTACTAATATTCTTATTTAGGGAATTATAAATCTTTTTAACATACACTGAAATTTTTTATTACTATTTTAAAAGCATGTTGACCTTAACTTAAGATAAGTCGGGTATGCAAGATCTACAAAGAAAAAAAAAAACATTTGTTAAAAAATTTTTTCGGCAAAAATTACACACTACCTCTTCAGTATCACTTATATATACAAAAGACCAATGAGTTTTCTACAAAAAACCGTTAAAATTTAAAAAATCAGCAACTGGTTCCCAAGATATTAACAAAAATGCAAAAAAGGTGAAATTTTACAAAAAAAAATCGCAATATTTTTATAACCTCCACTCTAGTGATAGAGGGTATATATAAGTTTGTCATTCCGTTTGTAACACATCGAAATATTGATCTAGGACCCCATAAAGTATATATATTTATGATCCTTGATCGATTTTAAGTCGATCTAGCGATGTCCGTCCGTCTGTCTGTCTGTCTGTCTGTCTGTCCGTTGAAAACACGCTAACTTTTGAAAGACTTCACGGAGGCTCCTGAAGTTTGACATATATGTTGACCATTTACCGGGTCAGGTTGGTATTGCAATCCAGCGAAATCGGTCCAGTGGTTCAAAAGTTATGAGCAAAAGAGTAAATTTCGGCAAGGGTATTTTGCGAATTTACGAGATTAAAACCACTCTAACTTTCGAAAGACAATTCTAAGGATGCTGAAGCTTAGCACATATATTTATCGTTCCCCAAGTCTGTTTTTTTTTTTTTTGAATTTCAGCAAAATCGGTTCAGTGGTTCAAAAGTTATAAGCAATGCTCTGAATTTCACCTTAAACTGTTGAAAACTCGTTAAACAAGTTTTAAAAGCATGGTAAAATACCATTTTTTTTTAAACTTGTTGTTGTTTTCCTGCCGTGGGGTGCATTTTAGTTGTTAGACAAGTAAATATTTGTTATTGTTTTTGTAACTGTATGTAACGGTATAGTAAGTATTTTTGGAAAAAAATCAAATGAGGTGGTTTTTATATGATTGAATGTTTGTTTGTTTTTGGTTTTTAAAGAAGAGGATGGTAAAACAAAAAGAGTGAAATAAGTGAAATAGTTTTTTTTTTGTATTACATATATATGTAGGTATAAAACAACAAAAATATTTTACAAAGTAATTTTGTTACTCAAAGAAATTGTACACTAAAAAAATATTTACACTCAAAAAAAAAAAAATGTTACACTCATACACATTATTTTTTTTTTTTTAATGAAATGTCACACTCAAAAAAATGTTGACAGTCAAAAAATTATACACTCAAAAAAATTTGATTGATTAAAAAAAGTTTTACTCAAATTAATATATTTCTAATAAAAAATTGGTAATGCAATTTTTTGAAATTTTTTTTAGAAATTTACTATCAGATAACATTGTGGAGCAATAACAATTTTTCTACTTGATTTTTTTTTTTTGCATTACACAAATTTCGTTACATGATAATTATAATACCCAAGGTCCGTACTTAAAAATAATATAAAGTGAGAGCAACATTTTAAAAGAGTTCACAAGTTATTAAAAAAAAAAGTTGAAAAAAGTGGATTTTTCAATAAAAATTAATTTGCAAATATCTCAAAAACTAAAGTTATTAAAATTTGGTTTGCAGATTCGTAATCTACATCCCAAAAACTATTAGAAAAGTTGGGTCTCAAGTCTTTGCTTTTTTTGTATTCCTCCGTTTTATTTATCGAATTAAAAAAAAAAAAAAATGCGCCACAATCTCAAAAATTTACATTCTTGTACAATTTTTTATGGGCTATCGATTAAGATTTTTGGTTTTGGAAAATTTTCAGAACCCATTCTGAAATTCTTCATTTTTACAAAAGTTAATTTATCAAAAATCCAACTATTTTTTTTTTTTAAATTTAATTTATCACAAACCAAAGCAATTTTTTTTTTTTAATTTTTTTTTTAAAGTTGAGATGTTTGTCTATTCAAAGAAAAAAATTCAGTAGGGCATTTTTCGTATTTTTTGAGAAAATCGGAGTTGGATATTGAATTTCATAAAAATTCTGTGACCCAGCAAAATTTTCTGTTCCAAATAATCGGTTCCAGAACGTATCAAACTACCCTGCAACCGGTTCTATTTAATATTCCGGAATCAATGATTTTTGTTTGAAATTGTCCCGAAAGCAATCGTTTTTTAGAGCAAGTAGTTATTTTGAAAAATACTTTTACATAGAAAATTTTGTTGTGATTACCGTAGAATATATTCAAGAATCTATTGAACCTGGAATTTGTTCCAAAAAAATTTCCTGGGAATTCTCTTGTATGTATTTTTTTGCTGTGTCCAACACTGCGTATGAGCAACGATAATTCGTTTCGTAAATATTCGTTACTCATACGCGGTGTTGACACAATAAAATAGAAGAGAATTATAGAATTCTTATGAAATCCAATATTCAAATGCGATTTACTCGTAAAATAACTCCTGAATTTTTTTGTGTTAATAGACAAACATCTAAACTAAAAAAAAATATAAGAATGTGGCTGGATTTTTTATAAATTGACTTTTTTAAAAAATTACGGGGGTTAAAGTTTTGCCCCAAAAAATTTTTTCCCATACAAACCGTTTGTTTTTTATTTTGCTTGATTAGCTTATTAACGACTAAAAAATTAATTTTTGTGGGATAAACCCTTGCACTTCAAAATTGAGTTCGAAAAAAATAGGGCCGTTTTGACTTTAAAGGATTTAAACTGAGATATTGGTTTTAATGATACATGTCCACAAAAAAATACTTTTCCTTTACCGAAAAAAATCCATGCGTAAAGTTCACGAATTCTTTCGTACAATGTACGAAAACATTCGTGATTTCGCACAACAAAAGACATTCGAAAAATACACGAAATATTTCGTACATTGTACGAAAAATATTTTTTTTTCTACGTCACAGGCTCAGTATCAGCAACATTTTCTAATAACAAAAAAATGTTTTAAGGTTTTTCTAAAAAATTTGATTTAAATGATTTAAATATTTTTTTTAAACTTTAAATTCAGGACACAAAAACTTTAGTGTTAATTTTTTTTGCGTTCTGAAGTAAAAATAATAAAATTAAAATGCTTTTAGGAAAAAAATAGTTTGGAAATTTTTTCTAAGTTTTGACAATTTTTTTAAGTCCCGAAAAAACAGTGATGTGCTCTGTGACAAGTGATGAATCAGAGCTTTAGACATTTCCTCACAAAAGTGACTGGTGTTTTTATATGTTAGGTGTTATGTTTGTGATAGATCATTTAGTTCCGTAAGCAATCAAGGACCGGCAACCTTTCCTGTTTTGTTTAAAAAGAAAAAAAAATAAAAAATTCGTAATAAACACAAATATTTTCGTAAAAAAAATATTCTTTAGAATTTCTTTTTTATGTTCATTAAACACAGTTTAAGTTTGACATTAAACCATTATTTACTGTTAAGAAACCCATTCCTTTCCATTTAAATTCCAAATTTTTGTTTATTTTTATAGTCTACATAAAGAAGAAAACAAATTTCGTAATTTCGTTTAATTTTAAAATTTAATTCGTAAATTAAAAAAAATATATTCGTGAAATAAACGAAACATTTGTGGTTTCTAAGAAATAAAATGTTACTAAGGATATTCTTAATTTCGTAAATTTTTAAA
The DNA here is from genome assembly GCA_963921195.1 of Pegoplata infirma. Lineage (NCBI taxonomy): Eukaryota > Metazoa > Arthropoda > Insecta > Diptera > Anthomyiidae > Pegoplata > Pegoplata infirma. Next base: position 77,330,181 of record OY992537.1, on the reverse strand, counting down.
AATGCTTCCTAAACATACATATTTTCGTAAAATAAACGAAACTTTCGTGTATTTTACGAAAGAAATAGGTATGAAAGTTTATTTCGTAAAATGTTGCATGGATTTTTTACGGTGTATCTGTGACATCTTTAACGTGGTCTAAAATATATAAAAAGAAAAAATGCATATTTTATCCTTTTTTTCATATTTTTTTGTATTATCGCATTAAATGAATTTGTCGTACTTTGTCGATTGCCGGAAAAATTATGGTTCGTCTTGGTCTAGAAAGTCTATGGCCCTTACCACAAGAAAACAAAAAGTCTATTTTAACAAAAGTTTTATTTTAAATTTAAAATTTTCAATACATTTTTTGAAAGTCGATTTTAAAAACGAAAACATTTTGTATGGAAATAAAATTAAAAGCTAATTTTAAATATATTTTTTTTTTCTATGGTAAGGCTGTATGTTTACGTTTTTAGCCAAATCGGACAATTTTAACCTGTGTCGCTGTGGGGTTAAAGTTTCGCCCTGATTTTTTTTTTTTTTTAATTGTCCGATTTGGTAAAAAAAAACTTAAGAATATAATTTTTTGACCAAAATGAACGATATATATATTTTTGATACATTTCAGAACACGATAATGATGTCACGGATAAGAATAATAAAATTCTAAAATTCTTTCATATAAAAACTGAAAAAAAAAAATAATTTTTAAAAAAATTTTAGAGTAGGACCCTAACGGTCCTAATTTTTTTAAGCAAAATATAAACAAACCAAAAAAATTAAAAAATAGAAAAAAAAATTTTGGTTTGTATGTGGAAAAAACTTTTTTGGGGCAAAACTTAAATCCCCCAAAGGTACGGGTTAGTTTTGTCCGATTTGGCTAAAAATTTAAACATAGAGTTTTTAGACCAAAAAGACCATTATTTGCCCGGCGATCGACGACATTCGAAAAAAGTCATAATTCGTGTTTTTAAAAAATGATTTTAAATAATGATTTATTGGATTTTAAATAATGATTTATTGGATTGAATAATTGCAAGAATCATAATAAATCCATTTGACAACATCTATCGCAAGGGGGAATATTCCGCAACGTCTCCCACCGACCCCCACCTAAAAAATCCCCCTAAGATTTTTTTAAATTTCGGAGGGTATAAAACATTCGAAACAGCCGAATTTAACAATCTCACTTGTTTCTGTTACCTTAAAAATTTGAATTTTTATCAAGTGTTTCAGTTTTTTTGTAAAAAAAAAAAAAAAAACAAAATGACTGAAATTAAAAACACTGTGTCAAAAATTTTCAACAAAGTCGTGACCAAATGAATCTGACACCTAATCTTTATGTAAATCCGAACGCTGAATCCGAATATGAAGTCAGAATGGTCAAAAGTAGAACAGTTGTCGAGATATTTAGGAGAAAATCGAGAAAATTACCGTTATTTGAACTTTTCAATTTATTTTTTTAAAACCAAACAATAATTTTTTTTAAAATTTTATCACTTACAATTAGAACGTTAGTTTATTTCTTATTGAAACATTTTGTGCCCAATAGGATCCAGATCGGTGCAAAAATGACAAAGTGACAGTAGATTAATTGAATTATCCCACTTTTCGATTTTTTTTTAAAAAACACAAGTAAATATACAAAGCTAAATGTTAGTAATGAAAAGTGTAGCTTTGTCATTTTTGCACCAATCTGGGTCTTGTTGTTGCACCAATCATGGCTATTTTAGTAATTTTATTATCTTTCAATAAAAAAAAGAACTACATAAATCGACGAATAGTTTTGAAGATATTTGCATTTAAGTGACATCATCTTTTTTAACAACACAAATAACGCTTATTTTCGAATATCTCGAAAACTGTTCTACTTTTGACCATTCTGACTTCATATTCGGATTCAGCGGACAAATGTACATAAAGACTAGGTGTCAGATACTTTTGGTCAAAAAACTGTCACGTAGTGAAATCGAACGTTAATTAAAAGTGTTTTTTTTTTTAACAAATTAAATTTTTGCCAAACATTTGGCTTACTGTTGACAAATATTTATTCCACAAAATATTCAAAAAATATGCCAAATATGCCGAATACTAAATAGTGACCAATATTCGCGACATCCCTATTTTTTTTTGTCAGAAGAAGTTCAAGGTCCAGCAAATGGGACCAGGGAAAAAATCATTTATTTAGGTCCGCCTCATTTTGTAAGCATTGACAAAAGAAAATAAATGAAATAATGATAAAATTGTACTATAACTATAGTGCAAAAAAAAATTTTCATAAATGTTATGATATGTTAACATTTATCGCGAGAAGAAAGTTGTCCTCACCGCCCCCACCAAACCGTGCCAAAAAAATAGACGCTTCTGCAATTTTTTTAACGTGTTGGAAATAATTCGGTACAGCCGAATTTAACATTATTTCCTATTTTCCCCTTTCGATTTTGATGATTGTGTTTTTATACCCTCCACTCTAGTGATAGAGGGTATATATAAGTTTGTCATTCCGTTTGTAACACCTCGAAATATTGGTCTAGGACCCCATAAAGTATATATATTCATGATCCTCGATCGATTTTAAGACGATCTAGCGATGTCCGTCCGTCCGTCCGTCTGTCCGTCTGTCTGTCTGTCTGTCTGTCTGTCTGTCTGTTGAAAACACGCTAACTTTTGAAAGACTTTACGGAGGCTCCTGAAGTTTGGCATATATGTTGGACATTTACCTGGTCAGGTTGGTATTGCAATCCAGCGAAATCGGTCCAGTGGTTCAAAAGTTATAAGCAAATGAGTGAATTTCAGCAAGGGTTTTTCTGGAATTTACGAGATAAAACACACGGTAACTTTCGAACGGCAATTCTGAGGGTGCTGAAGTGTGGCATATATATTTACCGTTCCTCTGGTCCGGTTCGATTTAAATTTCAGCCAAATCGGTCCTGTGGTTCAAAAGTTATTAGCAAAACCGTAAATTTCAGATTAGTTTCACCTTAAATTCACGTGTTGAAAACCCGTTAAACATGTTTTAAAAACATTTGTAAGTCAGAAAAATATTTTAAAAGGTATTTTTGTCACACAAAAATATTTTTACACTAAAACAAAAAAAAAAATACACTCAAAAAAAAGTTTACACTCAAAAAAAATTTTACACTCAAAAAAAAATTGGTAAATTATTTTTTTTTTATCAAAAATTAATAAAAAAAGTTTTTTTACACTAAAAAAAAAAAATACACTCAAAAAAAATTTTACACTCAAAAAAAAAATTAGTAATTTTTTTTTTTTCAAAAATTAATAAAAAAAAGTTTTTTACAGAAAATAAAATATTTCTAACCAAAAATGTTATTTTTTTCACTTTAGAAAATTTACTATCACTTAAAAAGGGCATTGTGGAGGGTATTCATAGATTCGGCTAAGTCGAATTTAACTTTTCTACTTGTTTAATCTAAATTCCTTATTTTAAACGGTTATAATTTAATTGTTCAAGCTATTAGGAATATCCTAATATTTAACTTAATTGGTTTGAAAAATATTATAATATTCTACAGAAATTCAAAACATTTGTTTTGGCATTCGTCATATGTGTGTGTATATTATGGCCATAAGTTGATGCATAAATTTCACAATTCCCTCGAAAACTTTAGCAATTTCATGCATTTCTGATTAATGTCCAAAATAAGTAAACAATCGTTTCGTTGCTTGGCTGGTTGGCTGCTGGGATGGATGGATGGATGAGTGAGTGAGTGTAGTTGGAGTGGATGTGTACTGGTGATTGTGAATGTTTAGTACAGCTGCAAATTGCACTAGTTGCCATTAAAATGAATCATGCAGAATGTAAACATTTGCCTAAACTTATGCATCTGCAGGCTAGTTTTTGTTATTTTTTTTGTATATTTTATGTTGCAGCAGAATATGAAGAAAGTTTGTAATTCTTCGAAAGTTTTTAGTTTTGTTTTTCTGTTAAGTTGCTGTTGTTGTTTTATTTGTGCTGGTCTATTGGTGTATTTCGTTTTTGTAACACTTGGCATGTAATGACTGTGGTTAAGTGTTTGATGGGTTGCAGGGATGTGGTGCAACATTTAGTTGCAATATGGATGTGGATTTACTATGGGTCAAACGCCTCATCAGAAGCGATTTTAACTTCAAGTTGCGAACACTGTTAGTATCTTTCTGGGTAATGTATGTGGGGTGTCCCACTTCTAAAAAACTCGTGTTCAAGTGTGAAAAAATTTACATGTCAAGCTTATCTCGAAAATGATGCAATTAATAATTGATACCCTTCACAGAGTCATAAATATAAATGCAAAAAAAAAAAATTACTTACACCGCTCAACATATAAAATTTTTGGCTACGGTTTGAAGTTTCATACGAAATTTATAAAAATTTTGACTCGCTGATTTCAAATTTGTGTTCAAAATTTTTCCATCACGTCTAGAATTTTAATTATTCGCGACTGAAAATGCGAAAATACGCGATTTTTGGCTTTTTTGAAAGCCTGCTCAGCAGCCATTATGAAATATGATCCCAAAAATAGGATAAAAAAAATTCGAAGTTGTTGCACTATTATTGGCCAAACATGTATTTAAAAAAAAAACACTCTGAAAAAAGTTACCAAAAGCACCATTTTTAGAAGGCTTTACAACAAAAACCGGATGATCAATCTTAACTGTGATGAGTTCAAAATTTAGGCAAAAGATCATTCTTTCTTATAGACTTTTAGACCATTTAAGATGTCTTCCGGCTTATACGAAAAATAATTACGAAAACTTTAATTTTCAAATAGTTTTTCCAAAATGTTCCGCGACATAATCCAAAACTTAGGACGCCAAAATGTTCGTTAGTTTAGTAGCTTTCAGACTGACCTGCCCGCTTTTGCCCGTTTTTTCATCTGCGTTCAAAATATCAATAGAAATGGAGATGAACAAATCTAAAGTCGTTAAAATGAGCCTTTTTTAATTGAATTAAATTAGTTTTATGAATTAACAATTTTTAAGTTTTTCCGTTTAAGCTTTCTATATTAATACCGGATAAAACGAAACCCGGTTACACAAAAATCCGAATACATAAAAAAACCGGTTACAAGAAAACTCGATTACACGAAAAATAGTTTTTTATCGTATTAAAATTTGTTTTAATACATTGAAAAAGAAAGAAATACCCGGTAAGGCGTTCCAGACGGTTTTTTGAAAGACTGAGGATTTTTTGATAACTATGAGTTTAAAAAGGGGGTTTTCACAATTTTTTTTTTTATTATTTTTTTTTTAAATTTTCGTATTTCAATTCTATTTGTGTAAACGGGCGCAAGCGGGCAAGTTTTTTGTAAAGTAGGGATAAAAAGGATAATTCTGGCCCAGACAGTTTTTTGAAAGGGCGTGGAACTTTCTATAACGATAAGTTTATAAAATGGGGTTTTCAAAAAAATTAGTTTTTTCCAGTTATTTGATAAATTTTCCATTTCTGAAAACGGGAACAAGCGGGCAACTTTTTTGGAAAGTGTGAATAGAAAGGATAAATCTGACCCAGGCAGTTTTTTAAAAGGACGTGGAACTTTTGACAACGATCATTTTAAAAATTGGGTGTTCACAAAAAAAATTTTTTTTAATCTTTTGTATTTCAATTCCATTTGCGTAAACGGGCACAAGCGTTTAAGTTTTTTGTAAAGAAGGGACAAAAAGGATAATTCTGGCCCAGACAATTTTTTGAAAGGGCGTGGAACTTTCTATAACGATGAGTTTTTAAAAGGGGGTTTTCAAAAAACAAATATTTTTTTATAAATTTTATTTCAATTCCATTTTTGAAAACGGGCACAAGCGTGCAAGCTTTTTGGAAAGTGTGGATAGAAACGATAATTCTGGCCCAGACAGTTTTTTGAAAAGGCGTGGAACTTTTGATAACGATGAGTTTATAAAAGAGGTTTTTAACACCATTTTTTATTTTTTAATTTGTGGTATTTTTATTCCATTTGTGTAAACGGGCACAAGGGGAAATTTTTTTGTAAAGAAGGGATAAAAAGGATAATTCTGTCCCTGACTATTTTTTTAAAATTTTTTTTTCAATTTTTGGTATTTCAATTCCGTATGTGTAAACGGGTACAAGCAAGCAATGTTTTTGTAAAGTAGTGATAAAAAGGATAATTCTGGCCCAGACAGTTTTTTGAAAGGGCGTGGAACTTTCTATAACGATGAGTTTTAAAAGGGGTGTTTAAAAAAAAAATTTTTTTTCCAACTTTTTTATAAATTGTCTTCAATTCAATTTTTAAAAACGAGCACAAGCGGGCAACTTTTTTGGAAAGTGAGGAAAAAAGGACAATTTTGGCCCAGACAGTTTTTTAAAAGGGCGTGGAACTTTTGATAACGATGTAGGTCCGATTCCAAAAAGTTTCAAGGCACTTATTTAATTCCCTAATATAGTCACGTGATTTAAATGAAAATCAATCTATAATTATGTGATTTAAATGAAAATCACTCACGCTCACGCGTTAACAAAGTTGTTTTTTTTTGAGTCACGCAAATCACGGGACCAGAGACCATCTCCAATTAAAATACATAAATAAAAGACAAGTGTCTCTTCATTTGTTTCATCTATAACATCTGTAAATTTTATTAAAAATGAAGTGTCCACACTGAAATAATTTCCTTGTAGGTCCGATTCTAAAAAGTTTTAAAGTACCTATTTTTTACCCTTATGTAGGCTTATATTCTCAATTTAAAAAAAAAATCGGTTATCATTTACGACCTGTAGAGACTTTTGGCCAAAAAACCTAGCATCTCGGCCCAGTGTGGAATGTTTTAAAATCAATAACCGATCTATAGACCGATATATCGATGCGTTGCACATGGAATAACAAAGTGAGTTACCCCTATATGCTGGTTGGAGGGTATAAAAAAACCGATGTTTGGAAAAGTAAAAAGTATGCGGGCATAAAATTATTTATTGATGGATCCTGACTTATGTATATGAAAATTTTACAAGATTTACTTTCCGATTCTTTCTTATGAAATCCTCTCAGTATCAAAGATATTTGAAATTTGCAGTATTTTTTATATTAAAGATAATCTGACCCATTATGCTCTGTACTCAAGCACAAAACTGACTTAAAACTTTTCTCCATATACATATACAAACATAAATATTTAGTGCATACACTTGTACTACAGCAATATGCCATTGGCAAATTGTTCCATCATCAATGGTCGCCCAGCGTAAATGATGAAATGTAATGAAACACATACAGTGACATATTACCAATACTAACCAAACAATAATGTTCTTTTACTAACTGCACTGACTGTTCGTAGTCGAACTCTTCAATTTATAAGGACTCATAAGGATATTTTAAAGTCATTGTTATTTACTTGGTGCCCGGCCTGCTCCGTCCCATGTAGTACTATGTGTATTGTGTTTTGTTATTTTTTTTTTTTGTTTTTTGTAGAAAAAGTTTTGCCTGTTTTACAATTCATGTGTAACGGTTAAATTGCTTGGCATGTCATTAAGAGTGACATACTCTGGGTCAACATGCAAAACTTTTCTGAACCACAATTCTCTCAAGTCTTCTGATGTATGAACAATGTTTTGTTTAGTTTTTATTGGCCTTATTTTTGTTTAGTTTTTATTTTTTTGCAACTTCCTCTTTGCGTTTTTTATTGTAGTTTTTTGCTTAAAGAAGTCCTTGTTATTTTTAGGCATGTTTGTTGTTCCGTTAAAATGTTTTGCATGCAACATATGAGTTGTTTGGTAAATTGTTTCTTTTAACGTTTTTTCTTGCATATAAATTTGTAACATGTATTTAGTTGTTTTTTCTCTGTATTATATAAAAAAAAAAAAAATGTTGCCAAATTTTTCTTTAGCATTGTTTATGACACAAGTATGAAATTGTTTGAAAAGTTGCTTGTGATTGTACAAGAAAATTTGCTACGTGGGTTGGCTGATAAGTTACAATATCAAATATGGTGTAAAACATATTTTATCGGAAATTTTTTAAAATAAAATTAAATTTTATCTAATTTGATAAAATTTTATAAAAATTTATAAAATTTGATCAAAATTAGATACAATTCGATCTAAGTTTATAAAAAACAAGTAGAAAAATTAAGTTCGACTTGGTCGAACCTATGAATACCCTCCACAATGTTATCTGATAGTAATTTTCTAAAAAAAATTCAAAAAATTGCATTACAAATTTTTTATTAGAAATATATTATTTTGAGTAAAACTTTTTTTTTAATCAATCAAATTTTTTTGAGTGTAAAATTTTTTTTGACTGTCAGCATTTTTTTGAGTGTGACATTTCATTAAAAAAAAATTAATGTATACATTTTTTTTTGAGTGTAACATTTTTTCTGAGTGTAACATTTTTTTTTTTTAGTGTAAATATTTTTTTTAGTGTACAATTTTTTTGAGTAACAAAATTACTTTGTAAAATATTTTTGTTGTTTTATACCTACATTAGAGGTGTCCTTAAAAACGAAAATCACCTTTTTATACCTGGTAGGGTCCTATATTGTTCTTTAGTATCTAAAAATGAGTGAGCCAAAATTTGGGGACAATCGGCTAAAAATAACTCGTGCCGAAAATGGATTAAAGTTTTGAGACATTCTTATAAGAACGAAAAACTCGTTTTTCTAGTTTTTGGAAAAACATTGGTATTTGATATTTTTTGTTAAATTTTTTGTGAAATAATATGAAAATGGTACTAAATTACCTTTTCAAAATGACTAATAAAATTAAAATCGGATGAAAAATAAGCATTTTACGCATACATGCCCCAGACCATTGTATGGTTTTTAGAGCCAGAATTTCAAAATTTTCAAAATTTTTAGGCAAAAAAATAGTAAAACTTTAATTTTACTTTATGATCAAATTGAAAACATGTTTAAGATTAAAAATAGCAGACATGGTAGTCAAGCTTTTTTTTTATTTGGCGCGGGTAGTGATAAAATTTCCGCGGATTAAAAATAAAATGCGTTTTTCTACAATAATTAAGCAAATTTTTGAAAATTTGTGGTCTATTGTGCGGATAGAAGTGTAAAACGTAAATTCTGTAACTTTTGAGAAATCGGATATATGCAGATATTTTGTATTATAGAAATGTATAACATCTCAAATTTGTCATTTCACTTCAACGAAAAGGGGTTAAAGATGCCCGAATTCTCAAAAAATTTACAGAATTTATGTATTTCACTTCGTATAAACAATACAGAAAATTGTTTCCCATATTTGCTAAATTATTTTAGAAAAACTCATTTTCTTTGGAATCCGCGGAAATTATATCACTACCCACGCCAAATGAAAAAAAAGTTAGACTACCATATCTGTTAGTTTTTATCTATAACATCTATTTAATATAATTGTAAAGTAAAATTTATTTTTTTTTATTTTTTTGCCTAAAAATTTTGAAAATTTTCAAAATTTTGGCTTTAAAAACCATGCAATGGTCTGGGGCATGTATGCGTAAAATGCTTATTTTTCATCCGATTTGTATTTCTTTAAGCTTTTTGGAAAGATAATTTATTACCATTTTCATATTACTTAACAAAAAAATTAACAAAAAATAGCATATACCAATTTTTTTCAAAAAACTAGAAAAAACGTGTTTTTTCATCAGATAAGAGTGTCCCAAAACTTCAATCCATTTTCGGCACGAGTTATTTTTATCCGATTGTCTCCAAATTTTGGCTCACTCATTTTTAGATACAAAACTACAATTTAGGACCCTACCACGTATTAAAAAGTGATTTTGAAAAATTACCTTAGTCGTTAGGACACCTTTAACCTACATATATATGTAATACAAAAAAAAAACTATTTCACATATTTCCCTCTTATTATTTTACCATCCTTTTCTTTAAAAACCAAAAACAACCGAACATTGTATCATATAGAACCCACTTCATTCGATTTTTACCAAAAAATACTTACTATACACCGTTACATACAGTTACAAATAATATATAACAATAACAAAACAATAACAAATATTTACTTATCTAACAACTAAACTTCACCCACGACAAGAAAACAAACAACAACAAGTTTTAAAAAACTAGTAGTTCACCATGCTCTTGTTTAACGAGTTTTCAACAGTTTAAGGTGAAAATAATTTGAAATTCAGGGCTTTGCTTATAACTTTTGAACCACTGCACAGTGATTCGTTCCCATATATCGAGTGGGCAAAAATAGAATATTGGTCGCATATTTCTGAAATTTGGTACGCAAGCATTAAATTATCTAATCAAGAAAAAAACGAGTTTTTGGAAAAATCGGAGCAAGGACACGCTTACCCCCCATATATCCTGAAATTTAAATATGTGATTAAAACTACAAAAATGGTCACAGAATTCCCAAACTTTGTCAATGTTACCAATTTTGATATAGTATTTTATGTGTACATTTTTTTCTAGATTGAAGCAAGGACTCGTGTGGCTGCCATATATCCTTTTTCTTAAAAATATTGTAAATCGCTCAAAAATTACTCGATACCCTTGAAATTTTTTGTAAAAATTTGAATAAGTGATTTCAATGTGTGTGCCAAATTTCGCTGAAATCGGTTCTGTAAAACAAAAGTTATTTACATATCCTTTTTAAAAACTGCAATAAAGTGTTAATATAGTGTAATCACAAAAATAAAATAGAAAGAGTTGTCAACGATTTTCCAAATTTGGTACGCAAGCACAAAATTAATTAGTAGAAAAAAAATAAAAATTTTGAGCAAATCGGTCGAAGGACATTTGTACCTGTCGTATATCCTGAAACTTAAAAGTGGAGTTTTAGCCACAAAACTTGCTATAAAATTACTAAACTTAGTTACTGTCTTAGAAATTTAGATAACTATCGACGTACAACATTTGTATTTTAATCTGAGCAAGGACTCGCGTGACTGCCATATATCCTTTTTCTTGAAATCGCTGTAACTATTTTAAAAATGTTTCAATTGCTATAAAATTTTTAATATAGATTAGATCAAATGGCGTTAATAAGTGTGCCAAATTTCGTCGAGTTGCTTGCGGTAACAAAAAAGCTGTTAATATATCCTTTTTTTAAATATAGTCAAAAATATAAAAATACATAATAACTGCAAAAACAAAACATTCGCAAAACTTATTTCCGATTGCATTACGAAAATAAATTTATTCAAACTAAGATTTAGTAAACTCGTTTAATATTTGCTTTATTCCTAAGTATATACCCCGTTAATAACAAAAAACTTAAAAAAAAATAATTTTTTTTGGGTACTTAAAATTTTTTTTTTTTTTCGTTTTTTTCAAAAACTTAGTTATTTTTATTATTTGATCGTATAGAAAACAGTCCAGGATGTTAAAAAAATCAATAAAAAATAATTTCTAAGTACGAACTTTTTTTATGTATCTCAAAAAAATTTTGGTTTTGATTTGGGATACCAACGAAAATCAAATACTGGTTTTAAAGCAAAATGGCCCACTGTATACTTATTTTATCGAATTATTTACTATAAATTTATGGTATACAATACAATAAATCCCTTTATATAAAAAAACACTAAAATGTTGATGTATTTTTTAAATTTATTTACAGTAAATAAAATAAATTAAAAAACAAATAATCCAATTTTAGATTTTTTAAAAAAATTTTTTTTTTCAACTTAAAAAAAAAACTTACAAGGGAAGTCTCCCTAGTGTCACACGCGGATCTTTATGGAATTGGTTTTATTTTGTAGAGCAGAAAAAATAAAGGGACACGTATTTTTTTTTTAGCGGCCCAAATTCATATTTAGGGGGTAAAAAGGAGGGGGGAAGACAAGGCCATTTTTCAGTTTTTTTCGTTTATCTCCTATACTATGCAAAGAAACCTAGTCATGTTGCATACCAAATGAAAGGTCTTTGGAAAACCTATCTACGTGTGCTAAGAACGTGTAAAAACATGCACAACTTTTCGTCATATTGAGTAAAATACTAAAATTTTGGGACATTTTTGTTAATAAGTCGAAAAATATTAACTTCTATGGCCCGTTGTTAACACCACGAGATAGGTATTTTTAATACCTTTAATCTGATACCACACATGCCTATATTTATTTTGTTTAAATAGGCTTAAATCGTGAAAAACTGAAAAAGGTCAATTTCCCCCCATACAAATCGACCCCTCTAAAAAATGAATTTGGGCCGCTAAAAAAAAATACGTGTCGAATTAATTTTCGTTCTTAACAACATATCCAAATTTCATGAAGATCGGAGGGTGACACCAGGGAGACTTCCCTTGTTAGTTATTTTTATTTTTTGATCTTATAAAACATAGTTAAAGCTACAAAAAAAATAAAAAACAAAAAAATTTTATTCACGAACTTTTTTTATGAAGGCCATTAAAATTTGGTGATTTTGGGGATTTTAGTAAAAGTCATAGATAACTTTTAAAGCAAAACGGCCCACGTACTGCATATTTTTTTTCTGATTTTTTATTATATTTTTACAGAATACTATATAATATATCAATGTGTAAAGAAAAAATACTTAATATTGGATTTTTGTCTAATATTTTTTCCATTAATAATATAGCTTTTGGAAAAAAATGAAATAAAGACACAAAAAAAAACCTAAATTTTTTCCAACTTCAGACAAAAACTTAGTTATTTTTATTGTTTTGCCTTATAAACCATAGTCCAAGCTATCGAAAAAGCGAAAAAAATAATTTTTTGATTCACGAACTTTTTTTATGCATTCCATAAAAATTTGTCAATTTTTGGGAATTCGGTCGAAAAAATATAGATTTCAGAGCAATACAAAAATGTATTTTAAGATTAATTTTTTAAAAAATGCAAATACAGCATTTAGCATATATACTAAAGTACCTTTTGCAAAAAAAAGTTCGCTGATTTCTTTAAAATTAGATTTTTCATAATTATTTTAGTAAACCTATAAAAATCAATTTTTAGGTTTTAACACAATAGCGTTGAATTTCCATAATTTAGCGCCCTCTTGTGGCAACATATGACTTCTTAAAAATCAGAAAAGTACATATTTCTTTTAGTTTACTATTAAACTGTAAAAATACAAAAAATCATCAACATTGAAGACATACTTTTTTTTTTTGATTTTTGCCAATGAAACGAATCACTGTGCACTGAACCGATTTTGCTGAAATTCAAAACCAAACAGACTTTGGGAACGACAAATATATATGCTAAGCTTCAGTCGCCTCAGAATTGTCTTTCGAAAGTTAGAGGGGTTTTAATCATGTAAATTCGCAAAATACCCTTGCCGAAATTTACTCTTTTACTCATAACTTTTGAACCACTTGACCGATTTCGCTAGATTGCAATACCAACCTGACCCGGTAAATGGAGACCATATATGTCAAACTTCAGGAGCCTCCGTAAAGTCTTTCAAAAGTTAGCGTGTTTTCAACGGACAGACAGACAGACGGACGGACGGGCGGACGGACGGACGGACATCGCTAGATCGACTTAAAATCGATCAAGGATCATGAATATATATACTTTATGGGGTCCTAGACCAATATTTCGATGTGTTACAAACGGAATGACAAACTTATATATACCCTCTATCACTAGAGTGGAGGGTATAAAAAAATTATAAAATTTGGCGAATAAAATTAAAGTCCTGGAGGGTTTTCAAAACATTGCTCAAAAATTTTATAAAATTTGATAAAATTAGATACAATTTGATGTAATTTTATAAAAAAAAAAAAAAAAAAAATCGAATAAAATTTAACTGTGGCATTAGACTGGCATTTTTCTGTATAGCAAAATTTTTTCTTCTCCGATTTTCAAAGTCCGGGCATTTTTTTTTATTCTACTAGGCCTAATCCCCATGTGGTACTAATTTGAGGCCAATCGGATCAAAGGTTGGATTATTGAAAAATTAAAAAAAAAAAATGAATAAAAAATAAATATATCTTTTGATACATCATATTTGTTAATTTTGATGTGCTGAGCACAAATATATCAATATCAAACAGATTTCGAGATATTGCTATTTGAAATTTGCAAAAAATGGCGGTTTTTTTTTCCTACGTTCAAGAAATATTTTAAAAAAAGTCTTAAAATTTCATTCCGCCGACCCTTTTGGAGAGCTTGAGACAATCTTTCATTTAAAAGTAATTTGAGCCAAATTCGATCATTTTTGAAAATGAAAAATAAAATATCTTGCGATACATTATTTTTATTTATTTATTTAAGCATGCTGAATACGAATATCCAAAAATTTATAAAATCGGTAGAACGGTTTTCGAGATATAGCCATTTAAAATCTGTCAAAAAATTGCAAAATGGGGGGGTTTTTTCCTACGTTTAA